>CM077159.1:190921063-191324085 GCA_039583875.1 Platanthera guangdongensis
GGAGGCAGCGGTCAGAATAATGCGATGAGGCAACGTCGTCCACGAGTCTGTCACGAACATATGGCGGGGCATTATCGCCACCAATACTCCCCCACTCAAAAATCACTCATCACCGATGAGTGGGCCGCGAGAGGAACACAGTCGAAGGCAGCATCAACATGCAATAAATATGGCTCGGGAATGCAATCGAAGTAGAGCGGTCATCACTCATCATAGTAAACCTGTCAAAAAGAACAAAACAAGAGCAAAAGTTTTTGACGAACCTCGAAAGGGTGTCAATCAAAAAAAATCATAATTAGAATCTTACCATCCGGCGCAAGAACCAAATAATCCATGTGGAAGATAGACACGGAGGAAAGCGCACTTCCCAACCCAAAAGAACATATTTGTGGGAGAGAGAAACAACAAAGAAGGTCACTCAGGTGGAAAAGCGACGTGCAATATTAAATCTGGAAAAATGAGAAGAGGTAAAACACCCCATGCATTGTAAAAATCCGAAAGAAAAACATCAAATCCGAAACTTCGCATAACCAAGGACGGGTCGGCGTTCCGAAGTGCTAATGCATTGACGGGTCCGTAGACATCCGCTCAGGGAATGACCAGACGAACTTCAAATCGCCAACTCTAGTGTAACACGCACGCGGTAGAGAATGGAAGTGCATGCGGCATAACTCAAAGTGACTAGCTAAAGTCATAGACATGTGTAGGCAAAAGTCGTAAACATGTGGAGTAAAAATATGTGCAACTGGACTGGACAAGTCAGCACGTCGTGAAGATACTAAGTCAAAGGGCACAATCGCTATTGAATCTAACTTGGGAAGAATCGTGGCACCGAAGAATACATTCAATAAACCATCCAAACGAGAAATAAGAAATCGATAATTTATGATAATTTTATTTAGTACGAAACTATTCACATACATGCGCCAAGGTGTGAGTTTCTTGGGTGCAAGTGAGTAGTGGACGACACTAAGACTCGTGTTATGTCTACTAAAACTCTTTTGGAGAAAATCTAAAATTTGACTTCACACGTCGATTACCCGTTAACCCGGCACAAACATCCACAAGCAAGCACACAGAATTAAATTCAAGAGTACTCGACCAAAGAGCGATCGAGAAGGGGTCGGGTTGGCTCCCAAAACCGAACAAGTTTAATCCAAGAGTACTCCGACCAAAGAGCGTTCGAGAAGGGGTCGGGTTGGCTCCCAAAATTCCGTTCAAACAAAATTTAAATGGCTTGAAGCAATCAAGCGGCTTGAGCGTTGCGGCGAAGTTCCACGTTTCCAAAAATCACACCAATAGTCTCCACCCAAACGACACGAAGATATATAGAAGAAATCACTCAAGATAGTGGAAGAGATTTGTTACCCAAAATGAAGAAGAAGAAGGCGTAGGGACACGTCCACGGAAGCACCACTGTGTTCACGAGCGGCGAATGAGGCGCGGTCCACTGGGGTTCCACTAAAGGGAGATCAAGCCTCGCCAAAATCCACGGAGCCACGCCAAACAGTCCCGTCGGATAGTGGATCTGGATTGAGGGCGCGGGTGATGAGGGCTCGGGCAGCAACTCGAGTAAACTTGAGCGGGTAGTAGCTCGGGTACGGAGGGAGGCGGCAGCTCGAGATGGAAGGAGGCCGCAGCTCGGGTAGGAAGGAGACGGGGTCGCCGGAGTTGCACCGACGGATGGAAGGCGGCGAGTCACACGCCGAGCGGAGCGGGCGGCGGCAGCGTCACACTGCCCGGGATCGGTCGAACCCTCGGAGGAGGCTTCACGCCAAACTCAAGGGGCAGCCATCGGCTCTCTTTTTCTTCTTGATTTCAGCATCCTCTAATCTGAATCCTAACCCATCTATTTATAATAAACACCACTCAATCTCCACCCTACATCGAACAAATAAAACCAATCATCCAAATGCTAAATGCAGTCCAAAATTATGGCGAAGATATGACACGGCGATGACGGCGAAGATATGACGCGGCGATGGCGGCAAAGATATGACGCGATGGCGGCGAAGATATGATGCGGTGATGGCGGCGAAGATATGACGCGGCGATGACGGTTTGATTCCGCGACAACATCCGTCATAGTCTTGAAATTTAATATTGCGGCAGCGGTCAGAATAATGTGACGAGGCAACGTCGTCCACGAGCCTGTCACGAACATATGGCGGGGCATTATCGCCACCAACTGTTGTCTAGCCACCACTCAGAAGATGCACTGCGATGACTACTTCCAATCATAGCCACGAAAGAGTTAAGATCGGACATATCGACCAGCATTTTTGCAGTATTCCGTGGGGCTTCCTTCTTCTCATTCAGTCTGTGCATTTCAAACTTGAAGGTGATTCCACTTAGGAGGCAGCTTGCTCAAAATTTGACTTGCAAACGGATTATCGACCATTTCAGACTGTTCGTCTTACAACTTGCGTCGCATATTTTCTAGTTCTGGGAACTAGAAGTGTGCGTTCAAGCTGTCCCAAATCACATTTGCAGTCTTATACGCACTATAGGTCATGACAAGTCGAGAATTCAGAAGGTAATTCTTGCAAAAATTCTCGTCTTGCTCCACTGATATTCGTCCACATTCTCGCAAGTAGTGGCGAAGTCGCTAAGAACAATGTAGAATATTTCACGTTCTTTCATTTCTAGTTGGACATGCATTTTCCAACTGATCAAGTCAGTGACGTCAAATGACTGCAACTTCACGATATCGATCGTCCTAGACTTCGACATCTAGCTTTGGGTCTAAAATAAAAATAAAATTAGAACAACGTCACTGATTCGTGCGAAGACGATATCTTCGGATCCAATCCAGAAAAAATAAACCTGCTCCTCTTCTCTGACTAGACGCAGTCGTCGAACACATATCCGGTCAGCAACACAATTAGAAAGCAGATTCCAAGAATTATTTGTTAGTCCTCCCCTCCGCATCGACAAGAAATCCACCACTGATTTCTTTGGAAGCTTTGAAATTCAGAATAAAGTCAATAAGCACTTTAATTGATTTTTGTTGTAGGAGGCCTAGAACCATTTTTCATGTTTGAAATTTCCTCCTCCTGGAATGGAAAAACTATTCCCTAAATCCGGGTGCCCAGAATATCCAGAGCTGTGTTGAGAGCAAAGCAAGAGCGCAAATATCCAACCAACAAGCAAGAGCCAATCTAGAGGTGTTGAACTGTAGACCTTCTCCGACTGAAAGATTTGAGTAGAAAAACCAACTTCCTCACTCCTCAGATCCTTGATCCAGACAAAGTAGAGGGAAAAGAAATTAAAATAGCACCAGACCTTCAAAGATAGATGAGGAAGAAGACTCGAATTGTTGCCTTCTTCTTGAATCTGAAACCAGCAGACGGGAGCAGAGAAACTCCCATAGTAGACAGATCTACTGTTCCTTTCCTAGATCGAGGACCAGATCCAAACAACAGCGGGATTCCTCTTTCCGATTTGAGAACGTGCAGATCAAGAAAAGAAATGGCTTCCCTGCGGAACAGCGATTGGATCTGCCGGAGAAATATTGCGGAAAACAGTGGTCACGCAGGAAAATCGTGAAACGAGGAACAAGACGTGGGAGGGAAATCGCGAGCATCCTACGGCGGAGACGAAACCAACGGGATTCACAATCTTACTCCTACAGATCCGGCGACTGGAGAAATTAGGAACGAACTTCGGCAACGACAGGGATTTCGCGAACAGGAGCGGACTGCGCGAGAGTAAACCTAGAAAAGTATCTTGAGAAAATGATGAGGCTACCCTCAAGATAGTCCTCTAAATTTCATCGATGTGGAATGATCTTATATAATATCTACAGTGTAGAGCCACTACACTCTAGTGACACAAAACTCAATGGATCGTTCTGAGTCGGTCCTGACATGTGCGGACATATATTATATACCTTAACAATAAATTGATTAGGTATTGTTTGAACAGAATGTAATAAATCTTTGCGACAAATGTCAATTATCACAATAAACTATGCAGATACTAAAATAGTAGGTCAGGATCCTCTTGCGAACTGGAGAGGTCCAGTTCACGGTCGTGATAAGGATTCTCTTCAGTTCACGGTCCAGTTCACGGTCGTGTATTTGAAAGCGTTAGTCATGTTGCAGATTGACATAGCGCCCCTGAATCATTGGAGATGCCTAATCGGGTCATCTCTGTAGGAGTAGTAGTTCAGGACATGCTCTCTAAGCCTTCAGGAACTCGGGCTGCTGGGATCTCGTCACAGAAGGGGTTCCTCCCTCCTTGGCGATGGCGAGTTTCATACTCGCGCGTACCTTCGTCATACTAGCTACCCTAGCGAGTATCGTGATTTCTCGCGGGTAGTTCCGCATCTCGGAAACTGATCCTCTAGCTGCTCGTCTGATAGAGTCGTGACTGCATTGGTCACTCTTCCTCCTCTCTAGCTCGATCCTTCCTTGGTTGCCTGAGTGGCACTTCTTCCTCCGATGGTGTCACGAGAAGAGGCGAAGTCGCCGTGACATCGGGGCGAGGAGGGAACCCAACTAGGATGCTCCTCTCGATCCTCCTCGCGAATTCTTCAAACATCGTCATTATCACAAAGTCGCTTCCTCTCGTGGAGTTGTTGGCTCCTACCGAATTGCTGACTATCTCAACATTCTCGCCCTCATTCACCATCTAACCTACTCGCGAAACTTTCTTCCTCGGTTGCGATCCACGCTTATCGCACCAAAGTGTTAAAGTCGGGGAAATCACTAGTCCAAAATTGGATCTATGCAATCTAAGGTTATCGGTTCGGCAGTCGGGCACGACGACTAACGGGCTAGGACGGAAAAACAGTCAGGCAACTAAAATGACCCAGGCGCTGCGACAAGAAGGCCTGCCACGTACCTGGATGCTTACAAGAAGCTTCCCCTCCAGAAACACTGAGCAAGGTACGAGGTAGATTTTAGCTGACGACGAAGTCAAGGCGTCAACTAAGATGGATAGTCGCTGCTTAGCTCACGACTTGTCTCTCTCAAGAAAGGATCCAAAGGCTCTGCTCGAAATCTTGGAAATGAGTTGGACGAGATCTTTTTCGAGATTGCAAAGTTCATCTTATCGTACCCCTAGGGTCCTATTTATAGGCAAATCCAAGGGAATACGTCTTATTTATAGCTCCACCCCCGGCGACTAGCCGACTTCTTGGGGAGGCTCGCTCAGGTTAGACGAGTAACTGGCTTAGTCGCCTACCTGACGAGTAACTGGCTTAGTCGCCCCCCCTGAAGAGTATGTGAGGGGAGATCGTCATACTCGCTCAGGTCTTCTAATGTTTTGCGCGTTGACTCTGACTTTTATCTTGACTTGTTGACTTTCACTATTGCTGACCTGGCTCTGAGAGGCTTCACGCTCGACGAATATGGGTTGTACACGCACTATGATTTATTCATTTATTAAAATATGATTTACTTAAGGCGGGTGATGGACTCTGGTGATAGTATTCTGAAAATGACAGTGCATGGGGTAGGGGTCAGTGCCCCACGCAACATTACTCTAATCACGATATTTCTGAAATAGCGGCGCTCCCACCGCTCGTAAACCTCAAAGCGCTATACTCGGCCAAAGCACGGGGGGTTTGAGAGTGGTAGAAAAGTTGTTTTGTTTGTAGACTTGTAGGTGGGAGATTTTGTCAAAACACGTTTTTAGAAATTTAACATTTTATAATAAAGAGTAAAGAGTGGTAAAATGAGCGATATAAATGTTTATTTAATTGAAATATTATGAAGATAAGATTATAATTTATTTTTAGTGTTCTCCGATCTGTCGCTTCTTTCGCCGTGAGTTTAGGCTATCTTATCCCCCACGGCAAAATTTAATCAAAATAGAATGTATATAATATATATTAAATATTTTAAAATAATTAAATATCGTTTTTTTGACCCGTTAAAAATAATCTAAAATTTATTTAAATGGGTATTCAATTATTCAAAAAAAAATACTATATGCTAATCATATTATCCATATGGATGCAAACTATCCCCTGTCTGATTAGCCGGACCAAATCTTTGTAGGAATAGAGGGAGTGACGCAAGCGCTGACGTCATGGGAGGATCTAGAGGGGGCTCGAGGGACACGGGCCACCCATTATTTTTTGGAATTTTCTAGAAGGACCGCTATTCCCGCCGATTTTCTCCGGATCGACGATTTCCACCCGAGTTTCGATCCGAGATTTCTTCTCATCGACGATCGTCGATCACTCGTCCATTCCTCCGATCGACGATCGTCGCTCACTCGCCCCGATCGACGATTTGCTCACGATTGTCAATCCTCCCGATCGACAATCGTCGCCACTCGCCCTGATCGCAGTTTCTTCTCATTCCTCCTGATCGACCGATCGACTGCAAATACCCTAGTCCTGAGTCCGCCTCATTCTTCTCGTCTTCCCGATCGACTGCAAAAGTGCAATCGGCGAGTCCCGAGTCCCCTCCTGGCCCTCCTCATGTTCTTCTTCTTCTTCTTCATCTTCAGTCTAAATGCATATTAGATCCATAGGCCACTTGACAAGCCACATGGAAGAAACTTAATTAGTGTATGCAAATTTGGAAGTTCATTCTTAATTGAATAAATTTAAACTTCATATTTCTACTTCTACGACATCTTAAAGAGATTTAGGGTCCGTTGGGAAGACTTATTTTCACCGGTCAAGCGGTTACGACCGCATGAACCAGACCTTAATTAAGGTCCGGTTCATGCGGTCGTAAGCGCTTGACCGGTGAAAATAAGTCCCCCCAAACGCAGCCTTAGTTTTCGCTTTCCATTTTTTCATTTTGTGTATCTTTCTATTAAACAGATTAATGTTACAGCTTACATTCATGGGTGCTTGAGATGTTGTCAAAAGTGTTTTATATATTCATGGCAAATGATCGGGTGAAAGCTCAAGGTGTTTTGTTCGCATTAGAATCATTTGATTTTATTTACATGGTTCATGTGATGACCACTATATTTGAGTATACACACGAATTAAATCTCCCTTTGCAAAGAAAGGATCAAGATATTGTAAATGCAATGTCTTTTATTAGTTTGACAAAAAAAACAGTTTCAAACTTTGAGGGATGAAGGATGAGACACAATATTTTAAAAAAAATTACTTTTGTGGCAAACATGATATTCATATTTCTAATATGGATGATCGGTATATTCCTCGTGGAAGATCAAGAAGGTTTGTTGAGGACTACACAAATTTGCATCATTATAGAGTTGAAATTTTCTTAAAGGTTTGGATCAACAACTACAAAAGTTAAACAATCGGTTGATGGGGTGAGTATAGAGTTGCTTCAATGTATGACTTGTTTGAATCTCGCTAACTCATTTGATTGTTTTGAAAAAGAAAAAGTGATGCGCCTTGCAAAATTTTATCCTAATGATTTTTCAAGTTTAGAGTTATTTAATTTGGAATTTCAACTCGAGAACTACATTGTTGATATGAGAAGTGATGAGAGATTTGCTAATTTGAAGGACCTTAGCCATTTATCCATGGAGCTTGTTGAAAACGGTAAACATGTTGTTTATCAATAAATATACAAGCTTTTGAAGTTTGTATTGATTCTTCATGTGGCTACTACAAGTGTGGAAAAGTATTCTCAGACATGAATTATGTGAAGAAAAATTTGTGCAATAGTCTAGGCGATCAAATATTGAATGATTGTCTGGCTACTTTTATTAAGCGAGAAGTATTTTTGAAAGTCATTGATGATGATATTATCGACCGTTTTCGAAAAAATGAGGGCTCATCGTGGACAAATATAAAATTTTACTCATGTATTTTGTATTTTGCAGTGTTATGTAATTTTGTATGACTTTATATTATCATGAATTTAATATTGACTTGTTATTTTATTTTTAAAAAAATTTGGCCCCCCCCCCCCCTCATTTCCAAATTCCTGGATCCGCCACTGGCTGACGTAGGAAACGAGTCAGCCGCGCCCAACTGAGGGCAACCTTAGCCCACGCTCAACTCCCGCGAAGGCGCGCGCAGCGTGCATAGAACGAATGAGCATGCTCCCATTGTGCGAGCCCAGCGCGCATGGGCGCGCACATCCCATGCATGGGCAGCGGCGCACCGCCGCTATTCTTTGCCACCTCCACTGGAGAGTGTACCCATGCCGCCCAGGTTGCCCAGACCGCATGTGGGACAACGATGTCTTTTCCGAGAATTGGAGATCCAGGTGACCAATTCTTTTGCAAAGTCAGCACCTCGGTCGGCTGCTCCACCATCAAGCGCATGCACCACTCCACGAGTGTTGTTGCGGCTAAACTCGACTCCCCGATCGGACCAGATTAATCTGGTCAGTCTTAGCTCATGTAGCGGTCGAGCGCACACACAGTCAATGAGAGAGAGAGATTATGCACACAATATTTTGACGTGGAAAAACCTCTCAACCGGATAAAAAAATACATGGCCGGATTTGTGCCGGTCGAACTCTACTATCTGTTTTCGATTACAACTTGCTTGAAGAATTGAGGACGACAGACAGTTACTCGTTATACTTTGGAGATGAGAGAGAATTTCTTAGGCTCACGACGAGCAACAGGTTGCTCCGCGTGAGACTACTTGTGGGGACGTTGCGGGCGAACGAGCACTTGTTGTAGTTAGAATTTCTTTCTTGTCACTCCCTTTGGGACTTAGACAGATTTTTGATGGAGCGGCGGTGGCTCGAAGGTGTCTCGTAGGAGGAATCCGGCAAAACTCTGGCCTGGGGGGAAAGAAAGCAGAAGAGAGAAATATGAGAAATGAGTAGGCATGTGAGTCTTTTTATATCCTCCAGGATATGGTTACGGTGATTATGAGGCTATCCGCACGTCATGACCACCAATATCATAATTTCAATCATAGTTTGAGGCAAATAATATTCGCATATTTAATTTTACTAAATGCAGACCTCCACTAAAACATGCCCCCACCCCACCCCACTACTAAAGGTGGTTATGCGGGTAGTTACCCGCGCATCGAACGGTTGCGATCGTGACAGAATGATTGGACGGCAGGGAGGGCGCTCAAGGAGGGCAAGAGAGGCGGTCGGCCACAACCTCGAGGGTTGTCGTCCCCGGCGAAGACGACAGGTCGCCGGTCGGGGGTGACCGATCGGCCGCACTCGTGCGGTACATCGGGCATGACTTCAACAGCCACCGCTGGGCGCGCGCGTAGCATCGGCCACCGGGCGACACCCCAACGTCGGTCGCCTGCGCGGCTCTAACGCCGACACCGGGCGCCGGCCACGGAGCGCGACAACGGGCCGCACGCAAGGTGCGGCCGGACGGAGCCGTCCAGAGCAGGAGCGGCCGATCGGGATGCTCTCGGATGATGGGCGAAAAATTCAGAAAAAGTGCGGTGTGACTACCCTAAACTGCGATGCTAATATCAACGCACTTTAAATTTCAGTCAAATTTTCATCTAACATGCCCTAAAAATTATGCAGCGAGAATCATAATGTGAGATTAAGGCTCCGTTTGGGGGTACTTATTTTCACCGGTCAAGCGGTCACGACCGCATGAATCGGGACTTAATTTAAGTCCCGATTCATGCGGTCGTGACCGCTTGACCGGTGAAATAAGCCCCCCCAACGGAGCCTAAATATCAAGCACGAGAAAGAATCTCCAGCCTACCAACAATGGTTTCCCTGAACAAATGAATGGTTAACTCATGTGTTTATCACCGTCTCATGCCAAACAAAATCTAAGGTTTTGTTTGGGGGACTTATTTTCACCAGTCAAGCGATTATTACCGCATGAACCGGAACTTAATTAAGCTCTGATTCATGCGGTCATAACCGCTTGACCGGTGAAAATAAATCCTCCAAACGTAACTTAAGACTATAGCCCAATGTGCATAGCCCAATGTGCTGAGTCTCTCACAATGCCTGGGAAAAAATTTGGGTCCGTCACCCGGATCTAAAGGAAGATCCGTGTGGCCAATAAAAAATTTGTATTGTGATGAGTCTCACATGCCTATATTAACAGTGTATTAAGTACCTCACATATTTACAAGCTTCTATTGTGACGACCTAGAGGAAGGTCCCACAATGAAATCAGGATCCTCTCCATTTCACTTGAAATAGAGGGGATCCATTTCATGGCCATGATGGCTTGTATTTTGATCCAACGGGTTCAGTTATTCCTATCCTTTTATATTTTTTTATTCGAAAAAATCTCATCCACAGGATATTATTTGGGCTGATCTTGATCATTAAAGTCTGAAATGGATCCCCTCCACAATGGGACCTAATTTTTACTCCAATGCCTGAGCTTTGGACAACTGTCTACTGGGAGTCTATATTTTCTGGAGAATTGTATTTAAAAAACTGTCTTGCAGCTGTGGAGAAGACATGTCAGATGCATGCAGGCATCCTCTGCCATGGCGCAGCCTCAAAAGCTCCGTAAAATTGCAGGAAAACGAAGAACAGAGAGTGACCCGACGAGTACAGAATCCCAGCCATTAGAACCAGCAATAGGGCCGCAACCATACAAACCCCTCTTTCTTCCAACCATCGTACCACTCTCTCTCTCTCTCTCTCTTCCCTATCTCTAGCCTTTTCAAATTCAATCTCTCTCTCTAGCCCTCTCTCTCTTCTCTCTCTGCAGCTGGTAAACTTTCCTGCTCCAAGAATAAAAAATGCTTTGAAGAGTCCAGTAACATATATCTCAAAGAAGAAAGAGTCAAAGGGTGAGAAAAAAATCCCATCTTTTTCAGTATTGTAGGCGTCCAAAATCAGCAGGTTGTGATGTGGGCGAAGATCCGGTGAACCGCCGTTGCTATCTCGTCCGCCGAGCCCAACCGGCATTCTTCCTCCATCTGCAAACCGGTTCCGATATCAGAATTCAACCCGGTTCAGAAATTTTAATTTATGTGTACATTAATTGCCATATAATTCAATACAATTTTCTCATGAACCCTAAGGGGAGGAACATTTAGTCTTCCAGTTTTAAACATAAAATGGATTAAGTTCTTTAGGTAAACATTTAGGTCACCATAATGCAAAACAGGCCATTAATATAGAATATAAAAATTAATTTTACACCGAAAAACATAAATCCATCATAAAAAGATGATAAATTTATTCAAATTATATGGAACATCCTTCACAACATATTGAAGCATCAATACAAAGCATTTACAAAAACAGAAGAGAATTCATAGAATTGGTTTATATAAAATATAAATATATTTCTAAGAACATAATTTAAACAAATGTATCAAATATTAGAAGAATCAAAATAAATATTTACAATTAATCACCCTCAAGAATAGATCAAATAGATTTTTAGGGGGGGGGGGGGGGGGGGGGGGAAAGATATCTGTAAAGCACTAAAGGCATAATCAATGCATAAAATTAATTAATCTCATTTTTCATGTTTGTTGCATGTTAATCGGTTTTTCTCCGATCTGGATAATTAGATCGTCTTAGCTCGGAATCGGACCGAGCGCACAAACAATACAAAAACAACAACAAATGACCAAAGACTTTTTTGACTTGGAAAATCCGAAAATTGTGAAAAATCACGTGGCTGGATCCGTGTCGAACCAAAATCCATTATTTTGTTATGGTTTATAAGTGTTGAGACAATTCCTCGGAGGGTGGCATACCACCTCTCCATTACAAGTGCGGAATTTGAAAACAATGGAGAAAAAAAAGTTAAGTCCTTGGAGCATGGGTGGAAAAATTCAGGTAGTGAAAATCTTTAAGTTCTCAGAATTTCGATGGAAGTGCTCATGTTGAGCCGGAGGCTTGATGAAAGCGCTCCTTTGGAGAAAGAAAAAGTCGCGTTATTGAAGTCTCGAGATATTTTCGTGCTGGAGAGGGAGAGGATCAGAGAGAATTCCGAGCTGAGGAATAATCTAAGTCTCGCTTTCTTGCCAAAAAAAACTCATAGATCTTTCCAGCATCTACAGTTGCTTGTCTTCAGATAAAGCCTTGGGGGGGGGGGGGGGGGGGGGGGGGGGGCTTTTTATAGTTTTCTGAAAGAATGTGTTAGTAGTTACGCAAGAGCGGAATTTGTGATAGCGAATGACATCGCACCGTTTCGATCACATGCATCATCAATTTTACAAAAATGACGAAAGTGCCCCCCAGGTGGTCCGGGAAGGTTGCCCGACGACGGAGGAGACCGGAGGTGGCGAGGGTGTGCGTGCTCGTGCAGTGCATAGGAAGCACGCGCACTCGCGCAACGTGAGGGAGTGCGCGCTCGCGCAGCGCACATGAAGCGCGCGCGCTTACGCCTTGCACGCGCGCAGGGAGAGCATGTGTGCGTGTGTGTCGCGCAGGTGTGTTGTACTTGGGTGTACGTGTTTGGTTCTGCCCCATCTTTCGGGGTGATTTCGGGTCTTTAAGTGAGTGCGACTAGATGTGCGCAACTCGTTCAGACAGGCTGTCTTTACTTCGTATCTTCGGTCGAAATCTTCTTGCTTTGATTTAGAAATTTCAGGGGGACTCGATCAATGTTAAAATTATATTAATAAATATGTCATTTCATTCATGTTAGAACCAAGAAAATCGGTCTCTGCTGCTCGATTCTGAGGGTGACCAAAGTTTATTGATTTAGTGGTCGCCCTGCGGGAGTCTCGGCGAGAAAAGGTGGAGAATCAATGGAATAGCTCTGGATTGCCTATAAACAAGACTTTGCGTGCTGCAACGAGTATGTCTCACCACACTCTGGAAGTCTATTAGAACTTCTCCTCCTAAAGTCATTGCTGAGCTCGGCACAAGTGAGGCTAACTTTGAATTCGCCCCTCATAGGGGGTGAATGTGTCTTCTACTTGTACCCTGAGGTCCTATTTATAGGCAAATACAAGGGAAGAAGAGTATGGTCTGCGAACATCCACTCCTGACACACTCGCCCTAATAGGGAGAGCTCTTCTCAACTCGCCCCCTACTAGGGCAAGGTCTCCTCAACTCGCCCCCTGCTAGGGAGAGGTATTCTCAATTGACCCTCTGCCGGGGCGATGTCTTCTCAACTCACCCCAGCTGGGGTGAGGTCTGCTCAAGTTGCCCCCCCCCCCACTAGGACGAGGTCTCCTCGACTTGCACCCTGCTGGGGGGAGGCATTCTCAACTCGCTCTATGCTAGGGCGAGGTCTTCTCAACTTCGCCTCGGGTTGAGGCGAGGCCTTCTCAACTCGCCCCCTGCTGGGGCGAGGTTTTCTAAGATGTCTTCAGGAATTTATGATTTTGACGAATTACGCCTTATACAACATATTTGAATAATTGTCATCAATGTTATAATCTAGTTGGGACAAAAATCATAATTTTTTAAATTGTGTAATTTTCTGCTGGGTGTGGCCCGCCATCCAGGTGTTGGATGGGGCGCCTCATGGGCGCACCTGAGTTAGCTTCTGACATGGGTGCAGAGAAACTTCATGGTACGGTTTAGTGCAAGGAAGTCGGGTTGGCTCTGGGCATGAGTACATGAGAGTTTCAGGTACGGTTTAACTGCGATGGAGCCATGCAAACAGTTTGACCGATCCTACTAAAATAATACAAAGGAATTGTTAGCGTCTTTCCTAAGACTCCGGGGTTTTGGTAGAGTTGGTAGGCGTCATTCCTAACAGTGGTATCAGAAGAAGATTGGAGGTCACAGGTTCGATCCCCCTGGATGGCGTTCCAGGGGGAGTTTGTTGGGCGTGGCTCGTCATCCGGGTGTTGGATGGGGTGCCTCTCGGGCGCACCCGGGTTGGCTCCTGGCAAAGGTGCAGAAAAACTCTATGGTACGGTTTAGTGCAAGGGAGTCGGGTTGGCTCCGGGCATGAGTACATGGGAGTTCCGGGCACGGTTTAAGTGCGAGAGAGCCATGCGAATAGTTTTATCGGTCCTGCTAAAATAATATAAAGGAATCGGTAGCGATCTTCCTAACACTCCGAAGTTTTGAATTTTGGAAGAGTTGATAGACGTCATTCCTAACAATTTTCATCCTTCTACCCAACTTACAATTTCATTTTCGGTGCAATTGAACAAATAAAAAATGTACATATATGATATACCAAAGAAATTCAACCACTATTTGAAATCAAACCAAATTGTTTTGACATTAATTTTATTTTTTAAGCAAATTGTTGAATTTTTTTAAAATTCATTTTGTCTAGTATTATCTTATTTTCGATCATATTGACTATATATATAGTTTATAACCATATTCATTTATTAATTCATCTTTTAAAATTCTATGGCACATTTTATTTATCTACAGTAATTCTTTTTTGAGATTGTTAATCACAATCCGTTATTGCCTAGTCGTACCCCAAATTCTCCTAATTTTCGCACGTTTTTTAAATACGTCTTGTATATGAAATTTCAGGATTGTAGATCTCGACGAAATCTTTAGATTTCGTGTTGAACATTTTTCCTGAAATTGCATGTAAAAGGCGTATTTCAGAAATGCGCAAAACCTGAGCATATTTCCAAAATACACTTGTACATGCATTTTTAGGAAAAGTGATCAGCACGAAAGTCGTAGTTCTCGACGAGATCTACAACTTTTGCGTTGAGCGCTTTTCCTAAAATTGTATATACAAGGCGTATTTCGAAAAGGCCCGAAAAATTATTAGATTTTGGTATGCAACTTGCTAGTAAGGGGTCGCGGTTAACAATCGCCTTCTTTTTACTATTCATCACTCACATGACATCATCAATCCAAAATTAACTAAGATTATATTAATTTAATTTAAAAATTTGAGAAATCAAAGCCGACATAGAAACACAACTCACCTTCAAATTAAGTGAATATAGAACAGAGACGGCGTCGAGACAGGTGATGCTGAGATGCAGGACAGTAAGCCGGAGCTCTTCCATTGCGGCAATGACTCTAACAAGCTGCCCCGGCCGCCTCCTTCCGGCCACCTTCAAGTTAACGTGCCCCTGGACCGCCGTCGCCTCGACATCCACCTCGCTCTCTTCTTCCCCCCGCCGTCGTCCCCAAGAATACCCTGTATACTGCGGCGACACAAGGAAACCGCAGCTCGAGGCCGGAGGCAGCGACCACTCTTCTTCGTCCGCCGTCGCCGCCGCAGCCAGACGGCAGTTCTTCTCCGCGAGCAGAGAGTAGAGCATCTGCTCCAACTCCTTGACGAAATCGATGGCTCCTCCAACAATGGACGCCTGGTCTCCCTGCATAAGTAATTAAATCAATCACATTAAAAATGGCATTGAGGAGGAGGAAATTATAGTGAGCGAGAGCCTACTCGCTGCACGAAGGAAGGCGGCATAATAGATCGGAGGGCGACGAGATGCTCGTTCATCAGCCGTCGCCTGTTTCGTTCTACCACTATATGTGTTATCCTCTGGTTCTCCGCCTCTGCCTTGACAGAGCCGCCGTTGGTTACCGCCGTCTGTTTCCTCCTTTTTCTCTCCACCGCCGCCGGCGAAAAGGAAGAAGCCTTTTGTACTATCTTCTCCCTTTGGAAAGTTGCCTCATGAGCTGAGAAACCAGAGCTCAGCCCCTGCTTCGAGTCCATGCACTCCTCCAATAACTGACATTTTGACGAAACCAGCCATCAAAACTAAATAAGCAATTAATTAATGAAACAGAGAATGGGGAAATGGCCCTCCTTTTCCTCGTTCGGTTTATTTATGGCCTCAGTCGCATTGCAATATTGAATGGAATCAAACCTGCACTCTGGAAATTCGAAAAGGAAAGCATGGAGAATAGTGGTTTGAAGACTTACGAAGGAGTTAATGTCTCTGTGGAGCTTCTCCATTAAAACAACTGCAGCAGAAATCTCTGACTTCTCTCCCTTGCGCGCCTTATAAAGACCAACTATAAATCCCTCGAGTCTCTTCTTTATTTCTTCCTACACCTCGAGGCCCGCGGTTCTCATCAGTCTCTTTACTCTTATTAGGAAAGAAGGAGAAGAGGGGCAGCAGTGTAAGCCATATGTAAAAGTAATAAATTATAACTCTATACTATTACTAACCAGAGCATATATAGGAATGCAGCGAAGCGAGAGAGGGAGGGACAGAGCTTCGTTTAGGGATAGAGTTTTAGATCTGAGTTGTGTGAGTAGGCCTCTAAAACGCAGGAGAAAGCGACTGTAATTCCATTATTGTAGTAGGCCGGGTGCCAGATTTGTACAGAGGACGGACATGCAGTAGTGGGGACTCTGTTTTACCACCTCTCACTCTCAGTTTCTTACTCTGTTTTGCTGTGTTATAATAATCACTCTGTTCTTTCGTTTTTTTTCCTCTTATTACCTTCTCTTCTATATATCTCTCGATCTCTGCAAAATATCTCTGAGCGTTTGCTTAGAAATGCTATGATGGAGGGGATGAGAGATGAAAGAAGGGCTGCGGCCGCAAATGACAGCAGCTTGGGGGTAGTAGCCCGCATTAGTATCAGTGTTGCGGAAAGTACTTCCTTTACTTAGGCGGAAACGATGGTGGAGGCTCGAGGCAGAAGATATTTCTAGCTAGCAGCTAGCGCCGGGAAACCGCCTCTCTACTTCTCTACCGACGAAAAATATTGGAGATGGGTCCGGCCGTCCGGGCCTAATCAAAATAGGTTTTTTTTTTTTTTTTTTTTGCAAAAAATTGTCAAAGCAGCTAGGTGCAGATCAGTTCTTTACGGGTTCACAAGTATTTATGTTTTTTTTGTTTGGTTTGCACTTAACCTGTTTTGCACGTAGCCGAAATTGATTTGCACATAACAGCACCCTTTTTTTTCATGTCTCCTGATATTAGCATCGTACTTTTAGATAATATAAGATTTTTTGGACTTTTGGAATTTCTATTAGCAAATATTGCACAGAAATTATTCCTTATTCGCACTCGCCCCTCTTGTGATTCTGCCTCTTCTCCAATCCGTGATTTCGCTGGAGACCCTTCCTCTTGTCTTTTTGTTTGACCTAAAGGTCTTCAAATTCGGCAAGTACTCCTCGTTCATTTTTTGAGCGGTGTTCTTTATCCCGGCGTGTTCTCCTACATTATCTGACGGCTATCTTTTTCACATCCGACGATCTCTCTTCCTCTTGGTGGAGGGGCTCCTCTATTCCGCGATTTTCAAGCGCTCAATTCTCCTCCAGGCGGTGGTGCTCTGCTCCTCTCTTTTTTCCAATTTTTGAGTGCCGATAGCTTTTGTGCTTGCGGATAGCTAGTTTTAAAAAAACAATGTTTGTGGATAACAAAATTTCAAACATTATGGAGGCACTCCTCTATGCCGACTTGTTAACTGGAGAGTAAGATGACACAAGTAATATGCCGGAGACGGGAGCAGCTCGGCAAAGAGGAAGACGAGGTGCGGCTTCCGCGAAATAGGGGAGATGAGGTGCGAGTAAAGTTTTAGGAAAAACTTTTTAAAAACAAAATGAGATGCAGATAGCCATATAAGAGGTGCGGTTAATAATCGCCAAAAATAAAGGCCGACCAAAAATTGCATCATGTATCTCTTCCGGCATTGAAGAGTCTCAGCTTAAGTACAAAAAAAGGACTTGCGGAAATTATGGAGATAAATGACACTATGCAGTCTATGCTACAACATGTCCGAAAAAAAGGAACATAAGTTTTTTCTACATACAATTTATTTTGGGCGTTTATATTGGCAGTCTTGCTTTGGATATTGGCAGCCCAGCAAAATAATAAAAACATACATAATATGACCGCTAATAACAGCTCAAAATGTGGAACACGTGTCTTTTGAAAATAGGTCTATTATATGATATTTTTAGAAAAAGTGTTCGACGTGAAAATTGTAGATATCGACGAGATCTACAACTTTCATGTTAAACACTTTTTCTAAAAATAAACTATATTAGACATATTTTCAAAAGGCGCGTAACCCGGACGGAAATATGCGAGTTCCCCGGGTTCTGCGCCTTTTGAAATTAGGCCTACTATATGACATTTTTAGAGAATGTGTTAAACATAAAAGTTGTAGATCTCGTCGAGATCTACAACTTTCATGTTGAACATTTTTCTAAAAATATCTATTTAAAAATTAAATTTTCTGGCTGCCAGTATCCATCGGGCTGTCAATAGCCATATTTTAGGCTGTCATTATCTTTGGGTTGCCAATATCTATATATGGGCTGGCAATATAAACACCATTTATTTTTTCAATGTAATTTGACTAATTGATTCAATTTTTTTTGTTCAGAAGAACTCTTGATACAACTGAACTTGAAGAAAAAATAAAGGAAGGCATTTGTGACTGTTTTTTGCTATCACGAGTTGGTTGTCAAATTGATGGCGGCGACCCGGTTCCACCCGACGACGCACCGCGCGGCTACAACCTTCGCCCCAACACGCGGAAATCTTATCGCGCCATGCTCCGCAATCTCTAAAGTTGTCTACTATTTTTTTTATGTTAATTAGTTATTGCTTTTCCCGTCCCATCCGGCTCGACCGAAATGTTAGGTGGTCAAGAGCCCGCTTTAGTTGCTTTTATTTTCTGCACTTATTTTAAGTCCAAACATTTGAGTGGCTAGGATGAGATTTAGGACATGTGTGGTGTAGGAGTGATCTATGTTGGGAGTATAAATACTCCTCTATTTTGGTTTTAGGGAATAAAATTATCTTGATAAAAAAAAGGGTCTCCCTTTTTCTCTCCCGCGATAGGAGTGGCGGCTAGGGTTCGGATTCCGCACGGCGCGACACCGGCGGCGACTCCCCTCCCCTCCGGCGCGACACCGGCGGCGGAACCCCTCCCATCCGGCGCGACACCGGCGAGCACCTCCTTCTTCCTGGCCGAACGCGACTCCGCCGCTCCGACCTCCCCGTTTCGATCCGCGCGGCTGGACTCCAGCGAGACCCCGACGCCGACCGTCCCTCCGGCGTGATTCCGGCCTCCTTGTGGTGCGACGCCACCGCTGCTCCACAGTGCTTCGCAACGGCGTTTCCCTCTCGGAAATTTCAGCGGGTCCTTGTTGGGTAACGATTCCCCTCCTCCACTCCGTGTGTGCTTCATCTCTATTTTTTTGTGTTCTTGTGGTTGTGATTGGAATTGTGTGTGATCGGAAACAACGAACGAATTGGAACGTTGAGGGTGCGTCGCTTGTCTCCCGCTCAATTGATCGGAAGGGAACGCGCGTGGTTGTTGAGTTGCTTTGGGGTTTTTCCTCACCCGGAAGAATCTCCTCGCTCAAGCGTTGTGCCCGCGAGCTCGCCGCGAAGTATTGGAATTTGCCTGTGATAGTGAGACTTCGTTGGCGGGATACTTGAGTGCCCGCTAGGTGTTGAGTTAGGTTTCGATTGTTGCGTGCGTTGTTTAACTGCGTTTTTTTTGTCTCATGATTTTGTTGGGAGAGACCACCCCCTTGCGGACCCCTTTGATTTGGGTGGATCTCTTTTGGTACAACACCTATCGATCGGATCGGGTAGGTCCATTTCGCTTGGTCGAACATTGACTCCATAGTCCTTGGGAGATCTAAAGAGGCTTAGCGAACCTCCATTGGGGCAAGTGTTTCTCTCTTGCCCGGGTATTTTCCTCGCGCTTTTGTTGTGATTTTGTCTACGCATATAGGGTCGCGGTATTAATTGTGCGCAAACCGGTGTTTGCTACATCAATTTGGTATCAGACTTTGGTGCAAAGCTTTCTTAATCTTTGCCGGTCCTCTTGCACTCACCTCACTTTTATGCACACCCGTTCGGGGAACGAGTATCCCCCACACTCATCCGCGTCCAATAATATGGGCGACATTCCGGATAATCGTGAAGTTACGCAAACACAATTGGCGGCCGTTCAGCGTGATCTCACCGATCAAATCGCTCAACTCACTGCGGCCTTCACCAATTTCACACAAACGATCCAAACTAGCTTCCCCCCGCAACCCCAACCTAATAACCCCCCACGTCATCCTCCACCACGCCCACCACGTCACTACAATGACATTGGCGACGACGACCGCAATGGGGATTGACACAATGATCTCACACGCAAAATCAAAATCGATGCCCCCACATTTGACGGGTACGACAATCCTAACACCTTCAAGGATTGGCTCATGAAAATTGAGTATTATTTTGAATGGCACAACTTAGACGACCACTAAAAGGTGGTAGTCGCTCGCATGAAATTAGCGGGCCGCGCTCAAGTATTTTGGTTAAACGAAGAGCGTCGCGTCGGTGGCGTCGCTCACACTTGGCCACAAATGCGTAACTTACTCACAAATCACTTTGTTCCCGCTTACCACCGCACCAACATGCTCGACGAATTCTCTTCGTTGCGCCAAGGCAATCGTTCGGTGAGTGAGTACATGAGCGAACTCAACGAATTGATGATCCGGTGTGATATTCAGGAATTGCTCGAGCTTACCGTCTCATGATTCCGTAAGGGTCTTCGTTCGGAAATCCAAAATCAAATCCGGCGATATGATCACCACGATTTAAGTTCTGCCTTGAATGCGGCACTTGACATTGAAAAGCACTTTTCCGTGTCCACTACTCAACGAGCATCCTCCTCCAAAACCTTTTCCCACTCCAAAACGTCCTCCACAAACCCTCCTAATTCACGTGGAAAGAATTTTTTGGGTGACTCCTCCAAATCCGTTATCATCACCGCTAGGAAAGCAAACGACACATCGGGCAAACGCATTCCTATCGGTAAGACCAACAAGTCTAACGTTACGTGCTATGCTTGTAACCAACACGGGCACTATGCAGTTGAATGTCCTACCCGCAAAAAGTTAGTAACATTAATCGAACCCACGGCCGATGACGTCGATATCGTCTATGAGGAGGTTAGTGATGTTGAGGAACCCGATATTCCTAGCGACATGGAAGATGATTATACCCCCAACAATCTCGCGGTTATGCGTTGCATCTTGACTACCCCACGTAGTAGTCATGATTGGAAGCGCTCTAGCATCTTCTCCTTATATTTTAAAAGCGGTGAGAAGTCGTGCAAGCTCATTATTGATAGTGGGAGTTCCATGAACGTGGTTTCCGAAGCCGCACTTCTCTGAATGAAATTGACTCCCGCGCCACACCCCACTCCTTACCAAGTCGCTTGGGTCAATAAGACTTCCATTCCGGTTACCCAGCGTTGTTTAGTACCTCTTGTCATCAAAGATTATGTCGACCAAGTTTGGTGTGACGTTCTTTCTATGGACGCCTGTCATGTCCTTCTAGGCCGTCATTGGCTCTACGATTATAATGTCACTCACTACGGTCGTGCGAACACATATGAATTTAAATTTAAAGACCAACGCATCACGTTACGTCCCGCCGCCCCTAAGGACCTTCACACCAAGGACACAACCGTTCCCGCCGTCAAGCACCCTCTCACTCTCATTCCTCCTAAAGAATTTGAAAAGACTAGTTTTTCAGGTGGTATGCTCTATGCGTTAGTCTTACTTCAAGCTAACGGCATTCCACTACCCGCGTCATCTTTGCCCGTCGATATCATCACGTTACTTGATGAGTTTAAGGATGTCCACCCCGAAGAACTCCCCTTCGAATTACCACCTCTTAGGAGTATCCAACACGCCATTGATTTTATTCTGGGCTCCTCTCTCCCCAATCTCCCTCATTATCGTCTTAATCCTAGTGCGCACGCCGAGCTTCAAGCCCAAATTTCCGATTTGCTCTCCAAAGGTCTTATCCGCCATAGTTTGAGTCCTTGTGCGGTGCCGGCACTTCTTGCCCCCAAAAAAGATGGCTCTTGGAGGATGTGTATCGATAGCCGGGCAATAAACAAAATCACGATTAAATACCGATTTCCGATTCCCCGGTTGGACGATTTATTGGATATGCTTAGTGGTGTCACCATCTTTTCAAAACTTGATATTCGAAGTGGATACCACCAAATACGAATTAGAGAAGGGGACGAATGGAAAACCGCCTTTAAATCTAAGGACGGCTTGTATGAATGGTTGGTAATGCCGTTTGGGCTCTCCAACGCCCCAAGCACATTTTCCCGTATGATGACTCAACTCTTCAATAATTTTATGGGTACATTTTTAGTGGTCTATTTTGATGACTTGCTAATCTATAGCGTGACCACCAATGATCATTTCGACCATTTAAGACAAATCTTTGAAGTTCTCCGGAAAGAAAAACTTTTTATCAATATCAAGAAATGTCACTTCATGGATTCCTCCGTCTCATTCTTAGGTTATATCGTTAGTGCGGAAGGTATTAAGGTTGATCCCGCAAAAATTAAAGCGATTGTCGAGTGGCCGGAACCTAAATCTATCCGTGATGTTCGTAGCTTCCATGGCTTAGCCACCTTTTATCGCCGCTTCATTCGCAATTTTGGCGCCATTCTGGCTCCGATTACCGAATGTATGAAACTTGGTGAGTATACTTGGCCTCCCTCCGCCTCGTGTGCGTTCTGTAAGATTAAAACTTTGATGACCGAGGCACCGGTTCTCCGGCTACCCGATTTTAATAAAATTTTTGAGGTCTCTTGTGACGCCTCGGGTGCGGGTATAGGTGGCGTGTTAAGTCAAGAAGGCCACCCGGTTGAGTTCTTTAGTGAGAAATTAAGTGGCCGCAAACTTAATTATTCCAACTACGAACGTGAGTTCTATGCTTTAGTCCAAAGTCTACGCCATTGGCGTCATTATCTTTTGCCCAAAGAATTTATCCTACTTTCGGATCATGACGCGCTACGTTATATTAACTCTCAACAGAAGCTTAGCCCGCGGCAAGCCAAATGGGTCTCTTTCCTACAAGAGTACACGTTTGTGATCAAACATTGCAAGGGCAAGCATAACCGCGTTGCCGACGCGCTTAGCCGTGTTAGTTTACTTTTGACTACCCTTGATGTGAAAGTCTTAGGATTTGAACGTATCCGTCGCGAGTATGTCGAGTGCAAGGACTTTAATGACATTTTTCACTCTCTGCAAACCCCCACTACTCACACTATTTCTGAATATGTCCTTCGTGATGGCTATTTGTTCAAGGGCTCGCGGTTGTGCATTCCGGATTCCTCCCTCCGCCTCTTTATCATTTGGGAGATGCACGACGGTGGTTTAGGTGGCCACTTTGGCCGCGACAAAACCATATCCTTGGTTGAGGAAAAATTCTTTTGGCCCGGCTTGAAACGTATGGTTAATCGAGTCATTAGTAGTTGCAACACATGCCAACTAGCTAAAGGCTCAAAGCAAAACACGGGCTTATATACGCCGCTTCCCATACCTTTCGTCCCGTGGGATGACGTTAGCATGGATTTCATTTTGGGTCTTCCCCTCACACAACGCAAACACGATTCTATTTTGGTCGTTGTAGATCGCTTTTCCAAAATGGCTTATTTTATTTCATGCAACCGCACCAACGACGCGTCTCACATTGCCAAACTTTATTTTAAAGAAGTTGTTAGTCATCGCGGACTCCCTAAGACTATTGTCTCTGATAGGAATGTCAAGTTTACTTCTTATTTTTGGAAAACACTATGGATCTTGGTGGGCACCAAACTCCTCTTTTCCGCGGCTTACCACCCCCAAACAGATGGTCAAACCGAAGTGGTAAATCGGAGTTTAGGTAATTTGCTACGATGCCTCGTGGGCGACCATAAGGGGACTTGGGATCTCATCCTTCCCCATGCCCAACTGGCGTATAATAATTCCAAAAATCGTTCCACGGGCCTCTCGCCTAATGAAGTTGTGCACGGTTACAACGCACGTGTGCCGCTTGACTTGGTTCCGTTACCGCCCACTTATAAAACAAGTCACTTTGCACATGACTTTGCTCATCACCTTCATGCGTTGCACAAAGAGATCCACCAACGACTAGTCACTAATTACAAGGTCTATCAATCGGACGCGAACGTTCACAAACGGGCACAACTATTTGACGTCGGAGATTTAGTCTTGGTCAAGTTAATTCCCGAGAGGCTTCCCACGGGTGCCGTCAAGAAATTAGCCAACCGGCGTGCCGGACCTTTCAAGATTTTAAAGAAATTGGGTGATAACGCGTACGTGCTTGACTTGCCTCCCGATTGGGGAATACACCCCGTGTTTAATGTTTCCGATCTTACACTTTTTCATGAAGCACCGCAAGAACTATTTTCCCCTTCTTCTTCTTCCTCTCCTTCCGGCCATTCTCGTGGGATAGTGAGTGACCCCCCACCCTTTAATGTTGCCCCAGCGGACGTACCCCCCACACATTCACATGGGGGTACGGTCGATCATATTTTTGCTCCTAATGCTTTTCCCAGGTTTCCGACGACTATCTCCGTCCCGGCGTGCATATTGGACGACGACGTCTTGGCTTCTTCAAATGGCGGTGTGCACCGCTACTTGGTTCGTTGGAAGGACCGCCCGGTTTGTGACGCTACTTGGGTGACCGCCGACGAGATGGAGCGCCTTGACGAGGACATGCTACACCGTTACCGCTTGGACCACTCACCGGTGACGAGTGGTTTTGAGCGGGGGAGGATTGATAGCGGCGACCCGGTTCCACCCGACGACGCACCGCGCGGCTACAACCTTCGCCCCAACACGCAGAAATCTTATCGCGTCATGCTCCGCAATCTCTAAAGTTGTCTACTATTTTTTTATGTTAATTAGTTATTGCTTTTCCCGTCCCATCCGGCTCGACCGAAATGTTAGGTGGTCAAGAGCCCGCTTTAGTTGCTTTTATTTTCTGCACTTATTTTAAGTCCAAACATTTGAGTGGCTAGAATGAGATCTAGGACATGTGTGGTGTAGGAGTGCTCTATGTTGGAAGTATAAATACTCCTCTATTTTGGTTTTAGGGAATAAAATTATCTTGATAAAAAAAGGTCTCCCTTTTTCTCTCCCGCGATAGGAGTGGCGGCTAGGGTTCGGATTCCGCACGGCGCGACACCGGCGGCGACTCCCCTCCCCTCCGGCGCGACACCGGCGGCGGAATCCCTCCCATCCGGCGCAACACCGGCGAGCACCTCCTTCTTCCTGGCCGAACGCGACTCCGTCGCTCCGACCTCCCCGTTTCGATCCGCGCGGCTGGACTCCAGCGAGACCCCGACGCCGACCGCCCCTCCGGCGTGATTCCGGCCTCCTTGTGGTGCGACGCCACCGCTGCTCCACAGTGCTTCGCAACGGCGTTTCCCTCTCGGAAATTTCAGCGGGTCCTTGTTGGGTAACGATTCCCCTCCTCCACTCCGTGTGTGCTTCATCTCTATTTTTTTGTGTTCTTGTGGTTGTGATTGGAATTGTGTGTGATCGGAAACAACGAACGAATTGGAACGTTGAGGGTGCGTCGCTTGTCTCCCGCTCAATTGATCGGAAGGGAACGCGCGTGGTTGTTGAGTTTCTTTGGGGTTTTTCCTCACCCGGAAGAATCTCCTCGCTCAAGTGTTGTGCCCGCGAGCTCGCCGCGAAGTATTGGAATTTGCCTGTGATAGTGAGACTTCGTTGGCGGGATACTTGAGTGCCCGCTAGGTGTTGGGTTAGGTTTCGATTGTTGCGTGCGTTGTTTAACTGCGTTTTTTTTGTCTCGTGATTTTGTTGGGAGAGACCACCCCCTTGCGGACCCCTTTGATTTGGGTGGATCTCTTTTGGTACAACACCTATCGATCGGATCGGGTAGGTCCATTTCGCTTGGTCGAACAATGACTCCATAGTCCTTGGGAGATCTAAAGAGGCTTAGCGAACCTTCATTGGGGCAAGTGTTTCTCTCTTGCCCGGGAATTTTCCTCGCGCTTTTGTTGTGATTTTGTCTACGCATATAGAGTCGCGGTATTAATTGTGCGCAAACCGGTGTTTGCTACATCACAAATGAATTTAAAAGTAACATTGCTGCCTTTAATTTTAATTCTGTTGCCAATATAATTTTAATTTTGCCATCTTTTAACACTGGTTATGTTTGTCTGTCACAATTCATTGCTGTTATGTTTTTCAATTGGGTAATACGTTTATCTCATTCTGCATTGCGGTGTCTTTCACAAATTTGACTTTACAGATATGAAGTTGTCTTCTATAACGCACTTGCATTAGTACCCAGTGATCAAATTGACCGACTAGTAAATGTTGTACAACCTCGGGCTCGCAAAGAGCCCTCAAGAAGCAAACGGAGCGAGATAGGCAAAGGGGACTAGGAGGGCCCACTCGCAAGCGGCGAGATGATGGGCTCTCCAAGGGGCAAAACGCCCCGTCTAAAAGCGAGAGGGCCCCAGAAGCGAGAGGGCCCCAGAAGCGAGAGGACCTCCAAAGGCGAGAGGCGTCGGCGAGACGGGCGGCGGGTCCTTCTCGCCGGCAGGCCCCTTTCCTCTCGCCAGGGGGGGAGAGGGTTTTTTACTCTTTCCTATCAAAGCAGGGGTTTTTACTCTTCTACCCCGGGTATTTTTACCCTTTTACCCTTGGTGGGCTGTGTATAGCTCCTCAGAACAGCGGAGTTTGGCTGTTGGCAGGCCCAGCCAAGGGTACCCCAGTAATTTCAGGCCGGAGCAGTTTTGTTATTTGTAGTTCAGATTCTGAAATCTATAAATAAGCCCATAGGGGTTCTTCAGAAGGGACCCTTTTTTCAGACTCAGGAGAGGAATTGACAGTCTTCTGAAGAACTCCAAGCCCAGCTTTTGGCTTTGGAGGGGAAGCTCTCTGTGACCTTCCGGGTAAGCGGTGGGACCTCCCTGCTGCGGCTTTGGGCCAGTTTATTCTTAGTCCTTCACGACCAGTCGGAGGTCGAGCTTGGGCCTAGTAGGTGTCGGCTACGCCCCAATTTTGTGAACGCTTGTCGGAGTCAAATTTTGGCTTCAACAGTTCTGGTGCGGTGAGCGTGGAAGTAGCCGGTTCAAGAAAAGTTTGAGTTTGGTCCTATGACAGGAGGCGAAGGAGAAGGATCTGGTTCTGGAGGTTCCCCCTCCCAGGTAGAAGAGGCGACGAGGAAAATGCTGGAGGACTTCAGGCGAGAGGTCATGCAAACTATAAGCTTGGCCTTCTCGGCAAGGAGCGAGTGGGCGACACCTCAGGTTCCAATCGAGGTGGTCCCGCTTTTAGGCGAGAATGCCTCAGGCCAGCGCCCGGGAAAGGAGGTCCCCACAGAAGCTGGCGAGAGGGACGTGGCGGCGCGAGAGCTCTTCCCGGGCCAGCGTCCCGGAAGGAGGTCCCGGCAGAAGACGGCGAGAAGGAGGCAGCTGTGCGAGAGCTCTTCCCTGGGCACGGTCTCGCAGATCGGGCCAGCCAGCCGAGGCCGCGGGACGTGCCCTCTCGGCAAGCAGTCGGCGAGAGCCCGTTTAGTGAACTTGTCATCTCGGCTCCGGTGCCGGAGGGGTTCCGGGAGCCCGACATGTCCTACTACTCAGGAAAGGATGATCCGGTGCAGCATGTGCAGTGGTTTGAGGATGTGGTTTCGATCAGACAGATGACGGATGCGTTTAAGTGTCGACTGTTTGCCATCACCTTGAAGGAGAAGGCGCGAGATTGGTTCCACCAGTTACCGGCAAGGTCGATTTATTGCTTTGAGGATCTGCGGAGGGGTTTCTTATTGAGGTTTTCAACATCGAAGAAGCGTAAGAAGGAGGCGGAGTGCTTGTTCTCGGTAAGGCAGAGCCAGGATGAAACGTTGGGGCACTACGTAGATCGGTTTCAGGAAGAGATCCTCCAGGTTCAGGAGGTCCCTGGGTATACGCTAATGCTTGCATTCACCCTGGGACTGAGGCCAGGTTTCTTCAGCATAGAGTTGAAAAGGGTGCCCCCCTCTCCTTCGAAGAGCTTATGGAGAGGGCGGCAAAGGAGACGGATTTCGAGAGAGCCAATCCGGCGTTTGCAAGGAAGTTAGCCAGGTTGGCGGAGGATGATGCAAAGGAGCCAGGAACAGGGAAGCAGAGGGAGCAGAGGGAGCACAGAGAAGAGAAGAGGAGGGAGGAACCCCGAGGCCAGGGGCACCAGGGACAGAATCATCGGGGGGCCCGAGAGCCGAACAACCAGATAGGTTGGAGGCCTCATGAGGGTCGCCCCCATGAGTTGGGAGGAGGCTTCCAGGGAAGAGATAATTTCCGAGAACCAAGGAGGTTCGATCAACCGGCGTGGAGACAGGGAGTGAGGGACCGTTTTCAGCATCAGCAGGAGGCAATGGGGATCGGTCGAGGGAGAGGAGCTCGAGGAGGAAGGAGAGGAAGAGGAGATGGAAGAAGGGGTGGGGTGGCGTTGCCTTTCTGTGATTTCCATCAGGAGAGGGGTCACGCTACAGCCACGTGCCCAGAATTTTTGGAGATGAGAGAGGCCAGAGGTTTGAGGAGGCAGGATCCGCCGGTAAGGATCGAGGAAATGCAGCAGGGGGAGGCGGAAGATAGGTGTGAGGACCGGGTGGATGTGGGAACCCGGGGGGGTATCGGGGCCATCCATGGGGGGATTGGGATCGAGGCCACCCGGAAGGGGAGCTTCCAGACCATGTTCCGGAAGGGGGTAGCCTCAACCTCCCAGACTCCACCCCCGCTAGAAAAAATCACCTTCTCTTCAGAGGATATGCCGGAGTACGAGGACCCATTCTGCGACGCCTTGGTGATCCAGACGGCGGTGGAAAACTTTACGGTCTCCAAGATCCTAGTGGATAACGGGAGCTCCGTAAATGTGATTTTTAAGAAGGCCTTCGATGAGATGCAGGTGGAAGCCAAGAGGGTTTTGGCCTCGGATGGACCGTTGTTCGGGTTCTCCGGGGAGAGGAAAGAAGTGGAAGGGGGAGTAGGGCTGCACGTGAGGTTGGGGGGCGTATCACGGAACTGCCGGTTCGTGATTGTAGATGCCCCGAGCAGCTACAGCGCCATCTTTGGGCGACCCCTCATCAGCGCCTTTCGCTGCGTCCCCTCCTCGTTCCATCAATGTCTCAAGTTTAACAATGGAGGGGTGCAGGTCAGGGTCAGGGGAGATCCAAAAGTGGCGAGGCAGTGCTACGTCACGGCGGTTAACACCATATCTTGGATGGCAGAGGCGGAGGAGTTGGAAAAGGAGATGGCGGCGCAAGAAGAAGCCTTGAGGGAAGAGGAGGTGAGCCCAGAGGAAGCGAGAGGAGGAACCAAAGAGGAAGTCGGGGAGGAGGAGACTGAGAAGCAGAAAGGAGGTGTGCAGGAGGCGCAGGAGGATGTTGAGGTCGAGCAGCAACAGGAGAGCCCGGAGGGAGGAATGGAGATTGAGGAGGAGCAAAGGGGAGAAGACGTGCAGGAAGTCAGGAGGAGCGGAGAGTCGGAGCCACGAGAAAGAATGCAGGAGAAAGTGGGAGAAGAAGGGGCAGAGGAGGAAGCCCGAAGGGAGATGGAAATTGAGCAGCAGCAGGACGAGGTGATAGAGGTTGAGGGAGCAGGAGGGGAGGAAGAGATGGAAGAAGAAGCAGGGGACGGCTGGGAGCAGTCGCGGTTGGAGGTGGCCGAGGAAGTAGTAGAGGTGGAGGTCCGTACCAGCCAGGGGCAGGTACGAAGGGTACGGATCAGCGGGGGCTTGAGTCCCGAGGACCAGGAGCGGATGCGGACCTGCATCCAGAGCAACATCGACGTCTTCGCTTGGAGCGCGGCGGACATGCCGGGCATTGATGCGGACGTGGCCTGCCATCGCCTAAATCTGGACCCTCGGACGCGCCCCATACGCCAGAAAATGAGGGCCATCGCCACCAAGCTGGAGGAGCCCATTCGAGAGGAGGTCAAGAAGCTCCTGGAGGCGGGCTTTATCTCAGAGATCCAGTACCCAGGCTGGATCTCTAACGTTGTAATGGTGAAGAAGGGGGAGGAAAATGGAGAATGTGTATCGACTTTTCGTTATTAAATAAATCATGCCCTAAGGATTGCTACCCCCTGCCTCGAATCGACGCGCTGGTTGATTCAGCCGTTGGTTTTTCTGTTATGAGTTTTCTGGATGCTTTTTCAGGTTACCATCAGATCCGGATGCACCCTCCCGACGTCAAGGACGTCTCCTTCATCACAAGGGAAGGGTGCTTTAGTTATAACATGATGCCCTTTGGGTTAAAAAACGCGGGAGCGACATACCAACGAATGATGGATCGAG
The DNA here is from genome assembly GCA_039583875.1 of Platanthera guangdongensis. Lineage (NCBI taxonomy): Eukaryota > Viridiplantae > Streptophyta > Magnoliopsida > Asparagales > Orchidaceae > Platanthera > Platanthera guangdongensis. The sequence continues at coordinate 190,950,893 of CM077159.1, forward strand.
TTTTCCAGGGTCAGAGGGGTCGGAACCTAGAAGTCTACGTTGATGATCTCATGGTAAAGAGCAAGGGGGTAAACTCGCATCTCCAGGATCTGGAAGAGACGTTCGCCACCTTGAGGAAGTTCAAAATGAGGTTGAACCCCCTGAAATGTGTTTTCGGGGCCAGTCGTGGGAAGTTCCTTGGGCACCTTTTGACCCCGGCGGGAGTAGAACCTAATCCTGATAAAGTAAAGGCCATCCTGGAGCTGGAATCACATAGAAACACTAAGGAGGTGCAGCGCTTGACTGGGAAGCTGGCCGGCCTTAGCAGATTCCTCTCCAGGTCAGGAGAGAAGTGCTCGCCTTTCTTTAAAGTGCTACGAGGGAATCAGAGATTTGAATGGACAGCGGAGTGCGAAGAAGCTTTTCAAGAGCTGAAGGAGCAACTCTCCCGGGCTCCTCTGCTTCAAAGCCCTAAAGAGGGGAAGATTTGACCCTGTACCTAGGAGTGGGGGCGGAGGCGGTGAGCTCCGTCTTAGTCAGAGAAGAGGGAAAGAAGCAGCTGCCCATTTATTATGTTAGCAGGATCCTAAGGAAGGCAGAGCTCCGCTACCCTATCCTAGAAAAGCTGGCATACGCCTTGGTTGTTTCGGCCAGGAAGCTCCGGCCATATTTCCAGGCCCATTCAATTAGAGTGGTAACAGACCATCCTCTCCGAAAGATTTTTGAAGGAGTAGAGCACTCGGGTAGGCTGGCCAAGTGGTCTGTCGAGTTGAGTGAGTTCAATATTTTGTTTATACCAAGGCTCTCCATTAAGGCACAGGTGGTGGCCGACTTCTTGGCAGACTACGTCGCGGAGGATGGGGCCGAGGAGCCGCAGCGGCCAGAGGCATGGAAGATCATGGTCGACGGGGCCTCGGGAAAGCACTCCCTTGGAGCGGGGGTGGTACTAACGAGTCCTCAGGGGGTGACCATAAGACAAGCGGTCACCTTGCATTTCCCCACAACCAACAATCAAGCAGAGTACGAGGCAGTGATAGCCGGCCTTCGCCTGGCCAAGGAGCTCGAGATCAAGGACGTTGAGGTTTTCACGGACTCATTGGTGGTGGCGTCTCAGATACGCGGAGAGTTCGAGGCGCGGGAGTCCACCCTTGTGAAATACTTGTCCAAGGTAAGGACGATCATCGGGGGGTTCCGGACGTTCTCCATCCAACACGTCCCCAGAGAAGAGAACACGACTGCCGATCAATTGGCCAAGTTCGGACCTTGGGAAGGGGGTGCCCTCACTGATTTATTCCACCCAGCGATTGAAGAGGGGGAGCTAATGGAGGTGGATCGGCGGCCCTCGTGGGTAGATCCCTTCGTTACCTTTTTTCTGACTGGAACCCTCCCTGAGGGGGTCAAAGAGGCAAGAATTTTCCGCCATAAGGCGGCCCACTATCTCATGCATGAAGGAGGATTGCACCGGAGGATGCTTTCGGGTCTCCTGGCTCGATGCGTGACGGAAGAGGAGACCAGACACATTCTGGAGGAGGTGCACTCCGGGGAATGTGGTAGCCATTCCGGAGGGAGGACATTGGAAGCAAGGGTGGTCAGGCAGGGGTACTTCTGGCCCACCCTGAGGAAGGACGCGACAGAGTTTGCAAGGAAGTGCCAGAAGTGCCAGCTCTACGCCCCCTCCCAGCTCTTGCCGGCTCAAAGACTCCGAAGCATCACAGCACCATGGCCTTTCGCCATTTGGGGAATGGATCTGGTGGGGCCTTTTCCTCCAGCTAGTGGGCAAAGAAGATTCCTCCTGGTTATGATAGATTACTTCTCCAAGTGGCTGGAGGTTAAGGCGCTAGCAAAGGTGACCTCTCAAGTCATCAGGAACTTCATCTGGGGGGAGATCATTTGCAGGCACGGGCTGCCTCAAGCCATCGTCACGGATAACGGCCCCCAGTTCGCTAGCGAAGAGTTCATCAGCTTCTGCTCTCAGCAGGGCATCGACCTCAGGTTTGCCTCTGTCCACCACCCCAGGAGCAACGGTCAGGTGGAGGCGGCGAACAAGATTATCGTTAACTTACTAAAGAAGAAGGTAGAGAATCTGAGGGGGAACTGGGTAGAGCAGCTCCCCTCGGTCCTGTGGGCTCTAAGAACAACCCCGAACACGGCCACTGGTGAGACCCCTTTCAAACTTTCCCATGGATGTGAGGCGGTACTACCAGTGGAATTCGAGGTCCGATCCCCACGGGTCGCGGCTGCAGGTGATGGGGACGAGGCGTGGAGGATGGAAAACGAAGAAGGCCTGCGCCTCTCACTAGACCTTACAGAGGAGCTGCGAGACGTAGCAGCCATCAGACAAGAGGAGATCAAGCGTCGAATGACAAGGCACTTCGACAAACATATCAGGATAAAGCAATTCGCGGAGGGAGACCTAGTGCTAAAGAAGGTTGATGCGGCAGGGAGGTCCGCCCCGGTGGGAAAGCTCAATCCAAATTGGGAGGGACCTTATATTGTCGAGAGGGTGTTGAAAGCGGGGGGTTACTACCTCCAAGATGTGGAGGGTAGGACCTTGAACCATTCCTGGAGTGGGGATGACTTAAAACGCTTCTACCCATGAAAAGGGAGAGCGGTAGATGTGTACTTAAAGCGTGATCAATATAATATATTTCTCAAAACATCTCTTGTCTTTGCTTATTATGACGCCCTAAAGACAGGATCAAGAGATCTTCATCGGCACCCCGAGCTCGGCTCGGCCCCAGGTAGACCCGCTGCGCAGGCTCCCATCTAGCTGACAGGTCCGAAGGCTCGCCTGTGGGGGATAGGTTTTGAGTTGAGATCTTCATCGGCACCCCGAGCTCGGCTCGGCCCCAGGTAGACCCGCTGCGCAGGCTCCCATCTAGCTGGCAGGTCCGAAGGCTCGCCTGTGGGGGATAGGTTTTGAGTTGAGATCTTCATCGGCACCCCGAGCTCGGCTCGGCCCCAGGTAGACCCGCTGCGCAGGCTCCCATCTAGCTGGCAGGTCCGAAGGCTCGCCTGTGGGGGATAGGTTTTGAGTTGAGATCTTCATCGGCACCCCGAGCTCGGCTCGGCCCCAGGTAGACCCGCTGCGCAGGCTCCCATCTAGTTGGCAGGTCCGACGGCTCGCCTGTGGGGGATAGGTTTTGAGTTGAGATCTTCATCGGCACCCCGAGCTCGGCTCGGCCCCAGGTAGACCCGCTGCGCAGGCTCCCATCTAGCTGGCAGGTCCGAAGGCTCGCCTGTGGGGGATAGGTTTTGAGTTGAGATCTTCATCGGCACCCCGAGCTCGGCTCGGCCCCAGGTAGACCCGCTACGCAGGCTCCCATCTAGCTGGCAGGTCCGAAGGCTCGCCTGTGGGGGATAGGTTTTGAGTTGAGATCTTCATCGGCACCCCGAGCTCGGCTCGGCCCCAGGTAGACCCGCTGCGCAGGCTCCCATCTAGCTGGCAGGTCCGAAGGCTCGCCTGTGGGGGATAGGTTTTGAGTTGAGATCTTCATCGGCACCCCGAGCTCGGCTCGGCCCCAGGTAGACCCGCTGCGCAGGCTCCCATCTAGCTGGCAGGTCCGAAGGCTCGCCTGTGGGGGATAGGTTTTGAGTTGAGATCTTCATCGGCACCCCGAGCTCGGCTCGGCCCCAGGTAGACCCGCTGCGCAGGCTCCCATCTAGCTGGCAGGTCCGAAGGCTCGCCTGTGGGGGATAGGTTTTGAGTTGAGATCTTCATCGGCACCCCGAGCTCGGCTCGGCCCCAGGTAGACTCGCTGCGCAGGCTCCCATCTAGCTGGCAGGTCCGAAGGCTCGCCTGTGGGGGATAGGTTTTGAGTTGAGATCTTCATCGGCACCCCGAGCTCGGCTCGGCCCCAGGTAGACCCGCTGCGCAGGCTCCCATCTAGCTGGCAGGTCCGAAGGCTCGCCTGTGGGGGATAGGTTTTGAGTTGAGATCTTCATCGGCACCCCGAGCTCGGCTCGGCCCCAGGTAGACCCGCTGCGCAGGCTCCCATCTAGCTGGCAGGTCCGAAGGCTCGCCTGTGGGGGATAGGTTTTGAGTTGAGATCTTCATCGGCACCCCGAGCTCGGCTCGGCCCCAGGTAGACCCGCTGCGCAGGCTCCCATCTAGCTGGCAGGTCCGAAGGCTCGCCTGTGGGGGATAGGTTTTGAGTTGAGATCTTCATCGGCACCCCGAGCTCGGCTCGGCCCCAGGTAGACCCGCTGCGCAGGCTCCCATCTAGCTGGTAGGTCCGAAGGCTCGCCTGTGGGGGATAGGTTTTGAGTTGAGATCTTCATCGGCACCCCGAGCTCGGCTCGGCCCCAGGTAGACCCGCTGCGCAGGCTCCCATCTAGCTGGCAGGTCCGAAGGCTCGCCTGTGGGGGATAGGTTTTGAGTTGAGATCTTCATCGGCACCCCGAGCTCGGCTCGGCCCCAGGTAGACCCGCTGCGCAGGCTCCCATCTAGCTGGCAGGTCCGAAGGCTCGCCTGTGGGGGATAGGTTTTGAGTTGAGATCTTCATCGGCACCCCGAGCTCGGCTCGGCCCCAGGTAGACCCGCTGCGCAGGCTCCCATCTAGCTGGCAGGTCCGAAGGCTCGCCTGTGGGGGATAGGTTTTGAGTTGAGATCTTCATCGGCACCCCGAGCTCGGCTCGGCCCCAGGTAGACCCGCTGCGCAGGCTCCCATCTAGCTGGCAGGTCCGAAGGCTCGCCTGTGGGGGATAGGTTTTGAGTTGAGATCTTCATCGGCACCCCGAGCTCGGCTCGGCCCCAGGTAGACCCGCTGCGCAGGCTCCCATCTAGCTGGCAGGTCCGAAGGCTCGCCTGTGGGGGATAGGTTTTGAGTTGAGATCTTCATCGGCACCCCGAGCTCGGCTCGGCCCCAGGTAGACCCGCTGCGCAGGCTCCCATCTAGCTGGCAGGTCCGAAGGCTCGCCTGTGGGGGATAGGTTTTGAGTTGAGATCTTCATCGGCACCCCGAGCTCGGCTCGGCCCCAGGTAGACCCGCTGCGCAGGCTCCCATCTAGCTGGCAGGTCCGAAGGCTCGCCTGTGGGGGATAGGTTTTGAGTTGAGATCTTCATCGGCACCCCGAGCTCGGCTCGGCCCCAGGTAGACCCGCTGCGCAGGCTCCCATCTAGCTGGCAGGTCCGAAGGCTCGCCTGTGGGGGATAGGTTTTGAGTTGAGATCTTCATCGGCACCCCGAGCTCGGCTCGGCCCCAGGTAGACCCGCTGCGCAGGCTCCCATCTAGCTGGCAGGTCCGAAGGCTCGCCTGTGGGGGATAGGTTTTGAGTTGAGATCTTCATCGGCACCCCGAGCTCGGCTCGGCCCCAGGTAGACCCGCTGCGCAGGCTCCCATCTAGCTGGCAGGTCCGAAGGCTCGCCTGTGGGGGATAGGTTTTGAGTTGAGATCTTCATCGGCACCCCGAGCTCGGCTCGGCCCCAGGTAGACCCGCTGCGCAGGCTCCCATCTAGCTGGCAGGTCCGAAGGCTCGCCTGTGGGGGATAGGTTTTGAGTTGAGATCTTCATCGGCACCCCGAGCTCGGCTCGGCCCCAGGTAGACCCGCTGCGCAGGCTCCCATCTAGCTGGCAGGTCCGAAGGCTCGCCTGTGGGGGATAGGTTTTGAGTTGAGATCTTCATCGGCACCCCGAGCTCGGCTCGGCCCCAGGTAGACCCGCTGCGCAGGCTCCCATCTAGCTGGCAGGTCCGAAGGCTCGCCTGTGGGGGATAGGTTTTGAGTTGAGATCTTCATCGGCACCCCGAGCTCGGCTCGGCCCCAGGTAGACCCGCTGCGCAGGCTCCCATCTAGCTGGCAGGTCCGAAGGCTCGCCTGTGGGGGATAGGTTTTGAGTTGAGATCTTCATCGGCACCCCGAGCTCGGCTCGGCCCCAGGTAGACCCGCTGCGCAGGCTCCCATCTAGCTGGCAGGTCCGAAGGCTCGCCTGTGGGGGATAGGTTTTGAGTTGAGATCTTCATCGGCACCCCGAGCTCGGCTCGGCCCCAGGTAGACCCGCTGCGCAGGCTCCCATCTAGCTGGCAGGTCCGAAGGCTCGCCTGTGGGGGATAGGTTTTGAGTTGAGATCTTCATCGGCACCCCGAGCTCGGCTCGGCCCCAGGTAGACCCGCTGCGCAGGCTCCCATCTAGCTGGCAGGTCCGAAGGCTCGCCTGTGGGGGATAGGTTTTGAGTTGAGATCTTCATCGGCACCCCGAGCTCGGCTCGGCCCCAGGTAGACCCGCTGCGCAGGCTCCCATCTAGCTGGCAGGTCCGAAGGCTCGCCTGTGGGGGATAGGTTTTGAGTTGAGATCTTCATCGGCACCCCGAGCTCGGCTCGGCCCCAGGTAGACCCGCTGCGCAGGCTCGCTGGCAGGTCCGAAGGCTTCTTCATCGGCACCCCGAGCTCGGCTTAGGCTGCGCAAATCCGAAGGCTCGCCTGTGGGGGAGGTTTTGAGTTGAGATCTTCATCGGTGAGAAGTCCCCTATCTCCATCAACATCAAACTGACAAGGCAGAATTCATTTTGGCGAAATAGGGTGAGAAGTCCCCTTGAGCGACACTACACCTTGGCATCCCAACTTAGTCCTAAGGTACAAAATAAACAAAGGGGAAAAAGGGTGTGGAGTAGGGCAGGTGGCAGCACTCGCAGCGGATGGCTGTTGAGGATCGTCCCGCCGGTAGCGAAAGGGCACTCGCGGGGCAAGCCATTGCGCCAACTCGCGGGCGATTGAGCACGCCGAGAACCCGTCTCGCGTAGGGCATAAAACAGAAAAATATATATACAGAAAGGTTGCACGGCGAGACGAGATAGTAGCATCGTCTCGCGGGCAAAAGGCAAACCAGAAATTAACTTCACAAAATAAGAAATGAAAAATAGACTGCAAAATGGAGCACTCGCTCGTCACTTGACAGATGCCACAAAATATAGTCTCAAGTCTTTACATCAGGAGGAGGAGAGAGTGATTCTAAATCTTGGAGGCGGCGCATCAGTCCTCCTCGCCGGATGAAGAATCATCGCTCTCCTCGCTATAGAGCTCAGGGACCAGGTCGCGCGCGGTTACTGTCTCAGAATCGTCCTTCACGACCCCCAGGTCTTTCATCATCTGTAGCACCAGCTCAGCCCCGCGGACGCCAGCGTCTCGGCATCGCTCCTCGACCTCCTCATAAGAATAATGTGGCGGGGGAGTCTGGAAGGGCTCGCGGCGAGACGACGACGCGGCAGCCGCCTGGAGGCGCGCATTCTCAGCCGTCAGCGCCTGGACCTCCTCCTCCAAGGCCGCCACGCGCGAACGAAGTTGTCCCGCCGTCTCGGCATCCTGCGGGATGACCTGGCAATCAGCCAAGAATCGTGGAAAAGAAAAAACCCAAGGGAAAAAGAGAGTTGTGGCTTACCACACCGCCTTGGGCCTTCGCGAGGAGTGACTCGGCATCTGACAGCCTTCTCGCCAGACCAGCAGATTTCTCCCGTTCCGCCTCCAGGTTTTCCTCGCTGGCCTTCCATTTTGAATTAATGTAAATAAGGCGGCGAGAGGAACGGTGTGAAAACTCCAAGGCCCGCATCTGGTGGTGGCAGGTCTTCAACACAAGGTCCTTGGTGGACTCGCTTTCAGGCAAAGAGGCGTCTAGCCCACCATAAAGGCCGTACCCGATGGCGAAGGCATGGCTGGAAGGGACCTCTTGCTCCTTCCATGATGGAAGGAGGGTAGAGATGGACACACGGTTGGCGTCCCGCCCCCACAGCAGAACCGGGTCGCCGATGGCATCGTGAACCACGGGACCCAGGTTATAATTCATGTGAGAGGCGGGGGCGGGACGGCCAGAAGAGTCGCCCTCGCGAGAAGAGGTAGCATCCACCGGCTCAGAAGCAGCAGCTGGCGGGTTGGAGGCAGCGGCAGGTTGGCCAGAAAGCCCCGTCTCGCGAATAGGCGAGACGGCCTGGTGATTAGGCGAGGGAGGCGGTGGAGTTTCCCCTAAAGAGATAGGGCTCCCTTGGGGAGCCTTCTCCTTTTCCTTGGAAATAGCCACGGCTCTCTTCATTTTCTTTTTTGGAGGGCTGGAGCGAGAAGGGACGGTGTCATCTCCGGGACGCTTCGGCGGGATAACCGCAAGGGACTCTCTCGCCGCCTCTGCCGCTGCATTGGCGAGATCAAGACCCTTGGCGGGGTGAATATTGCTCTTATAAGGAGGAGATGTTGGGATAATTCGCTCACCTAAAAGCGAGTGGGTGGGGGTTAGGAAAAAGCGAGACGATAAATAGCCAAGAGAGATGAATAGAAGAATACCCTCGCCCGGGAGCACTGGGAGAAGCGAGTCGAGGCCTCGCCGCAAGAAGTTGACCTCGAAGTTCTTGCCAGCAAGGTACTCGCACAGCAACTTCTCTGGCCCGCTGACTTGGGGGGTGGCGTAGAAGCTCTCTGGCGGAGAGACTGGCGCGAGAGGGACGCCGCCGAAGTCAGCCCGGTCTCCCCGGATGAAGACGAATCGGGTGAGCCAGTGATGGTTCTTGTTAGGCGTCTCGCATACCTTGAGCCCCTGCCCAGTAAAATACGAGACGCCATCGGCGTTGGCGTGGTAGATGAAAAGCTTGCGGAAGGCCGTCAAGCTGAACTTGATGCGCTCTCGGCGCATGTAGCAGGCGAACGCGATCAACACCGAGATGGCGTTGGGGTTGAACTGTGCCGGGACGACACCAAAGTATTTGAAAACCTGCTTCACCTCTGGCCAAAGGGGCAGCCGCAGCCCCGCCTCGAAATGCGAGACGGGAAAAGCGAGTTCCCCCGGGTAATAGGTGTTGATGCACTCGCCGACCTTGGGAGGACGCGACTCGACCCCTTCTTCTAGGTACTCGTGGGCAAACTTGTCATAATCTTCTCGCGAGAGCCGGCCGAGCGGGAAGTCATGGTCAGTAAACCGCTTCCCGCAGCGGCTGCGCCCCTCACCCTCCTCCACCTTCTTCTTACCCATCTTTTTGGGTGGAATGGTCTTCGGCGAGACGAAGGAAGAAATAGGCGGGAAGGGTCCGGCGAGACGGAGAGTTCAGAGGGCCAAGACTTGGCTAACGGCGAAGGCGGAAAGTGTGGTATCTAGTCCAGGACTAGGCATATTTATAACGAATACAAGGCCAATGATTGAAAGGGCGGGAAAATAAGGGGAGAGGAAGAGTCGGCGTTTTTCTCTCTCCTATACCTCGAACGGCGCGACCCGTCACAGTCAGCAAAAATTATAATTAAATATCTAGCATAAATTAAAAAGGAGTATTAAAAAAGGGAATGAGAAATTAAGCCATAAAAATATATGTCCAGAAATCATCCCGCAGAGAACCAAACTCTCTGCATACTTTGGCGAGACTACCATTATTACAACTTTTGCGAGAAGAAGAAAAAGAAGGATAGCGAGACAGACATTCGTCAGTATGGGCGCCACTCCCAGCGGCCACCGCGTGCTCCCCCGCGAGGAGGCCTACTCCGCGAGTGGAAGGAGCGGATGGTTTGGAGGCCACGCCGCGCGAGACGGAGCTGCATATCGGTCTCATTGATGATGGCCTCAGGGTCGGTGCCGTCGACATCCAGCTCGGCATCGGCTCCAGAAGATAGACGAGCGCACTCGCCCTCCAGCGACTCGATGCGCTTCTCCGCGGCCTGTTTGTCTAAAGTCAAGGAATGAATGAGGCGCGCGTGCTTCCGGAAGAGCTCAGCCGTCTTCCGCTTCATCTCCACTGGATCTGAGGGATCGCCCAGATAGTCTTCAATCCCGTCTGCAGGAGGAGGCGAGACGGAGAGTTGCTTCGGCTGCTCCTCAACAGGAGAGTTGGCCCGAGAATCTGCGCAAGGAGTGCAGGGACAAGGTGGAAGAGGCACTCGCAGGAGAGAGTGAGAATAGCGAAGGGGATTCAAAAGGGCAAGGGAAGGTCCCTTACCAAGATGGCGAGAGGTATCGGCAGCCGGGGAGGCGTCGTCCCTCCTCTCGCTGGGAGTAGTTGGAGGAGTAGATGAGGGTAGCGAATCAAGTTCCTCGCAACGGACAGAAGAACCATCTCGCGGACTCTTCGGGGACGGCGGGACCACAAGAGCCCCCTGAAAAAAGCGTTAGTCAGCAAAAGAGCACCCAGTCGCAGAAATAACAGTGGTAATCGCGAGTGTCCACCTCTTTTTCCGTAGAGAGCGCACGGGGAGTGGGGGCAGGTTTCAAAGAGGCGCGAGACGAATCTACTGCTGCAAGAGAAGGGCCCCCAGCCTTCGTCTTTTTCGAGCGAGACGACGGGGCGAGGGGACGACCCAGGGAAGAGGTGAAAGCAGCCACGTTGGCCTTATGTTGCTCTCGCACCAGGGCGAGACGTTCGCGAAAACTTTGACTGTGCGTCATTCTGCAAGAACTCGAGGACAGGGAAGAAGAAGAATATGCAGAGCGGGGCATCAGGAGCGCAGGGCAGGAGTCATATATTTATAGACCCCGGTGGGGGCCTCCGAAGATTCCTCATAAATACGTTTTTTAATGCACCTTGAATAACGAGCCTCGGTTGAACATTCTTTTTGAGCTTAGAGTAATCTCAAAAAGAGCGGGGATTGTGTACAACCTCGGGCTCGCAAAGAGCCCTCAAGAAGCAAACAGAGCGAGATAGGCAAAGGGGACTAGGAGGGCCCACTCGCAAGCGGCGAGATGATGGGCTCTCCAAGGGGCAAAATGCCCCGTCTAAAAGCGAGAGGGCCCCAGAAGCGAGAGGGCCCCAGAAGCGAGAGGACCTCCAAAGGCGAGAGGCGCCGGCGAGACGGGCGGCGGGTCCTTCTCGCCGGCAGGCCCCTTTCCTCTCGCTAGGGGGGAGAGGGTTTTTTACTCTTTCCTATCAAAGCAGGGGTTTTTACTCTTCTACCCCGGGTATTTTTACCCTTTTACCCTTGGTGGGCTGCGTATAGCTCCTCAGAACAGCGGAGTTTGGCTGTTGGCAGGCCCAGCCAAGGGTACCCCAGTAATTTCAGGCCGGAGCAGTTTTGTTATTTGCAGTTCAGATTCTGAAATCTATAAATAAGCCCATAGGGGTTCTTCAGAAGGGACCCTTTTTTCAGACTCAGGAGAGGAATTGACAGTCTTCTGAAGAACTCCAAGCCCAGCTTTTGGCTTTGGAGGGGAAGCTCTCTGTGACCTTCCGGGTAAGCGGTGGGACCTCCCTGCTGCGGCTTTGGGCCAGTTTATTCTTAGTCCTTCACGACCAGTCGGAGGTCGAGCTTGGGCCTAGTAGGTGTCGGCTACGCCCCAATTTTGTGAACGCTTGTCGGAGTCAAATTTTGGCTTCAACAAATGTATTATGCCAAAAATGAACACATCTTCAATAGCCTGGGAGCATTTTCAACCATTTTCTCTTTCAGGAAAAATTAAGGGCGTTTATATTGGCAGCCCAGCTTTCGATATTGGCAGCCCAGAAAATAAGAAAAAGCATACATAATATGACCGCTAATATCAGCCCAAAATGCGGAACACGCATCTTTTAAAAATAGTTCTATTATATGAGATTTTTAGAAAAAGTGTTCAACATGAAAGTTGTAGATCTCGTCGAGATCTACAACTTTTATGTTGAACACTTTTTCTAAAAATATCATATAGTCGGACTATTTTCAAAAGGCGCGGAACCCGGGCGGAACTATGCGAGTTCCGCCCGGGTTCCGCGCCTTTTGAAAATAGACCGACTATATGACATTTTTAGAAAAAGTGTTCAACATAAAAGTTGTAGATCTCGACGAGATCTACAACTTTCATGTTGAACACTTTTTCTAAAAATGTTTATTTAAAAATTTATTGTTTGGGCTGCCAGTATCCATCGGGTTGCCAATAGCCATATTTTAGGCTGCCATTATAATTGGGCTGCCAATATCGATATGCGGGCTGCCAATATAAACGCCCAAAATTAATTCCAGGCACCGGAGGATGCCCTGTGATTCTTCCCATTGCCTTCTCAATCTAATCTTCCTCCTGATTTCCTTGTACGAATAAACTAGCAAAGTTGAATTATCTGTTAATGTATATTTGGACGAATAACGGGTTCGGAGGCATAACGGGTCAGTTCGGACACGTGTAGATCCGATACCCGTAAAAACTCCTTGGGTTTGCCTATTTATACCCGCTTAGGGGCAACGGGTAGGGGATTCCACTTTGATCCCCATCCGGATGCTTCGAGCAACACTTTCATTCTCGAATTAAAGCCCTCGTTGCTCGTAACTGCTCTCGTTTCCATCGCGAAGGAAAAGCTCTCCCGTTCTCTTCTCCCGTAACCGCTCCCGTGCTCCTGTTTCGCCGGCAATCACTCCCGATTTCGGTAGATCGAGAGAAGAAGCCCCTTTGTTTTTCTGCCACTGCTGCTGCATCGGAGAAAAAGGAGAAAGGGCCAGCCGCCGCTGTCTTCAGATCGGGAAGAGGAGAAAGCGCCATCCGCCTCCGCTGCTTGATCGCGAAGGAGAACAAATCCCCTCCCCGGTGTGCTCCCGCCGCTGTAGCCGATCGACAAAAAAAGGGAGAAATCACATCCTTGGCCGCCGACGATCGGGAAGAAGGAACACGGAATCGAAAAAAAAAATTCTCCCTAACGCCTCTGTCGCTCCTGTTCTTCTTCCGGGCGCTCACCATCGTTGCTTAGGATAGCAAATCGGGAGGAGAATCGCACTCTCGGTTTTGATTTTCTGCTGCAGTGTCGAACAGAAAAAGTGGGAAGATTCTCGCCGCCTGCCATCGTCGTTTCTTCCGACCGACAGAAGGAGGAAACCCGCCCGCTACTTTCCGTCAAGATTGGTCTGCCATCGCCGCTACTGTTTTGCCTGCAGACATTAGAAAAGTTGTTTGGCTCGGGAACGCTTGATTCACGTTGGAGGCATCAGATTTGGGGATTTGTTGTTAACAGAGCCTCGATGGCAGCAATGACATTGGAATCAGCTTGCTGTATTAGCAGCTAGTGACTTTTATCGGAAAAGTTTTGACCATTTCGTGGAATCTCAAGTGGTTGTCGTGCATCTACAGAAGCCAGAGCCTCGATACAATTTGTGGAGGATTTAGTTTTTTCAAGTTTTCAATCGTAGTGGAGCACATATTTTTTGGAAAGACAAGATGATGAAGGGGAACAACTTCTCATCTCCGGTTCCAATGATAAAATTGGAAAAATTCACGGCGACCGAGTTCAATGACTGGAAATTGAATACCCAGTTCGGAATGAAGTACCTGAACGTGTTCTACACAATTCAATCTGATCGTGCTGACGTTACGAGGACTGACGATGAAGCCCATTGGATTGCTGATGAGGACTTCTGCCGCGACTACCTGCTGAACTGCTTGTCCTCCAGCCTGGCGAAGACGTACATGAAAATGAAGACCGCTAAGGAAATCTGGGAGGCACTGGAGGAGCACTTCAGACAAGAGGAGGATCTGTCCAAGGCACACCTGGTGGACAAATTCCACTCATTCATGTTCGACGAGGAGAAGGTGATTCTCCCTCAGGTATCGGATTTTGAAGCTTTAGTAGATTCTTTACATAGTGAGAACATTTCTCTGCCAGACAGTTTTGTTGCTGACACGATTATTTTTAAACTGCCCTCTACGTGGTACAACTTTAAAACTGAAATGTACCGCAAGAAGATGCAGGTCGGTCTTAATGACCTCAAGCGATTTATTTGCATTGAGGATTAAAATAGGATTCAGCGCGCTTTAAAAACTGTTAGCAAGTAGAAGGTTGCGTCTAACATGCTCCTTAGTTCTAAACGCGTGTCAAACCCTAAGAGGACCAGACCCTCCCATGGTAGCTCCCAAGTTGCAGGCTCTAACAAACGCAATAAAAAATTCAAGGACAAGTGTTTTAACTGCAACAAGTGAGGACACAGCGCATCTGATTGCAGGCTCCCTAAAATGGAAAGAATCAAAGCACCACAGGATGACAACCAAGCCAATATGGTTAGCCAAACTGAGCCTTCCGACTTTGTTGCAATGGTCGGAAACGCTAAGGCCAGCACGGAGTGATACTTGGATTCGGGGGCGACGTGCCACGTTTGCAACAATTCTGCTCTTATGACAGGTCTCACTACTGTGAAAGAGTCTGTGACAGTGGCCAATGGCGACACAGCTGACGTACTGAAGGTGGGGAACGCAGCCTTGCTGCTATCCTCAGGTAAGTCTTTAATTTTAAAGAACGTCAAATTTATTCCTGCATTAGCTGCTAACTTAGTGTCTATTAGTCTATTATGTGATGCTGGTATGTCATTTACTTTTTGTAGCGGTAGAGTAACACTGTCAGTTAAGTCCCACTATTTTGGATGTGCATACGTCCAAAATAGAATGTACCGACTAAGTCTAGCAAATGAAGTAGTTCAACAAGTTCAAACAAACTTAGTTAGCCCTAAGGCTCTACATGAGAGACTAGGACACGTGAACTATAGAAAAATGTTCCAAATAGCAAGAACTCACCAGATCACATTAGACACTAAGTCACAGCCTGAGAAATGTGACGTGTGTGCTCAGACCAAGATCACTAGGAAACCTTTTAGTGCGGTTATTAGGAGCACAACACCTCTAGAGCTTATACATTCCGACATATGTGACTTTAAAAGTTTTGTCACCAGAGAAGGAAGGAAGTATATGATCACATTTATAGATGACTGCTCTAAGTTCTGTCACATATATCTTCTTAAAACTAAAGATGAAGCGTTTGAAAAGTTTTGTCTTTTCAAAACCAGGGTAGAAAACCAACTAGACATGAGAATAAAGAGGTTTAAAAGTGATAGAGGAGGAGAATACATGTCCAGTGAGTTTCGGAGTTTCCTTGCCTCTCAAGGGATCATAGCAGAAACCACTGCTCCTTACTCACCCCAATCGAATGGTATAGTCGAGCGGAAAAATAGAACGTTAACAGAGATGTTGCACTCTATGTTGCTCACTGCTGGCATGCCTACTACCTATTGGGGAGAAGCAGTTTTAACTGCAAACAACATTCTGAACAAAGTCCCTCATACTAAGTTAGACGTCACACCCTATGAGCTTTGGTTTAAGAGACCCCCGACATTGACTAAACTTAAGACCTGGGGCTGCATAGCCTATGTCAGGGTCTCTGACCCTAGATGGTCTAAACTTGGACCTAGGACCAACACATGTGTCTACTTAGGTTGTGCTGAAGATAATGCTGCAGATAGATTCTTAGACCTGTCTAATAATATAATTATTGAATCTAGGGATGCTGTGTTCTTTGAGGATAAGTTCCTTAAGGATAAGAACCTGACCATCCCAGGTATGCAAGCAACTATTACTGAAGAAGAACCTGAATCAGTACCGAGCACCTCCTATTCAGTCCCGGTAGACAATAATGTCCTAGAGTCTAGACGGACTTCGATGAGAGAGAGAACTCCCAGAACCTTCGGTAGTGATTTTGTCACTTACCACGTTGAGGCTGATCCATCAACCTATAAGGACGCGATGAGATCAAGGGATTCCCTACTCTGGAAAGAGGCCATTGATGAAGAGATGAACTCTTTGCTTCAGAACAACACCTGGACATTGGTTGATAAGCCAAAAGTGGCTAAAACTATAGGGTGTAAGTGGGTTCTGAAAAAGAAGCTCAATCCTGATGGTAGCGTAGCTAAGTATAAAGCGCGCCTGGTGGCTAAAGGTTTCACACAAGTTAGTGGGGTGGATTACTTTGATGTATGTTCACCAGTGTGTCACTTAGCAACCATTAGGATACTCCTTGCTATTGTGTCTATTGAGAACTTTATTGTTCATCAAATGGATGTTAAGACTGCGTTTTTGACGGAGATCTGACCGAAGAGATATACATGAGCCAACCTGAAGGTTTCATAGTTCACGGTCATGAAAGTAAGGTCTGTAAGTTGATCAAATCGCTATACAGACTTAAACAAGCACCAAAACTATGGCATGAAAAGTTTGACTATAGTGTAAGGAACATGAGATTCCTGTCGAGTCTCTCGGACAAATGTCTTTACATACATCATAGATCGAACAAAGTCGCTATAATATGCTTGTATGTGGATGATATGCTGATTCTTGGTTCTGATCAATCTGTGGTGGATGGCGTTAAGTCAGAACTAATGCGGACGTTTAGCATTAAAGACCTAGGTGTAGCTGAGACTATACTAGGCATGCAAGTGAGCTTTGGGAAAAATGACATTTCCCTAAGTCAAAGCCACTACATAAAGTCCTTGTTGGACACGTGGGGATACAGTGAACATAGAGCAATGGAGACACCTTACGATTACAATAATCGCTTGAAGCCCAATGATGGAGCTGCGGTTAGACAGTTAGATTATGCTAAACTGATTGGTAGTCTCATGTATGCTATGGTCTGTACAAGACCTGACATAGCATTTACGGTCGACATGTTAAGCAGATTCACTAGTAATCCTAGCCAAGACCATTGGGATGCCCTTAATAGGCTGATGCGATACCTAAAGCACACCCAAAAGTATGTTTTATGTTATCATGGTCATCCTCCAGTGTTGGAAGGATATTCTGATGCATCATGGTGCTCAGAATTAAACGACAGCATGTCCACTAGTGGATTTATATTCACACTAGGAGGAGCAGCTGTAGCCTAGAAGTCCAAGAGGCAATCTTGTATTGCATTGTCTTCTATGGAATCTGAACTCTACGCACTAGCTTCAGCAGGAGAAGAAGCAGAGTGGATAAGAGATTTGGTGATGGACATTCCACTGTCGAGCCTGAAGTTGAGTTCTGTTGCAGTTTACTGCGACAATCAGGCTATTAAAACGATTGCTACGAACACTTTGTTCAATAGCAAAAGAAGGCAACTACGGATGAAACAAGCCTGGTTGACCTCCCTTATGAGTCAAGGGATTGTGAACCTCGTTGATGTGAGGTCAAAAGATAATATTGCAGACGTCTTAACAAAGGGCTTAAATAGAGTTCTCACCATTAAAACATCGAGGGAGATGAGATTAAAGTTCATAGAAATATGAAACTTCCTCCTATGTTTATGTTTTCATAGCAAGAACCTATAGTCGCAACATTCAAGCATCTAATAACAGACTGAAAACCCCAAATAATTTCTTGATGAAAGCCCAAGATGGTTAGATGCTAGTCATTACACACCTGATGACTTAACATCTTTCCCGTTGTAAGCTGATTTGAGAATTATTCAACTGAGAATAGAAAGTCGTTGTATGTGTTAATCTAACTTTAGTGATCATAGCACATTATTCCACATTTGATAATGTTGCAAATGACGGTGTGCCAAATCATATGATGAGGTACATAGTGGTCACTAATGCGCAAGATAACAACATTTGATTTATTAAAATCAAAACTTGACTGGTCCTAGCTAGACTGGATAGAGATGCTGACAGTGTTACTTCACGACTGCTAAAGTGCTAAGCTCATTTAGGTAGAGCTAGTTTACTTTGATACGTCACTGCATATGTTTATGAATTCATAGAGTCTGACTCATGAAATTCCTTTCAGGCACTGGTGAAGATGGAGGAGAGAAAGTGGATTTTGACATAGATGATGATCTACTCTCTAAGTAGAATTGTTACACGTTTATCTATAGTCATTTTTTGTTTTCCAGACTTATTTGATATGGAGTAGCACATTTATATTTTTATGATGTATTATGTTATTGTTTTAAAACTCATGTTTGTGTTTTTCTTTAAAACTGTGCTAACTCTTATGTAATGTGTAAAGTCGGAAATTTATTTTGGTATTCTCCACTTTCTGCACTCCAAAACGTACACGTTATTTGTCACAAATATAGGAGGAGATTGTTAATGTATATTTGGACGAATAACGGGTTCGGAGGCATAACGGGTCAGTTCGGACACGTGTATATCCGATACCCGTAGAAACTCCTTGGGTTTGCCTATTTATACCCGCCTAGGGGCAACGGGTAGGGGATTCCACTTTGATCCCCATCCGGATGCTTCGAGCAACACATTCATTATCAGTGTATGATGTTTGTTTGTTGAGTGATAGCGTGCTGACTTTGAAGGACCTGCTAACTTTTTTCTTTCTGGATCTGTTGCGGAATGTTGATCAGGTAAAGAACTCGCCTCCCAGAATAGGCTTAAAGTTGGCGGAATGACATGGGGGAGAGAAATTCTACTCGTACAGTTCTGAAATAAGCGAATCACGGAAAAATGCTATATACGCGTGTCGCGTATACCCAGTACCCCCCCCCCCCCCATATATATATATATCTTCTCTTATCTTATCTTATATATAAAGGAATATATGTATTTAGAGCCACACCAAAAATTGAATATTGGTAATTGGATCATGAGAGTGAAAATGAGGGGAATTTGAAGAGAGAGACAGGAGGGAGAGGGAGAGAGAGGGGAGAGAGAGGGGAGTGATACAGAGAGAGAAAAAGAGAGATAAATTAATTTTTATCGATTAAAATTTATAAAATTTTGTAAAATAAAAATAGGAATAATACTTCATTTTTTGCGGTCATTTTAAGTACTCATTTGTATATGTTTTGAAAGAAAAGATTTCGTGTTCGTGCGCACCCCGCTTATAGGCGGCCGCAGCCCGCAGCGATGCATCGAGTATGGGCGAATCCCGTGCGCAGGCGGGCGAAGCCCGCCTCGATGCGCACGTAGCCTGTCCGAGAGCTTCGAGCACGAACGTAGCTCATGCGAAAAAGCTCGTGTGTGTGTCTATATATATATATATATATATATATATATATATATATATATATATATATATATATATATATATATATATATATATATATATAATGATATTTTAGCAGCTGTCAATTATTTTTCTCATTAAAAAATTAAAAATACTACACCTACCCTACCTCCATGAAAGGATTGTAGAGAGAGAGAATTAAAGAGTGGGAGAGCATAGAGATGGGGGAGAGATTGCCGCAGACGTTATATATATTATTAGATTTATATCGTATTATATATATCATGGGCACTGTTATTAGCACTACTATTTTTAATATTAATATTGGTTGATATCATTATATCCGCAAATAATTCTTTTTTAGCACTGCACTTTTTTGCACTTTCCAAAACATTACTAAAATATTATATAAAAATACATAAAATTAATGTTTTTTGAGTTTTAAATAATTATTCTCTTCTTAATTTAGAGTCTATTTGAGTAAATAGTGACAGTGAAAGATAAATATAAAATAAATTTCTTAAATAGATCTCTCTTTTAGTTGGAAGCAAACACAAAAAGACATTTTAGAAATTAATAGTTTAAAATAAAGGCAATTTAAGTGAATTTTTGGATTTTTGGCACTTTGCACCCCCCAATTAGGGGGGTTTGGCACTTTGCAGCCTCCATCTAATTTCTTGGCACTTTGCACCCTCCAAAATCTAATTTGCACCCTCTTTTCATTTAAAGCTTTTATTTTAATTTAATAAAAGACCTAAATATTTACAAGAGAGCATTTTGGTCTTAATGTATTTTGTACCCCTTAAATGGAAGTAAAAAAACAATCTTAAAAATCAGCAACACATTTCATCACAATCTTCAACAACTTTCAAATGGAAAAACGCAAGCAGCAAACACTAATCTCAGCAATAACTACTGAACTCAAGTTGGGAATCAAACACAAACAATAATCCAAAATATTCAACCAACAACTCTCCTTGGAATCAACAAGGCTGGATCAATCAAAAACCAAAGCCTCCAAAATACACGTTGGCCCTTTTATAGGGCAGCAATGAAGAGGGAAACAAAAAAAATCAAATAATTTGTTTTCTTTTATATTATACCCCATATCCTGTGTGGATGAATGAAATTGCACCTTATATTTTCTTTTCTATTATTTCTAACATAAACAAACACACTTGTATCATTTGTGCATGGGTGACAGTAGTTGAATTATTAGTAACAGATAATATGAATTAACCAAGTAATTGCATGAATAAATTCAGAACAACACATGTTGTAAGATAGGATTAATAAGGAAAAAATGGACAGGAACAAACCACGTTTCTTCCTTTAATTTTCGAACAAAAACAATTTTATTTACAAATCTGCTGCTACACTAGAATCATCATATTAAGAAATAAACATTATCAAGATTCATGTGGTTGGTTGAAGGCAAACAACCCTCTGCTAATTATAAGAGGAGTGTTATCGTTGTTATGACGAGACTCGAGAGTGAATTTCACTTGTGAACACTAATCTCAACAATAACTACTGAATTCAAGTTGGGAATCAAACACAAGCAATAATCCAAAATATTCAACCGACAACTCTCCTTGCAATCAACAAGGCTGTATCAATCAAAAACCAAAGCCTCCAAAATACACGTTGACCCTTTTATAGGGCAGCAAAGAAGAGGGAAACAAAAATATCAAATAATTTCATCTCTGGACCGCCGACCCGGTGGAAGAGGAGCGTCGTGGCCTGGACATGGGTAGTGGTTGAAATCAACTTAATGCAACTTTCCCGACATCGGCATTTGAATGTGCGATCTTCCTCTTCACCTAAATGGAAGTAGAAAACAATCAATATTTTTCAACAATGCATGTAATATATAATATAACAATGTAATTGAACTAACTTGTAGCTTTAATTTGGATGTTGATTTTGTGGGCAATGTTGGTTCACTGGTATTGGAGGATTGACCGCACCTTTTTTTGTTATGTCCCATAACTCCACACTTGGAACAAGCATATTTTGTACTAATTCTATTTATACCATATTTCTTATTAGGAAGCTCGTCTTCCTCTTTTCTTCTTGCATGCTTTGAAGGTCGTCCCGCCGTTTTGGTCGATATATTCCGCGGCACCACATGATTTAAGTTACAATTGGGCCACTCACCTTGTCTGCTGATAGTATTCAACATGTGCTCATAAGCTTTCAAGAAGGTAGTCTTCTTATACCAATAATCAACGTAGTCTTCGACCTTCTCCCTTTTATAGAAAATGCACGCTATAGCATGCACAAATGGAATTCCACTAAGATCCCACTTCCTGCAAGTACATTCCTGGGATTCTAAATCAACAATCCATTTATCCCCTGCCCATCCCTTCATCTCAAATTTATCCTTTCCATTCCACTCCAAAATATATTCTTGCACCCCCTTTTATTATTTTCCAAAATCTTTTGAATGGTTGGACATATATCTCCACCAGATTTAAATATTTTATCTCTCTGTGCATGTATCCTCTTCATCAGAATAATTCTTATAATCTCAAGCATTATGCTAATGGGTTTGTCTCTAGCTTTCATTATTACATTATTAAAGCTCTCACATAAATTATAAAGCAACATATCAAATTTTGGGCATTCAATAAAATGTGATCTTGCCAAATTTTTGGGATCTCTGACTCGTACCCATTCATAAGCCGCAATGTTGAATTCTTTCATCTTCGTCATCTTTCTATTAAAATCAACTAATCTAGTTGCAGATGCTGTCTTCCACAATAAAGATTTGAGTTGCAAGCCTTTGTGAATTTGCTTAAAATTACTATACATGTGTCTCAAACAAAACCTGTGTTCTGCACGTGGTAATAATTCTTCAACTGCCCGAATCAATCCTTTTTGTTTATCAGATATTATAGTAAATGCATATTGGTTCACAATTTTTAAATCTTCAATTAAAATACTAAGAAACCAATGCCAAGACTTTCTATTCTCTCTAAGCACCATGGCATATACTATAGGGTACATACCATTGTTCTCATCAATACCGATGACGCATAATATAACTCCTCTACTAGTGGTTTTTAAGTGAGTACCATCAAGTCCTATTATTGGTCGGCAACCAGGAATAAAACCCAATTTTAAAGCCCCTCAACATATATATATTCTTTTGAAAGCACATGATAGTTTTTTGGATAGATGTTTACATTGTAGTTTTACCGTTGTGTTAGGATTACTACGGCGGATCTCTTCACAATAATCTCATAACCTGGCATACTGCTCTAACTTTGAACCGTTGATTATCTTATTGACTTGTTTTTTCACTCTATACATCTTCCAGATTGAGAGAGACGTTCTATTCTCCATTTGCATTGTTTCTTCCAGATTGAGAGAGACGTTCTGTTCTCCCGTTCATGTGGATCACTTGTAGATGCATGGACATCATTCTACGCTCAAAACTCAAGCCGTTGCTATTTGTTGGAATCAATCGGAGCACCTTGGTTACTCCTTAAGTGGTGTTGATATTTATTTGCAAGGAAATCAGACGTACAATGTTTTGAACTTGAGGCTCTGTAGCATGAATGTTCTCCTTTGATAGTCTTCACTTGAAAGGTGTGGTAATTCTTAGAGATGAATGCAGCGTACACTACCCATCCACATTCGCAAGTAACCTGCACTTTGTCACTACAGTTTTTTGTAAATTTAATCGGTCTTTCTTGCATATTTAAGTACGTTCGTACTGCATCTCTAAACTCTTGAACTGTATTAAAGCATAACCCAACTTGAAATTCAAAATTTGAGTTATCTGCATCACCCTGATAAATATAACAATATGTTGATTTACTTTTTTGGGTGTGGGATGTGATTAGAGTATTGCTTCCTACAACCATTTGAGATGTCTCCTTCCCTCCAACCCATTCGACAGCTTCATCTATATTTTCATCAAAATGTAAATCATCTCTATCATAATCGCCATCTTTGAAGCCATCGGTGAAAGTAGAATCAGTACAATCTGTGTCGTTCTCAGTGCTCATTAAATCAGTATCATCATTATTATCTCCATCATTACCTCCATGTATTTGATCAATGTAATATATGGAATCCATGAAACCTGAAATTTATTATTTGATTTGTGTTTCTAAAATTAATTTTGCAACCCCATCTAACTAGCACTGAAGACAATATGAAATTAATTTGAGTTTAAAAGTATACATGCACAAAACTAGGGTAGTCCAATGCACAAAACTACGATACTAATCAAGCCTTCAACTGCATGAGAGAGGAACGCCTTCAACTGCAGGAGTAATAAAGATATATAAATTCCTAAGTGCACAACCGATTGTAGGTATAAAGGCTCAAAATCTATTACTAAGTACACTAATCAAGCTTTCAACATTTGGATGTACACAACCATGACATATTAGGCACTGTTTGGCTCCACGTTTGTCAAAAATATTAGGCACAAAACTCAAATTAATTTCATATTGTGTACATCCAAATGTTGAAGTGGAGTTCTGAAGAACAAAGTGCACAATGAAAGCGTAGAATGCAGCAGTATCACAGGAAGAACATCGATAACTAGAGGAGGAACACTAAAAACTAGAGCAGAACCGGGAATCTGTTGATCGTAGAGTTTAGTTTACATACCCTCGTGAGGTCTTGTTGTCGCGGTAGAAGCGGAGGATCGTCGGGAAATCGCAGTGGAAGAAGGAATCATCTACCGGGAAGAATACCCTCGAGGGTTGCTGTCGCGGGATGCGGGAGAGAGTAGAGAAGAAATGATCAGCAGCTGCGAAGAGAAGATGGATCGGGATTGCGGCTAGGTTTAGAATGAGAGATATGAGGATTCAGGTATTAACTGAAATACCCTCATTCAATTTTATTAATTTATAATAATGCATTTATCTTAAAAGAGGGTGCAAATTAGATTTTGGAGGGTGCAAAGTACCAAGGAATTAGATGGATGGTGCAAAGTGCCAAACCCCCCTAATTGGGGGGTGCAAAGTGCCAAAATATTTTATTTTTGAGCTTTTGAAAAGCTCACCCAAGAAATAAAAACTCAAATAAACATAATCTTATATTTCATTTAAGATTATATATGATGATGTTCCTCTAGTCAGATTCGATTGGACCATAAATTTATTTAAGCACAATTACGATGCACGCCCAAGCGCTCCCCCGTAGCACGACCGCCGCCGTCGCCTCTCAACACCAGGGGCAGCGCCGCCGTCGTCTCCCAACACCACGGCCGCCGCCGCCTCTCAATACCACGAACATCGACGCCGCCTCCCAACACCACGGACGTCTCTGCCATCGTCTCCCAACACCACGGACGTCGTCTCCGTCGCCTCTCAACACCACGGATGCCGCCGCCGTCTCCCAACACCACGGCCGCCGCCGCCGCCACCTCTTAACACCACAGACACCGCCGTCGTCGCCTCCCAACACCGAAAAAAACGAAACAAGAGAGGAAATCGCTGGAAAAACAAATCAGGAGATGAGGAAACTCCAACTGTAAAGTGCTAATAGGGCGTCATTTACTAATAGTAAAAAAATTTTCAAAAAATTCAAATTTTGAGTGCTTATAACCAGAGCTACAGTGCTAATAACAACATCATATATTATTATTATTTATATATATATATATATATATATATATATATATATATATATATATATATATATATATATATATATATATATATATATATATATATATATATATATATATCTATATATCTATATATATATATATAATATTATATATAAAAAATGTGTAGCGGAGAGTGAGAGAGTGATCGTACGGAGAGAGAGAGGGGGAGGGAGAGATAGGAAGAGTGAGAGAGAGAAAAAATTCGTTTTGCTTTAAAACTGAACTTTTTCACAAAATAAATATTGTAAACCGATAGTCATGGGCAAAGAGATGGGCCCACAAAGTCCGCCCGAGCCCGGCCCGACAAAAGCCCAGCTAGGCTTTGCCATTTGTCCGGCCCAGTGCCCAGGCCGGGCAAAGCCCGGCACCCTAGATGGCAGAAGCTCGGTGCGGGATTTTAATCCTGCCTATTTAGGCAGGATTTTAATCCCCCCTAAATAGGCGGGATTAATCCCGCTGAGTTATCCAGGCCGGCCCGATAAAAGACCAGGCCGGCCCAAAGGGCCTTACCGGGCCCCCTCTTTGAGAGGGAGCCCGAGCCCGGCCCGACCCGATTCACACTGAGCCCAGGCCGAGCCCGGTTGGTAAAAAACCCAGCCCGGCCCAAGGCCGACCGGATTAGGCTTTTTGCCCATGACGAAATACTGATGTATAATTTTGTACTGTCATTTTGAGTACTTATATGTATATGTTACGGGTGCATACCGCCTTAATGCGTGCACAGCCTAAACGCATCGAGCATGGACGAAACTCGCCCGAGAGCATCGAGCACGAGCATATCCCGTGCGAAAATGCTCGTGTGTATATATATACTGATGAGGTCAGGTATCATTTATAGGAAGTTCAGTGTGCGATTAGCCGAACCTCCATCACCCATTGTAATTTAGTAGGGAATTATGGGGTAACAACCGCACACGATCGGCATGCCCGATCCCCGCATGATCCGCACACAGGATCCCGCCTTGCGCACAAACCGCCCGCGGCCGGCCAAAACGTCTGGCTGCCACTGCCGCTCCCCGACAACTGATGGCTTGGGGAGCTCTTGTAGAATATCGGGGTGCCGAGAAGAGAGATTCGAACGAAGAACGGAAATAAAAACATAACACAAAGATATATAGAGGTTCACCCAAAACCGGGCTACTCCTCTCTCCCCTTCTCCCCTTCCTTCTTGTATTCACCAAGCAAAATACATATTACAAAGTTACAAGAATCAAAACCGATCCTACCTCCCACCCGCACCTCTCTATTTGGACAAGAAACGAAAAGGAGAACCGCCGCCGAAAAACACCTCTCCAAGGGATCTCCAAAAGGGCGCTTCCAAACTGCTCAGCCGAAACCGCTTAGAAAAAACTGTAACCCTAAAATTCGGATTACACGCCTATAAATAGGCCACGGAACCGGAAACCGGATATCCGCACACTCGGACCGCCGACGGGGGCTCGCTGCCCCCGGACCGCCGCGTTTACTGGTACTTCAGTCATCGGAGAGGGTCACGCTCCGACGTCTCTAAGCTCACGTGGGCTAACCCGGTGTGAGAAACAAGAGAGCCGGAAGTGTTCCCCAACTCCAATAACTCTCACACCCATGAGATCAAGGCAGGATGACAACGCCTTGGTGACCTCAACAACCCGCCACAACCATATTTAGTCGGGTCCTGGGTGCCCGGAATGGGGTAGGCTGCGGGCGGTTGTGGAGAGGGGGTTGGGGTCGGTGGACTGCATTCCGGCTGGGGCGATCTGGGATACTCACATGAGTGTGTCAGCCCCCTTTCAACAAAAAATACAAGGTTTCTAATGTTTGTGATTGGTGAGGACCTAAAGGAAGCAACGGTTGACCTTATTTTTTCATCACAAACACACACATTTTTTCCTGGAAAATAGCTTAAGGCTTCATTTGGTTCGGCGGTGGCGGATAGATCCGGCGGGTGGAAACGGAGTGTTCGAATCGGAGGGGGGCAGTGGCTTCTTCAAACGAAACTTTTTGTGGCGTTTCTCAAGGCGGGCGGACGGGTGGAAACGAAGTAAACGTTGAAGGAGCTTCATTTGTTTACCCTCATTCCGATGACGTTTGGGGCAAACAGAGTGGCAAAACGTCAAATCAAACACAGCCTAAAAAAGCAAAAAAACGGCAGGGTCACGTATACCGTCCATATTTTCCAAACAGATGGACGGTAGATCCTAATTTCCGCATAGAATAAGATGAAGGTGCACGCAGAAGAATGAGAAATGGGTGCCGATTCTGCTTCCTCTTTCCCATCTGACGACCCCGCAGCTCTTGCTGGTCAATGGCAGAATGACACGACAACTGTTGACTGATGACATTTATAATAGTTTAATAATAATATATAATAATAAAAGTCAAACCGTCCGGTGCTTTGACTTCGAAGAACTGCTATATGCCTACGTGGAAAAGTATTTCGTTTTGATTATGCACTGATACTAGAAATAGTAAAAAGTAATGATTCAGATCTAAGCCATTCGTTTGACTTGTATCAAGTCAATATTACATCTTACCACCTGTGCAATGCAAGTCAATTCTAAGTTGACTCTTATGTCAATCTTAGAGGTTTGAGGCTCCTCTTTTACTGGATTTCGTACCAGATTATCGCTCGGTTCTTTCTTGTCATTTATGCCTTATCTCGGCTTCGTGTTGTTTATCGTGCTCGATTGTGTTGTTGGATCTCACCGCACATAGTGATTTTAGGTTAGCTCGAAATCATTGTCGGGTTGGCTCAAAATCAATAATGGTTGAACCGACTTAAAATCTACTCGAACTTAAAAGAGCATGAGTCAATTACGAGTTGTTTGAATATCTTTGAGCTGCATTGTGCCAGCATAATTTGGTTTGAAGCCGGGTTGATGGCATTTCTAACTAGAAACAAGGAATTAAATACTATGAGAATCTTTACAAAACCTTAATATTGATATGGCAAGCATTCTCATATGGGGTTCGCACATTCTCCCGTGCTCTCTAGCCCACGGGCTTTGTCCTTGCCCGACAGTGCTCCCATCAATCGCAGACCCCCCCCCCCCCCCGAGAGCATACCGATCTACAATCAAACATGAGTGGGAGAAGGAGAGGCCGAAGTGTTATATTTTTTTTGGTTCAGATCCAATTATTTAGGAAACATCATGAATGGTCGGAGAGTGAATTGGGGCATGAATTGGAAATTCCAAGCAAGGAAGAAAATCAGCCTATATTGATTTCCTTTTAAAGATCTCTCTCTCTCTATCTCTTGAATTTAAACCCCTCATGGAAATGAAGAAGAAAAAACTAGCCGTCTGTTGGTCGTGTAGGAGAAAAGTCGGCCTGGGAGAAGCAGCAACCATTTGGGGGAGAAGAACCGCCGCCCCTGGTAGCGTTGAAGAGAGGAGCCGCCGCCGCCGTCTCACTCTTGGTGCCGTAAGGGGTGGGGGAGACCCCTGTTGGATGTCGCCGATGGTTGCAGTTGGTGCAACACTGTGCGATGGCGGCGAAGCATTTCTCTCGTGAGGGACTCTTGACGTATCCACCGGCTTTGTAGGAAATAGTCACCGGTCTTGGAGGAGAGGATCTCTAACGGTCTTGTAGTAGATGAGGCGGTGCGGGCGTGGCGGCGAAGGCTTGCGGTGGTGCAGTGGCCTTGACGGAGTTTATCTCCGGCGATGCGGACATGGCGGCGAAGGCTTGCGGGAGTGCAGTGACCTTGATGGTGGTTTTCTCCGGTGGTGCGGCTTGGCGTCGATGGCATGCGTGAGTGCAGTTGACCTCGACGGTGCTTCTCCGGTGATGGCGGGTGGTTTGGTCGTCATCGGACGACAAAGGTTTTCGGTGAATCTTGTGCGTCCGCTGTGCTAGCGGATTGCAGTCCAGATAATTTTCTCTCCCACGGATCGAGCGAGTCGGGCTCCTCTGCGGTGTTTTTTGTAACGGACATCGGTACATTTCTTCATGTATTATTATTGCAGTTACATTAATTTTGTATGCAGTGGTTTGTTTAGATTTATATGTTCTTGTACACCCTGTAAATATTTGATTGCGCCTTGGGGATAGTTTCCGCGGTATTTTCCAACACGAAGTACCGTAGGGCAAGAGCTTCACCAGCGCGCTCGACAGCCAACAAGCTAAGCACATGTGAGAATATTATTATTCAAAAATGAATGTGGGAAGATAGGCAGTAGATGTTGCTGCACCCCGCACATTAAGGCTTCGTTTGTTTCGGCGTTTTCGCCGTGGATGGAATTTTTTTTCTTGTTCAAGGGATCTCCCGTGAGATCTTTTCGTTCTCCTGGGATGTTGACTTCCCCTCTCCTCAATCCCACCACAAAGTGTATGTCACACCTCCCCTCCTGATTGTACGCGGATGGGAATTTGAAAACGGAATCCAACTGAAAAAATTCCTCCTTTGACACAGCCCACAAGGCCAAAACAAATGGGTGGGCCGTGGGCCACTTACAATCAAAAAATGAGTATGTAAAATCAGTGAATGGGGCTTGCTGTAAGGGTGACAGCTTGAGTGAAAATTGTCTTTCTCGAGGTTTTTTAGAATAGTTCTGTGTATTTTTAAAGCTTCATTTGGTTCGGCGGTGGCAGTTCGATCCGGCGGGTGGAAACAGAATGTTCGAATGGGAGGGGGGAGGTAGCTGCTCCAAACAGAACGTTTTGGGGCGTTTCTCAAGGCGGGCGGGAGGGTGGAAACGGGGCAAACGCCGCCAGAAATTCATTTGTTTACCCTCTTTTCGGCGGCGTTAAAAGAGGCAAAGTATCTACCTCCTCCTCAAGAAGGAGTATGTGCTGGCCCCTGTTATTTTATAATGCTCCACCGATCTAGCCCTGGACCGGTCCGGTTCTGTTGTTTTGTTATATATATATATATATATATATATATATATATATATATATATATATATATATATATATATATATATATATATATATATATATATATATATATATATAGGTTTGCACAGGAAGGAAGTAGAATCTCGATTCATTTTTTATCCTAACCTAACCTAACCGAGCGGAAGAGAGAAATCGGGAGAAAGCCAGAAGGAGCGGCGACATCGAGCGATCGAGCGGCGGCTTCGGGAGAAGATCAGGCAGCGGCTTCGGAAGAAGATCCGACAGCGGCATCGGGAGGGAGAAGCGGTGGCGTCGGGCATCAGGCGCTTCTTCTCCGGCGACGATCGGCTTCGGGCGGTTCTTCTCCGGCGACGGCCGGCCATTCCTGGGGCTTCTTCTCCGGCGGGCATAGGGCCCAATCTTGGTTCGGCGGTTCTTCTCAGGCAACAGCGACGGCAGATCCTGCAGGCGAGCGGTGGTCGACGGAGGCGGCGGAAGATTGATCGGAGTTCCGATCTAGTGCACGGTAGCGGCATCGGCTCCATCTCCGATGAAGGAGAGGGGAGATCCACGGCAGCGGTGGGTGCAAGTTTCTTTCTTCGATGACTCCAGCGATTCAGCGGCGGCGGCAACTCCGGCGGTGAAAGAGGGCATAAGGCTGTGGTTCCTTCATCTTGAAGAGGACAGCGACATTCTTGGCCGGAGGGCGGCGACGTGTGGCAGAGGGAAGATCTGGTTACCCGATTTAGGGCACCAGCGGCGCATCGAGTTCATCTCTGGTGGAGGACGATGGCTTGGCAGGCTGTATCTAGGGAGGAGAGGGGGCTCACGGTGGTGGCTGGGTGCAGATTCCTCTGGCGGCAATCAGATTCAGATCCAGGCTGCCGATAAGGGAGTTTTCTTTATTCTTTTGTTGTTCTTTATTCCATATTCTAGGTTAGTGTCGATCCGTTGAGGATCGTTGAGTGCCTGTGTTGTAATCGGATATTTTTGATTAGTGGATTCGACGCGCTCTCCCCGTGGATGTAAGAGTTTAGCTCCGAACCACGTATATCTCTTTGTCTTCTGTGTTTTTCTGTGTTTTGGAAACTCGAACTGTTTATTTGATTGGTGCGCGCCACTATTTGCTCAAAAATACGCTTCCGTTGTTATTGTCCGCGACGAGTTCCGTACTCGTGGGTCGGTGTCAATTGCACAACAATTGGTATCAGAGGGAGGTTCGACTTTCGGACCAGTGAGCAAATTCAATGGCGGCCAAATTCAAGGTTCCAAAATACGATGGGCGGATCGATTTTGGTCTTTGGCAAAAGCGCATAAATGCCGTACTCGTTCAGCAGAGCCTTCACAAGGCACTCCTTGGAAAGGAGAAGGCTAAGGTGAAAGACGACGACGAGTGGGATGAGCTGTACCTCAAGGCCATCAACACCATACAACTGTGTTTGGCAGACGAGGTCATGTACAACATAGTCGAGGCGGAAACTACAGTGGACTTGTGGAGGAAGCTCGAGGAACTTTACATGTCCAGGTCGCTCACGAACAAGCTGTGCGTGAAGAAGCAGTTGTACAGCTTGAGGATGTCCGAGGGAACGCAGTTGTTGGACCATATGAATGTGTTCAACAAGCTGGTATCCCAGCTGCGGAGTATGGATGTGAAGGTCGAGGAGGAAGACCATGCTCTTCTCCTCTTGTCCTCACTCCCGAGGTCGTTCGATCATTTAGTTACCACCATCTTGTATAGGAAGGATACCCTTAAGATGGAGGAAGTGGTGACGATGCTTCTTTCTAATGAGAAGAGGAGCAGTTCCGGATCGAGTGCGAGCAAGGGTCTGCTCGTGAAGAGCAGAGACCCATCCCGAGGAAGATCGAGAGGGGGAGGCAAGGAGGATGATCGACCTAGGTCCATGGGTAGGTGTTATTACTGCAAGGAGGAGGGGCATTAGAAGGCCAACTGCCCAGTGAGGAAACTCAAGGGCAAAGGATCTGTGCCTCGGCAAGCTGCAGTGGCATCCGAGTGCGTGAGCGATGATGACGTTCTACACGTTTCACAAAGTCGTGACGTGGTCGGGACCATAGATTCCTGGATCATGGATACATGATGTTCGTTCCACATGTGCCCGAACATTGAATGGTTCTCCAGTATTAGGAATTGTGGAGGTGGTCGTGTTCGGATGTGGAACCGGTCATAGTGCGAGATATCTGGAGTCGGGAGCATCAGGATTAGGATGTTCGATGGAGTGGTTAGGATCCTCACCGACGTTCGGTATGTGCCCGAGTTGAGGAAGAGCTTGCTTTCTCTAGGCACTCTAGAGGCTGTCGGGTATTGTTATAACATTAGCAGCAGATATTTGGAGGTCAGGAGAGGCACACAGACATTCTTGAGAGGAGAGCGTTCTGGATCACTCTATAGACTGATTAGCACCACGATTGCTAGGGGAATTGTGAGGAGAGAGGTCAGATCGTCTCTCGAGCTACAGGATACGGTAGCATATGCATTTCAGGCGATCTCCTCAGATCGCGATTCCTTCGATAGAGCTTTAGAGAGCAGAGACCGTTCTCACCGAAAAGCTAGGAAGGACCAGCGGAGGAGCGGGGCAGGATTCGTGGCAAGGGCGTGTGCACGGAGAGAGGACCTTATTGGAGGTAGAATCTTCGCAGTCATAGAGGAGACGGGTAGAGAGTCATCTCAGGAGTACCCAGACACCATGAGAGGAGCCATCGGGCTCAGAGGCATCACCGAGGAACTTAGGATCACTCAGGAGAAGGTGGAGTTGCACAGTGAGAGTTCGAGTGCAATTCGTCTTGCAGTGGACCCGGTCTATCGTGCAAGGACGAAGCACGTCGACGTGCGTCACCGGGAGTTGAGGGAGTTCGCTCGAGGTGGAGGCTTGATGTTGCGGGAGATTCCTACGGAAGAATGCGTTGCGAGTATGCGGGAGAAATCAGTGAGGCGAGTCCAGTTTGACTTGACTCAGACTGATGCACGTTGATCGTGCCGGCCCCAGGGAGAGGGGGCTTGTAGTCGCTAGTAGAGGTCTGTGTGTTTTATGCGGTATTAGCGTTCGTGGAGCATCAAGGTGGAGATTGTTATTTTATGATGCTCCACCGGACCAGTCCAGCTGGACCGATCCAGTTCTATTGTTTTGTTATATATATATATATATATATATATATATATATATATATATATATATATATATATATATATATATATATATATATATATATATGTTTGCACAGGAAGGAAGTAGAATCCCGATTCATTTTTTATCCTAACCTAACCTAACCGATCGGAAGAGAAAAATCGGGAGAAAGCCAGAAGGAGCGGCGACATCGAGCGATCGAGCGGCGGCTTCGGGAGAAGATCAGGCAGCGGCTTCGGGAGAAGATCCGGCAGCGGCATCGGGAGGGAGAAGCGGTGGCGTCGGGCATCAGGCGCTTCTTCTCTGGCGACGATCGGCTTCGGGCGATTCTTCTCCGGCGACGGCCGGCGGTTCCTAGGGCTTCTTCTCCGGCGGGCATAGGGCCCAATCTTGGGCCGGCGGTTCTTCTCAGGCAACAGCGGCGGCAGATCCTGCAGGCGAGCGGTGGTCGACGGAGGCGGCGGAAGATTGATCGGAGTTTCGATCTAGTGCACGGTAGCGGCATCGACTCCATCTCTGGTGAAGGAGACGGGAGATCCACGGCAGCGGCAGGTGCAGGTTTCTTTCTTCGGTGGCTCCGGCGATTCAGCGGCGGCGGCAACTCCAACGGTGAAAGAGGGCATAAGGCTACGGTTCCTTCATCTTGAAGAGGGCAGCAACTTTCTTGGCCGGAGGGCAGCGGCGTGTGGCAGAGGGAAGATCGGGTTACTTGATTTAGGGCACCAACGGCGCATCGAGTTCATCTCCGATGGAGGACGGCGGCTTGGCAAGCTGTATCCAGGGAGGCGAGGAGGCTCACAGCGGTGGCTGGGTGCAGATTCCTCCGGCGGCAATCAGATTCAGATCCAGGCTGCCGATATGGGAGTTTTCTTCGTTCTCTTGTTGTTCTTTATTCCATATTCTAGGTTAGTGTCGATCCGTTGAGGATCGTTGAGTGCCTGTATTGTAATCAGATATTTTTGATTAGTGGATCCGGCGCGCTCTCCCCGTGGATGTTGGAGCTTAACTCCGAACCACGTATATCTCTTGTCGTCTATATTTTTCTGTGTTTTGGAAACTCGAATTGTTTCTTGGATTGGTGCGCGCCACTATTTGCTCAAAAATACGCTTCCGTTACTATTGTCCGTGACGAGTTCCGTACTCGCGGGCCGGTGCCAATTGCACAACATGCCCCAAACATCAAAGTGAATATAGTGTAGGATGCCTTTTGTATTATGCATCTCGGTATCAAACTTTACCGTATGTTGTTTTTCCAATACACACTCTTCACAGAAGTCTAACTTCACAAATTTTACACCATCAATTAATTTTCTTTTACGAAATATTTCTATATTTCATTCACTCAGGATGACCAAAACGTGTCATAATCGTGACGAATCTAGATCAGAATAAAAATATTCAAATGCAGTCATACCTGTGATAGTGCATCCTTGTAGTATATATAGATTGTCAACCTTTCTTCCTTTCATCATGGTTATTGAACCACGAGGAATCTTCATACTATCAGCATCAATCACTGTCTTACACCTGATCGTGTCCAAAGCTTAAAGAGAGAGAAGATTTTTCTTCAAGTTCAAAATATGTCAGACATCCGTCAAAATCCTTTCAACCTCATTATGCATTACAATCCAAACTGCTCCAATCTCAACAATTTGCACACAATATCATTTCTCATGAATACAGAGTCTCCATCGAGGGAATGATATGTTGCAAGACAACTCTGATTTGGAGTCATATGATAAGAGCAGTCAGAATCAAGTACCCATGAATCTTAAATGTCAACTAATATACATACAAAAAAATGGAGCTATTATTGTCAGATGTCTTATGCACAATGCTCGCAGAATCTGCAAATTTCTTCATCTCTTTTTCTTCGAGTATGAGACAATCTTTCTTCCAATGCCCCTTCTTCTTACAGTAGTTGCTTTGATCTCCTTCAGTATTTCTCGACTTTGATCGTGACTTTCCTCTATCGCTCTTCCAATCTCGCTTGTGCGATCGTCCTCTCACAAAAAATCCATCGCCACGCCCATTTGATCTATCCATTGACACTTTTTCGCACAACTCCTTAGAGTGTAGTCACGCTTTAACGTCTTTGATAGAAATCGTGTCTCGGCTATACACCATACTCTTCACAATTGTATAAATGATGGAGTAAGTGAGCACAAAAGAATCATCGCTTGATCCTCATCATTAATCTTCACTCGATGTTCTTCAAATCCATCACTATTTGGTTTAACTCATTTAAGTGAGTCTTGATGGACATACTGTAACGGCCTTCCCAGCCCACAGTTCGAAAGGACGACCGCCGGCACCCCCAACACCATGCTTGAAAGGGTTCAACCTCAAATAGTCTGCAAACCATGCACCCCAACCCCTCTCTAGGCCCGTAAGCGGGTTGTTGAAGGCCGCAACCTCCCTTTGATGAGGGAAAGTCAAGTTAAGCGCCCCTACGAGGACTTCCCAAGAGGCCACCCATCCCAGTACTACTCTCGCTCAAGCACAATTAACTATTAAGTTCTTTCCCTTCTCATCACCAATTGATCTGCAGCTCAATTTGTGATGAGATGCGAAAGTACTTCGTAGTTAAGCGTGCTCGAGTTAGAGTAGTCCTGGGATGGGTGACCTCCTGGGAAGTTCTCGTGGGGGTGCTTGACTTGACTTTCCCTCATCAAAAGAAGGTTGCGGCCTCCAACAACCTGCCTGTGGACTGGAGACGGGTTGGGGTGCATGGTCTGCATACAAGTTGAGGCTAAACCCTCTCGAGCTGGATGCTGGGGTGCCGACGGTCGTCCTTTCAAGTTGAGTGCTGGGGAGGCCACAAATAACCCGCCTATGGGCATGGAGAAGGGTTGGGTACAAGTGTTGATCAATTGAATGAGAAGGGAGAAGAAGTAGAGAGCAGAGAGCATCTTTAGAATATAAAATAAATTCATGTATAAAGTTGAATACATGCTACTTTTTCCGGATCCATAACTTGATTTACAATAAAATCATATATCCGTCTTACTCCGTACTTCGATTCTCCTTTTCACCTAACCAGAGGCCATGGATGGACCGAGTGCGAACTGCTAAGGAAACTCTTCCCTTGACCCACTGTTTGAATTTCACATAACCACAAGATGGAGAAGGATGACAAAAACATATTTTATGACGCCCAGGGACAAGGGAAAAATCCATAAAACGCTAGCTGTTGTAAACAGAAGAGAGCTCAACTACCACCTAATTAACCAAATGAAACAAAGAATTCCCTCCTGCCTTTCAATGGATGCTTTCAAGGTGTTCGTAGGCGGCATCCGTCCATCTGATGCAAACAAGGCATATTTGGATAACAATTTTTTGAGATTTGAAAAAATAACCTGTATTGAGGTACCCTTTTCTCCCCCTCGCTCTCTCTCTCTCTCTCTTGGAGCTGCGCCCGTCACCGTAGGAGGCTCTTTCCCGCCCAATGGAAAGCTCGGCTAAAGAGGGGAGCGAGAGTGTAATAGGGTCGGTCGACGGTGAACTGCCGGAGCGCTTATATCAAATAAAAATATGAACAGTACAAAAGAAAAGAAATATTTTCATGCAATAATAATACGAAATGGTTTACAGGGCTTCTATTAATATGAGAGAGCGAGATGTGCCAGTGTCGTGCTTTGACTTTTGAGGTTCCTTGAAAAAACATAGCTTTTATCTGAAAAAAGACAATTCTTTTAGGTTTAATACATTTACAACTTATAGGTGTTCAAATCAATCCATAACATTACTTTATTATTAATACATTTTCAACTTTAATACGTATTCAAATCAATCCATCCCTAATTTAATACATTTTCAACTTTCATCCATATTTACAAAAAAAATCCATAGTTAACCGTGCTCGAGCTGGAATAGTACTGGGATGGGTGACCTCCTAGGAAGTCCCAGTGCTGTCCGCTTAACTGGAGAGTTTCGCTCATCAAAAGTGGTTGCGGCCACCAAAAACCCGCATGTGGGCATGGAGAAGGGTTGGGTTCTTGGGCTGTATCCCAGATGATGATAGCTGGGTCCCGCTGGGTATCCCCCGGTGGACGTGGTCCCGATTGGAGTCGGGCCTGGGTCGTCACAAAAAAGTGTTCAATTGGTGGTGAGTTGTTAGAAAAATCCATAGTTAAGCGTGATCGGGCTAGAGTAGTACAAGGATGGGTGACCTCTTGGGAAGTCCCGGTGCTGCCCGCTTAACCGAAGAGTTTCGCTCATCAAAGAGGGGCTACAACCACCAACAACTAGCCTGTGGGCATGAACAAGGGTTGGGTACTTGGGCGGTAGCCCGGACGATGCCAGCTGGGTCTCGGTGGGTCTCCCTCGGTGGACGTGGTCCCGACTGGAGTCGGGCCTGGGTCGTCACATGTACCATTTTTCATCTTGAAAGTGCAGAGTCGTTGCTTTAAGTACAATCGATTCGTGAGAGACTTCTTTGAATAAAGTGTCTCGAGCTTCTTCCATAATTTTGTCGCAGTATCTTCTCTGGCGGCTTCACGAATAACTTCACTGACAGGAGAAAGTTGAATATTACTATGAGCTTTTATTTCCAATTCTTCCTTCGCATCCGCAGTTGTATCCTTCGACAATTTCTCCTGCTCGAACATAATATTATACGCTCCTTGTTGCTTCAATAGAGAGATCATCTTGATTCTCCACAGGCTGAAGCTATCTCTCTCATCAAATTTCTCCACCTTGAAATTTGTCAACGTCATCTACGTCCAAGGTCAGAATCTAGCTCTGATAGCAGTTGTTAGTGTGGAGAAAAAAGAAGAACGGGAAAGATTGAACAAAATAAGAAGAGCATACGAGCACAAGTGAGCAATAGAGAAAAGAACTCAAGTAATGTTTATAAACTGGGTGTCTTACAAATGAAGACTTCATCCTCTTTTATAGTCATGCAAGACCAAAATTATATTTACAAGTTTATGTCATCGCTGACTTCATTTTGTTATTTACATCATCGCTGACATCATCATAACATTTACATCATCGATGACATCATCATACAATATACATCATCGATGACATCATCTTCCAACTTACATCATCAATGACATCATTTATTTATTTAAATTATTACTTATATCATTGTTCAAAAGATTTTGTATCACAAAATCAACAGTCCTCCAAAAGTTTGAATTTGCAATGTTTGACATTTTCTCAGAAAGGTTACATGGAGTGCGATTTATATCTTTATTGGATCAGAAATGAAAAGGAATTTAAACCTTCTTGGGTTTGAAGAAGATCTCTCTACCTGATCCAAATTTGTTATCACTGAGGAAGCATGCTCGCCCCAATCTTCCCCATTTTGCAGATATGATGAGAACATAGAAAGTAACATGTTACAAGTTGATGCAATAGTTCAATGGTAAACAGTCTAATGGTGAAGCAGATACAATGGAGGCAAAAAGTTACTTGGAGAAAAAGGGAGCTTGTCGACAATATTAGTTAGAGCGAGTTGTTTAAAATAAGATGATTGTTATTCACAAATAACTGAAGGAGCAACATGGAGAAGATTGTGGCAATTTTAAGGTAGCTGTTGTAAACATAAGAGAGCTCAACTACCACCTAATTAACCAGACGAAACAAAGAATTCTCTCCTGGCTTTCAATGGATGCTTTCAAGGTGTTTGTAGGCGGCATCCGTACATGCGATGCAAACGAGGCATATTTGTGTAACAAATTTTCGAGATTTGAAAAAATAACCCGTATTGTGGTACCCTTTTCTCCCCCCTCGCTCTTTCTTGGAGCTGCTCCCGTCACCGGAGGAGGTTCTTTCCTGTCCAATGGAAAGCTCGGCTAAACAGGGAAGCGAGAGTGTAATAGGCCCGGGCGACGGTGAACTGTCGGAGCGCTTATATCAAACAAGAATATAAACAGTACAAAAGAAAAGAAATGTTTTCATTCAATAATAATACGAAATGGTTTACAAGACTTCTATTAATATGAGAGAGCGAGATGTGCCAGTGCCGTGCTTTGACTTTTGAGGTTCCTTGAAAAAACATAACTTTTATCCGAAAAAAACATAACTCTTTTAGGTTTAATACATTTTCAAATTACAGGTGTTCAAATCAATCCATGACATTACTTTATTATTAATACATTTTTAGTTTTAATCCGTATTCAAATCAATTCATCCCTAATTTAATACATTTTCAACTTTCATCAATATTTACAAAAAATTCATAGTTAAGCGTGCTCGGGCTGGAATAGTATGGGGATGGGTGACCTCCTGGGAAGTCCCAGTGCTGCCCGCTTAACTGGAGAGTTTCACTCATCAAAGGTGGTTGCGGCCACCAACAACCCGCCTGTGGGCATGGATAAGGGTTGGGAGCTTGGGCTGTAGCCTGAACGATGATAGCTGGGTCTCGCTGGGTCTCCCTCGATGGACGTGGTCCCGATTGGAGCCGGGCCTGGGTCGTCACAAAAAAGTGCTCAATTGGTGGTGAGTTGTTAGAAAAATCCATAGTTAAGCGTGATCGGGCTGAAGTAGTACAAGGATGGGTGACCTCTTGGGAAGTCCCGGTGCTGCTCGCTTAACCGAAGAGTTTCGCTCGTCAAAGAGGGGCTACAACCACCAACAGTAGCCTGTGGGCATGAAGAAGGGTCGGGTGCTTGGGCTGTAGCCCGGACGATGCCAGCTGGGTCCTGTCGGGTCTCCCTCGGTGGACGTGGTCCCGAGTGGAGCCGGGCCTGGGTCATCACATGTACCTTTTTTCATCTTGAAAGTGCAGAGTCGTTGCTTTAAGTACAACTGATTCGTGAGAGACTTCTTTGAATAAAGTGTCTCAAGCTTCTTCCATAATTCTGCCGCAATATCTTCTCTGGCGGCTTCACGAAGAACTTCATCGGCATGAGAAAGTTGAATATTACCGTGAGCTTTCATTTCCAATTCTTCCTTCACACCCGCAATCATATCCTTCGACAATTTCTCCTGCTCGAACATAATCTTATACGCCCCTTGTTGCTTCAATAGAGAGATCATCTTGATTCTTCACAGGCTGAGCTATCTCTCTCATCAAATTTCTCCAACATGAAATTTGTCAATGTCATCTACATCCAAGGTCAGAATCTAGCTCTGATAGCCGTTGTTAGTGTGGAGAAAAAAGAAGAGCGAGAAAGATTGAACAAAATAAGAAGAGCATACGAGCACAAGTGAGCAATAGAGAAAAGAACTCAATAAATGTTCATAAACTAGATGTCTTATAAATGAAGACTTCATCCCCTTTTATAGTCATCCAAGACCAAAATTATATTTACAAGTTTATGTCATCGCTGACTTTATTCTGTTATTTACATCATCGCTGACATCATCATAACATTTACATCATCGATGACATCATCATACAATATACATCATCGATGACATCATCTTCCAACTTACATCATCGATGACATCATTTATTTATTTACATTATTACGTATATCATTGTTCAAAAGATTTTGTATCACAAAATCAACAGTCCTTCAAAAGTTTGAACTTGCAATGTTTGTCATTTTCTCCGAAAAGTTACATAGAGTGCGATTTATATCTTTATTGGAGCAGAAATGAAAAGGAACTTAAACCCTTTTGGGTTTGAAGAAGATCTCTCTGCCTGATCCAAATTTGTTATCACTGAGGAAACATGCTCGCCCCAATCTTCCCCATTTTGCAGATATGATGAGAACATAGAAAGTAACATGTTACAAGTTGATGCAATAGTTCAATGGTAAACAGTCTAATGGTGAAGCAGATACAATGGAGGCAACAAGTTACTAGGAGAAAAAGGGAGCCCGTCGACAGTATTAGTTAGAGCGAGTTGTTTAAAATAAGATGTTTGTTATTCACAAATAACTGAAGGAGCAACATGGAGAAGATTGGGGCAATTTTAAGCTAGCTGCTGTAAATAGAAGAGATCTCAACTACCACCTAATTAACCAGACGAAACAAAGAATTCCCTCCTGCCTTTCAATGGATGCTTTCAAAGTGTTCGTAGGCGACATCCGTCTAACCGATGCAAACGAGGCATATTTGGGTAACAAATTTTTGAGATTTGAAAAATAACCCGTATTGAGGTACCCTTTTCTCCCCCTCGCTCTCTCTCTTGGAGCTGCGCCCGTCACCAGAGGAGGCTCTTTCCTGCCCAATGAAAAGCTCGGCTAAAGAGGGGAGCGAGAGTGTAATAGGGCCGGTCGACGGTGAACTGCTGGAGCGCTTATATCAAACAAGAATATGAACAGTACAAAAGAAAAGAAATATTTTCATTCAATAATAATACGAAATGATTTACAAGGCTTCTATTAATATGAGAGAGCGAGACGTGTCAGTGCCGTGCTTTGACTTTTGAGGTTCCTTAAAAAAACATAGCTTTTATCCAAAAAAACACAACTCTTTTAGGTTTAATACATTTTCAACTTATAGGTGTTCAAATCAATCCATGACATTACTTTATTATTAATACATTTTCAGCTTTAATCCGTATTCAAATCAATCCATCCCTAATTTA
The DNA here is from genome assembly GCA_039583875.1 of Platanthera guangdongensis. Lineage (NCBI taxonomy): Eukaryota > Viridiplantae > Streptophyta > Magnoliopsida > Asparagales > Orchidaceae > Platanthera > Platanthera guangdongensis. Next base: position 190,991,575 of record CM077159.1, read on the forward strand.
ATACATTTTTAACTTTCATCCATATTTACAAAAAAAATCCATAGTTAAGCATTCTCGGGCTGGAATAGTACTGGGAAAGGTGACCTCCTGGGAAATCTCAGTGCTGCCAGCTTAACTGAAGAGTTTCGCTCATCAAAGGTGGCTACGACCTCCATCAACCCGTCTGTGGGCATGAAGAAGGGTTGGTTGTTAGGGCTGTAGCCCGGACGATGACAGCTGGGTCCCGCTAGGTCTCCCTCAGTGGACGTGGTCCCAATTAGAGCCGGGCTTGGAGTCATCACAAAAAAGAGCTCAATTGGTGGTGAGTTGTTAGAAAAATCCATAGTTAAGCGTGATCGGGCTGGAGTAGTACAAGGATGGGTGATCTCATGGGAAGTCCCGGTGCTGCCCGCTTAACCGAAGAGTTTCGCTCATCAAAGAGGGGCTACAACCACCAACAACTAGCCTGTGGGCATGAAGAAGGGTTGGGTGCTTGGGCTGTAGCCCGGACGATGCCAGCTGGGTCCCACTTGGTCTCCATCGGTGGACGTGGTCCCGATTGGAGCCGGGCCTAGGTCGTCACATATACCATTTTCATCTTGAAAGTGCAGAATCGTTGCTTTAAGTACAACCGATTCGTGAGAGACTTCTTTGAATAAAGTCTCCCGAGCTTCTTCCATAATTTTGCCTCAGTATCTTCTCTGGAGGCTTCACGAAGAACTTCATCGGCAGGAGAAAGTTGAATATTACTGTGAGCTTTCATTTTGAATTCTTCATTCGCATCCGCAGTCGTATACTTCGACAATTTCTCCTGCTCGAACATAATCTTATACGCCCCTTGTTGCTTCAATAGAGAGATCATCTTGATTCTCCACAGGTTGGAGCTATCTCTCTCATCAAATTTCTCCACCTTGAAATTTGTCAAAGTCATCTACGTCCAAGGTCAGAATCTTGCTCTCATAGCAGTTGCTAGTGTGGAGAAAAAAGAAGAGCGAGAAAGATTGAACAAAATAAGAAGAGCATACAAGCATAAGTTAGTAATAGAGAAAAAACTCAAGAAATGTTTATAAACTAGATGTCTTACAAATGAAGACTTCATCCCCTTTTATAGTCATGCAAGACCAAAATTATATTTACAAGTTTGTGTCATCGCCGACTTCATTATGTTATTTACATCATCGCTGACATCATCATAACATTTACATCATCAATGACATCATCATACAGTATACATCATCGATGACATCATCATACAATATACATCATCGATGACATCATCTTCCAACTTACATCATTGATGACATCATTTAATTATTTACATTATTACTTATATCATTGTTCAAAAGATTTTGTATCACAAAATCAGTAGTTCTCCAAAAGTTTGAACTTGCAATGTTTGTCATTTTCTCCGAAAGGTTACATGGAGTGCGATTTATATCTTTATTGGAGCAGAAATGAAAAGGAACTTAAACCCTCTTGGCTTTGAAGAAGATCTGTCTGCCTAATCCAAATTTTTTATCACTGAGGAAGCATGCTCGTCCCAATCTTCCCCATTTTGCAGATATGATGAGAACATAAAAAGTAACATGTTACAAGTTGATGCAATAGTTCAATGGTAAACAGTCTAATGGCGAAGCAGATACAATGGAGACAACAAGTTACTTGGAGAAAAAGGGAGCCCGTCGACAATATTAGTTAGAGCGAGTTGTTTAAAATAAGATGATTGTTATTCACAAATAACTGAGGGAGCAACATGGGGAAGATTGGGGCAATTTTAAGCTATCAAATAAAAACAGCTATCCTTTAGTTTAGGTCAAATAAAATGCACTTTTTATTTTATTTTGATTGTGCTCATGATCGCCATCACACTTATATTATCAAACGTTCAAAATTATTTTTTTTGTTCATAACCTCCATCACACATGTATTACCAAACATTCAAAGCATTCTCGAACCGCAATTTACACCCATTCCGTTCACAGACCAAAGTTTATAACTATCACCACCGCACCAAAGGATTCAGTGTGTGTTGTACTTTACGGTGCATTGCACAATCCAACGGCCGCAAATGCATCACATCGCGATCTGAGATGTGCACGCATATCCGCATGAGATGTTATGAACTCGCAGCCATTAGATGACTGCATTGCACCGTAAAGTGCAGCGTCGGCACTTTACACCCCCGTTCCCGCACCAAAGATGACCTAATTTTGTTTCAACAAACATCAACCTATAATTGATAATTAATATGGTCTATAAAATTCGAGGAATTAATAGCAAATAACAAAAATATATGCGAATAACAAAATTAGCTTCTTTTAAACCCCGAATAATAAAAATCTAAGAATAGATAAATTCAATCGGCAAAAAATTATATAAAAAAAGCAATCGGCAGGCAAAAAAGGGTGCTGATATCCGCACCACAGTTTTGACTAGTCGCATCACACTTTCTCTTAATTTTGTGCGTTTTTTAAAAACACGCCTTTTATATACATTTTGAGGAAAAAATGTTCAACACGAAAGTTGTAGATCTCGACAAGATCTACAACTTTCGTGTTGAACAGTTTTACTAAAAATGCATGTACCAAGACGTATCTTCAAAAGGCGCAAAATCTAGACGTATTTTTAAAGTACGTATTGTACATGCATTTTTAGGAAAATGTTGAGCACGTGAGATCTACAATTTTCGTGTTGAACACTTTTCTTAAAAATGCATGCACAAGATATATTTTTAAAAAATGTAAAAAAATTGGACGAGTACAATGCAACTAGTCAAAATTGGAGTGTTGCAAAAATCATCAAAATGCCGAGGATAAGTTAGAAGTCTCTCCGAATGCTACGGTGCTTCCCGTGCTCTCTATCACCTATCCACTCGCGCCACCTGCCGGCTTTGTATTCTTCTTCGCCGACGGAGTCGATACGGACGGCGAGTGTTGGGAAAAAGCTTCAGCTAAACAGATTAAAAACCATGGCTTCCTTCTTCGCCCTCTCCGGCATCGCCGCTATCGATCATTTTGGCATGGATACCTTCGTCGGAGCTTAGGGTTCTTGAAATTAGTTTCTCTGCGGCGTTTCTTTTAAATTTGGCGTAGGGCGCCTGGTGATTGGGGTATCGAAGCTGCTGTTCCTTAAATTTCTCTTGTATTTGATTTCTTCTGCTCTTTGATTACGTGGGATTTGGATTGAATTTTGATTTCCCATTGTCAGCTATTTCGATGAGGACGATTTGAGAGTTTGTAACTTCAACTAGAAAATGGTTCAGGGTTATCTTTGAGGCAAGTTTATTCTTAGTTTTTTAGAGCAATTTTGGCATATCGTGCTCAAAATAGCTCTGGATTTTTAAAAAAATGGACATAAAATTCACCTGCGCATAAAATTTACACCAATTGCAGTCTGTTCAGCCCCAGTGATTCTTCAACATCATCTGTCTCTGAGTTTAAATTCATGGAATATGTGAACTCCTTGCTGCATTTGTTGACCCATAATATTTGTTAGTCTGTTTTGCTCCTCTTCAAACTATTAAGTAAGCTGATAGAAGGGGAAAAAGTAATTTATTACATAAATATTTCTTTTTTAATTTTTATGTTGCTTTCCCATGATTTTTTTTAATGTTTGCTATCCTTAAACGTTTCATGTTACCCTTGAAACTGACATGCTTGTTACAATATACATCATCGATGACATCATCTTCCAACTTACATCATCGATGACATCATTTATTTATTTACATTATTACGTATATCATTGTTCAAAAGATTTTGTATCACAAAATCAACAGTGCTCCAAAAGTTTGAACTTGCAATGTTTGTCATTTTCTCCGAAAGGTTACATGGAGTGCGATTTATATCTTTATTGGAGCAGAAATGAAAAGGAACTTAAACCCTCTTGGGTTTGAAGAAGATCTCTCTGCCTGATCCAAATTTGCCATCACTGAGGAAACATGCTCGCCCCAATCTTCCGCATTTTGCAGATATGATGAGAAAAAAGTTTTCCTTCATTATTCCAATTTATTTCACCTCAAATGAGATATTGTTTAAAAATATTTTATATTCAATTAACATAGATCAGGATGCTCATTATGATTTTTCTGATAAACTTTTTTCACAACTAATATTACATAAAATAGTATAGAAGATAAATGACTTTAAATTCGCAAAGCGAGGGCTGAGTATTTGTAATTTCAGTGGGGGTGATTTTAATTTTCATTCTAAAGATACGCTTAATACTTTGAATTGATTATTCAGAAGAATGACGATATGACATCTAAAGTTAATGCTAGGTGGTTAAAATAGATAAATGCCTCTCAGGAGTACTATGCAATAAGAGAATATTTTGGAGTCTAAAGATAAATTCTATAAAACATCTATCAGGCTGATGATGTTGTATGGAGCTTGATGTTGGTAGTAAAAACACGAATTGAGCTCAAAGTTGAGCGTGGTAAATGTGAGAGTGCTAAGATGAATTTATAGAAAAATTAGAGAAGATACATTCATGAATGATTACATTAGACAAGCATTAGGAGTGACATCTATCAAATATAAAATGATAGAAATATACTTAGGCTTCGTTTGATTGAGCGGTGGAGGGAGGAGCAAGCGGGTCCAAACGGAGCTTTCGAACCGGAGGTGGGGAGGTGAGGGTTGAAACAGGGCGGCGGCGGGGGGGGGGGGGGGGGGGGGTTCCTCCTTGCTGCGGGTCAAGTGGTGCAAACGGAGACGGAGCTTCGTTTGGTTACCCGTCGTCTGGTGGTGTTTGCTCCAAACGCCGTCCGAAAATGCTAAACCAAATGAAGCCTTAGTAGATGTGTGCATCTACAACGAATGTTAAAATTGACAGGAGTGGAGGTAGACGGGATACCGACACCCTTGGAAGGGTAGGCTGTAGCATCGCAGTGCACGAGGCCCTCGGCCTCTCATCGAGGTGTAATAGATTGAGCTGCTTTCGCGCGGAAGCCCCAACTCTCGATAACTCTTAAAACATCTGAGAGCAACATATATATAGGGGTGGGTTAGGTTAAGAGGATCGGTTGGCTCAGATTGAACGATCGGACAACCTAACCTAATTCTCACAATAAGCTATAAAAAACAAACGAAAATACATAAAAAATGAGCTGGTCACAGTCGAGGGCTCCGATCGCCCGTACGACCAATGGCAGAACTGGGATTTCCAAGCAACCCGGGCATAAAAAATTTAGGCAAAAATAGTTGTTAAAAATATTGCTCAACTTTTAACCATTTGTTCTTACATCAATGCGAAACTGAAATATGCAAATGAAAGCTTTTAATGATGAAAATGAGGACACAATTACTGAACTACTAATGAAACACAATTGGAACCACTAAAAATGAATTGGGTACCTATTTCAATTTTAATTTAATACTTCATCCATTCTGCAAATGACAAAATGAAATTTGAAATATATGGTATGAAAAATCACTAATCCAAAAATGGTGGATAAAGTGAATCTTACTTGATAGTATGCCCCTCTTCATCTATGATGTGATCTCCCCTTCAAACCATAACTTGCATTGAATAGATTCACAAGCCTCTGACACTTTTTTATCTATAGAAAAAGTACGATAAATTGAGAAATACATCACTTTATTAATTTCTCAAATAAATGCTTACATTATCATTTATCAATGCATAAATTTGTACACATACACTTATATAGGAAAAGAGAGTGAAGAAGATCCAATCTAATATGAATTGGGTACCTATTTCAATTTTAATTTAATACTTCATCCTTTCTGCAAATGACAAAATGAAATTTGAAATATATGGTATGAAAAATCACTAATCCAAAAATGGTGGATAAAGTGAATCTTACTTGATAGTATGCCCCTCTTCATCTATGATGTGATCTCCCCTTCAAACCATAACTTGCATTGAATAGATTCACAAGCCTCTGACACTTTTTTATCTATAGAAAAAGTACGATAAATTGAGAAATACATCACTTTATTAATTTCTCAAATAAATGCTTACATTATCATTTATCAATGCATAAATTTGTACACATACACTTATATAGGAAAAGAGAGTGAAGAAGATCCAATCTAATATGTTAGACTAAATCCTAAAGATGAAGTAGGATCTAAATGGGCCTCATATTGGGCTTTTACACATCTTTCCTTCAACAGTATCCAATAATCTTCAAACACAATTTCCTAACTAATGTCAATCCACTAAAAAAGAGCTTCCATTGCAGCAGCTCCCATACAAAACTAAAACCTGGATTAAAAAAAATTATAGGAGGGTGCAAGATAAAAATAAAACAAGTCACACTTACAATAAAACTAGCATATAACGATGAAGGAGCTCCCGAAAAATCTGTATTGCTTCAAAATCTGGTTGACTCTGGAATGGAATAAGAAAACCGAGTATCAAGAAACGAAGGGGAAAAAAGCTGAAGATGAGGAGGATGAGTTACCTATTCCGACATCTGAGGGAAAAAGTCTGTGCTGATCCATCCCCAGTTCCCCGCCTGGAACTTGGAAGGAAGTGGGGAAGGGGAAGGAGGGAAATACTTGGCAAATAGATGTAAAGCTATGGTATTTAGCTAACTGGGATAGAGCTAGAATTCTGTCTTCACGCCAGTCACTGTGCAAGCTAAGAGGCACAAAGCTAATGACATTAGGAGGCACAATGTGTGTCAATAGTTAACTTCCCCCCCTAAAATCTGCTTTTTAGCCTAGGGACACACCTAGGAGTCTGACATTTTTATAAAATATGACCCAGGCACGTGCCCGGGTGTGTGTCATCTTGGGTCCGCCTATGCGTACGACGATCCAAAAATGACGTTAATGACAAATCGCTCAATGTGGCGCAATTGATCTCCATCAAGTTATCTATTGATTACCATAGTACAAGAAATACTGCTTTTGTGTATCCTCTTGTATATAGTTAAATTAAATCTCCTTGTGTTTTGCTTTTTCTAAGGTTTTATTTTTCTATCCTCTCTTGTAATGTAATAGCATTAATACATTGTTTTGAGTTCATAATTGTCAACGCTAATTTTCTGTCTTTAAAGACTATGTATCCACAAGATACAACTATTGTTGGTTTTGTTATTAATCACCAATTTATGCCAGGGATACCATATATTAAATATTGAATTTTGGAACAAGCTCCATTATATTTTCCTATTATTCGTTTATTTAATTTGTAAGCGTATAGATATGCATTATCTAAAAACCTGTCTTCTTCTGTCGGTGAATGTGAAGATCTTCACATTGATAGAGTTCACATTTGATATTTAACTTTTACTTTGCAATTCAAAAGGTATTGTATATTGTAATTTTAGACATTGTGTTTAATTCAGGTTCATGTACTTCACATTTAGCTTAAGGAAGACGAATTCAACACTCTGTTCAACAACTTCCAAGTCCTCCAAGTACTTATCCACATAGCTTAAATCATCACATGGGCAGCAGGCGCTCCCAAATTCCAACGACACAACAATCTTCACCAACTATTTTTCCAGAGAACCGTGACAAAGTGAAAGGATTAAGGCCAACCGAGTTTGATATTGTCAAAGATGGATCAGAAAAAGCCAAGTCCCATGAGCATAGAATTGATATTGTAGATGAACGATCTGACTTGTTAGACTTCGAAGTTTTCTCAGGAAAACTCACTCATGATAAAAAGCATAGAACTGCTCAGATTGAGCATGCTGTGTCCGAAACTATTTTTACTACTTCTGTGGAAGCAAAACTTACAAGAAAATCCTTGATATGGGGTTCTCATATGCTAGGTCTTGAGGATGTCATTTCTGTAAGTTGCAAGGAAATAATCACTTTCTGAGAAAATGTAGTCCCTGTTTATTTAGGCGCTTTAGTTCCATTGGGCAGATAAAAACGCCACCAGAGAAAAATGTGTTTTTGGTCAACCTCCATTTAGAAGCTCTAGTGTGGTGGGACAGATCAAAAACTCCATTTTGAGCTCAATTTCTCACAGGAGCTCAATTTTCCATCAGAGCAGGCGGCGCTACTCTCCCAAACGGAGCTGTAATGTCCTTTTAAAGGTTTTCTTCCTAATACTCTATTATGTTGTTATGTAGGTATCATATACTACTGGTCTGCATTGTTTTACCGTGCATTCATACCCGGTCATACAGAGGACACATGGACTTTCTTGTTTTTTGAAGCCAAAAAGAAGTAGGAAGGACTTCCATTTTTGTTCTTCCACTTCAGAAGAAGCCATTCAATGGGTTAAAGCCTTTGCTGATCAACAATGTTTTGTCAATTGCTTGCCTCACCCTATGGTGTCTAAGAAGGAACCTGCATCTGAAGTTGATGACTGCAAACCTCTTTATGATGAACCATACATAAAGTGCCGAACTTCACCGAAAGTGCTTATTATTCTAAATCCCCGCTCCGGACGTGGTCGATCAAGTAAAGTATTCCATGTCAAAGCAGAGCCAATTCTTAAGGTGGGTTTTTATTTGTATCCCTGTTATCAACTTAGAAAATGCCAGAACTCTTAGAATGCCATGCATGTCTGCTTTTGTTTTCTGAAGCTGAATAAAAATGTCTTTTTGCGCGCTTTATTTGGATTGTTTCCTGCACCACGAGTTTCCCCAAAGTGCATTCACAACAAATTCTTAGAAACCATTAATGTCTGTTTCCCTGTTTTTTGTTCTCTGCTATCATGTCCTTGCATTCAAAGTTCAAATATTGCATTTATTGGATTTGAACTCAACTATTCTGTATGAATTACTCCTTTTATGGTTTGATCTTCTTACGATATTGTTAGAACGTGTCGTTAGCGGACTAAAATTCTTTTTGTTTTTGCATCAAATATGTCTCATCATAATTTTTAATTGATGAACTGCTAAAATGAGATAGTATGACGCATGTTATGACACAATAATGTATGCCGATGCTTCTTGGAGGGTTTTATTTCATCCTTTATTAAAAAGGTAAATCAGTGATACCTTGATGGTGCATGCAAGTAATTTATCAGATCATTTTGGATGACTCTTTTGGCTTGCATGGTAGTTTATTATTAAAGGTTATGAAGTTGCCTTCTGCAGGTTTCATGGTATGCATGGCGCCCAATTGACTGTTATGCTTGGTGTTATGAGCAGAATCAGGCCTGGGGTAAAATCCATCTTTTGTATCTTTGAACTAAACATATAACTATTTTAGATAAAAAATATACTTAAAACTATTTAGGTACTCCAACTCAAAGATTTAGAGTTTTAGTGTTATTGTTAGAAAAGACTATGTAAAGTCGGCCTTTTGGCACTTTGCACTCCCCAATTACCGGATTTTGGCACTTTGCACCCCCAAAGTTCAAAATTTGGCAGATTGCACCCCCGAATTCATAAATTCTGGCACTTTGCACCCCATGGCCGATTTTTGAGGGGTATTTAGGTTCGGCTCCTCTCCAAAAAGCAATTTTGGCGCTTTGCACCCCAGACTTCTTTTTTTAGCTATTTGCACACCGTAATTCTTTTTTTAAAATTTGCTATTTTATGCTATAGGTGACTGCACCGCCTTTGCTGTCAAACATTTCTACTATGGGTGACTGCACCACCTTTGCTGTCAAGCATTGGCTTGTGAAATTAAAGGACCCAGGCAGTTTCATTATCCCTTGTACCATTAGGCATTCAGGATGTTATCGTGCATTATGCGACTCTGATGCATCAATAAATTTGACGCCCCTCTCTATTTTCCTTGATTTGGGATCTGATCGCTTGAAACCCATGAATATTACTCTACAGTTGGCAGATCGTTCAGTCAAGAAGCCCGCTAGAGTAGTCGAAGATCTTGCAGTTTCTGTTAATAACTTAGTATTCCCAGTTGACTTCGTGATTATTGAGAAATGACATTAATTTTGCTTCAGTTCCATGTAATTGAATTAAATCTTTTGACATATCAATAGGGCGAGAAGTAACATATCTAATACGCTCAAGATTAGATATTTTTGCTATATGTTTTATTAAATCAGCTAAGCTACAAACTTCACCTTTCGAGGTTTTTCCATGATAAGCATTAACAGAAGCTTTATGCCTGGTAAAACATAGTAACATACCTGTAGCAATAGCTATAGCAAGAGTAGAAGAACCACCATAACTAATAAAACCTCATTAACATCATATGTATCATAATTTGAAAGTCTAAATTAAAATAATCCATATTTCAAAAAACACAATAAAGAGTTTCAAATAAATATGCATGAGTTCCAAATAATAAAAGTACATTAGTTTCCAATAGTAAAGATACATGAGTTTCCAATAGTAAAGATACATGCGTTCCAAATCTTAAAGATACACGACATGAAAATCATAATGTTGCGCAGCATAAAGATCACGAGAAGCTCCACAAGAGTAAGTTCACGATCACATATTCTTCCTTACCTACACATAAACACGTTGTAATTAAAAAACAATTGCATAATAAAAATGACAAAAAAAATTTAAGATGACTAAATGCTACCGGTAGTTTTTTTTTGTAGTAGATGTTGTAGCGTTGGTATTGCAGATTTCAACGCAACTCTTCTTGTTGTGCCCTCTCATACCACAGTTGGAGCATGTGTACTTCATCCCGTGTCTTTTAAATCCGTATTTTTGATCTTCCAATTCGCCCTCCTCTTTTCTTCTAGCATAATGTGACGGCCTTCCGTGTTTTTTGTGAACGTTACACCACGGAACTATTGGATTTAAATTCGCCGATAGCCATTCCTTATGTGATTTTATGAGATTTAACATGTGTTCATATGCCCTTATAAACATATCCTTTCTATACCAATGTTCAACGTAGTCTTCAACATTTTCTCTCCGATAAAATATACATGATGTTGCGTGCACATAAGGAATACCTGTTATGTCCCAACGCCTGTAACTGCAACTCCTACAACCCAAATCAATCATCCACTTATCTCCTCTCCACCCTTCAACCTCAAATTTGTGGTGTCCATTCCATACTAAAATGTAGTTATGAGCATTTTTTTGTTGTTTTCCAATATCTGTTGTATGGAATGACATATATTGCCATTAAATTTGAATACCTTCTCTCTTTGCATGTGAAGCCTCTTCATAAGTAGCACCCTTATAGTCTCCAACATTGTTATTATAGGCTTATCTCTAGCTTTTAGAATCACTTTGTTAAAAGCTTCACAAAAATTATTTAACATGTCACATTTAGGCCAAGTACTAAAATGAGACTTTGCCCAATGTTTTTCATGCCGTTCTTTAACCCATTCGTAAGCTTTTTTATCACACGCTTTCAACTTCTCCATTGCAAGATTGAAATCCACAATCCTAGTAGCGGATGCAGCCTTCCATAACATATCCTTTAGGTGCAGGCCTCTATGTTTTTGTTTGAAGTTATTATACATATGTCGCAAACAGAATCTATGCTCCGCATTGGGTAGTAGCTCCTCGATAGCTTTCATTATCCCTTTTTGTTTATCTGATATTATCGACCATGTGTGTGTGTTTTCAATGCACAAGTCTTCTATTAGAAGACTAACGAACCATTTCCATGTCTTAATATTTTCCTTTAAAACAACTGCGTAAGCAATAAGATACATGTTATTATTCCCATCAACTCCAACAACGCATAACAAGACTCCACCAGTTGATGTCTTCAAATGAGTCCCATCCAAACCAATAATAGGACGACATCCGGCCATGAAACCTTTCTTCAACGCACCCCAACATATATAAAGTCTTCTAAAAACATGTTTGGGAGGCTACATCATGCTTGCATTTCACCTTGATTGTGGTATCCGGATTAGTCCTATAAATTTCTTCTACCTCAAATTCACTATCATTCAAATCATCATCAGAAAATGATGAATTTTGATCATCAAATTCCTCGTCCATGCTATGCGAGTCATCACTACTACCAAGAAGACCCCCCATCCCTTTAGAATAAATTTTGTCAACCAACATATTTCCCCACTCGACATCTTCGGGATGAGTCATTTACTTAATCAAAGTCAAATTACACCTAAAAAATAAAATTATAGTTGACGCACACCCTAACAAATTTGAAATCTGAAAAAAAACATGTGAATATAAACAATACCAGAGATTGAGGCTGTGAACTGGACTAATTAATGTTGATCTGGAGACTACCTGAACATAGAAGAAAAATATAGAGTAAGATCTGAACATAAAATTTTTGACTCAACATAGAACATAATGTAGAGTAAGATCTGGACATACTGTCTATCACTTGCAGATTTTATTTCTCTAGAGGGTGACTACTGTGGAGAGGCAGGGGAGACGCGTGCATTGAATGAAACAGATACATCAAAGCATTTTCGGAGAAATCCTCCTGCTATGCGGCAAAACTCCCGGAACATAAAGTAAAAAAATCATTTTTTCCATTGATGATCGATCGCAGACACCGAAACTGCAGAAAGAAAAGAAAGAGGAAATGAGGAAAAGAAAAGGCTTGTTCGTCGACCGCACCAGAGATGGCTTCCAGGCGGGGCTTCGGCGCGAACAAGAAGCCCCCGACGCAGAACATAATATAGAGTAAGATCAACATTAATGTTGACTAATTAATTTTTATCTGGAGACTACCTGAACTGGCGTGAAGAATTAGCACCAGAGGGGCTTTTCGTCGACCGCACCAGAGATGGCACCAGAGGGGGCTTTTCGTCGGCCGCACCAGAGATGGCTTTTAGGCGGGGCTTCGACGTGAAGGTCGACGACAGAGAGTTGCTTCTTCTTTGTCTTTGTTGACAAGTACATAAATCGGCTTCCAGGCGGTGCTTCGGCGTGAAGGTCGACGACAGAGGGGGGATTCTTGTTCGTCGTCGACAATGCTTGGCTTCTGCGTCGAGGGCTGAGCGGGGAGTAAAGGTGCGGAGAGTGAAGTCGGGAGAAATAAAAACCCTAAATCCTAATTTTAATAATGTCAAAGTACATAAATACCCTCCATGGGGTGGAAAGTACCAGAATTTATGAATTCGGGGGTGCAATCTGCCAATCTGCCAATTTTGAACTTTGGGGTTGCAAAGTGCCAAAATCCGGTAATTGGGGGGTGCAAAGTGCCAAAACCATGTTTTGACTCATTTATGTATTTTCCTCCTATTTGTTTTTAGTCTCACACCTTGGATTTGAGATTCTTCTCTCTCTTCTTTCCCCATATATTTGTACTCATACTTGTATTTACATACTGAAGAAGAAGGATATCCAAGGTAGACTGGTTTTCCTGCATTACTCGTGTACTTCTCTACATGGTATCAGAGGCACCGGTCCTACCTCCGGTTTCGGGCGGACAGTTCTTTTTCTAACTGCCCAGCTCTGCGATTATTGCCCTTGTAATCCGCCGGCCTGTCTAACCGCCTCTTCTCCGCGGTCATCCTTTTCTCTACCCGACTTCTCCTCTCTTCTCATGGAACCACCCCCCTCCCTCTCCCGCTCCGCTTTTATAGCTTTCCTCTCTCTCTCCCGTGGAACCACCCCTTCTAGCGCGGTCTTCCTTTCCTCTAACCACTGCTCTTCTCGTTGCCGACCTCTTTCACGGATCTTCTAGCTGCTGCGATCTCTACTGACTTAACTACGACCTTCTCTTGCACAGTTTCCTCTTCTAGTCGCTACTCTTGTCGGGATTCGCTTCGTGCTGCGACCTCTTCTCTTCTTGTCTAGCCGCAATTTTCTTGCCGCGCTCTCCAACGTCTCTCCTGGTCGAAGTTTCTTGTGAGGTTTGTCGTGCGGTCTGTCTCTTTGCCGTGAGGTCTTTCCTTGCTCTGTAACCAATTAGCCGCACGGTCTGTCCCAAAGTTCTTCTCCTGTTCTCGCCGCGGTCTCCTGCTCTGGCCGCCTGATCTAGCTGCTTGCTCTTTGTCGCGCGCCTGGTCGCTTGCTTTTGCCGCTGCTCTAGTCGGGCCCCACCTCCATTCAGACCGCCCGCTGTCTTCTTCCGGCCTCTCTTCCGCCTTGACTACCCGCTGCGGCCTCCTGTCCGACAACTTTCTCTTCTCTAGTCGCTGCAGATTCTTCTCTAGTCGCTGCGATTTTCTGTTCGCTGCGATCTTCTCCTATGGTCACTGGTTGCTGGTCGCTGGTTGTTCTGTCCGCCGCGACCTGTGCTGTTTCCGCTCTGCTCGCTGTTGCTTCTCGCTCTGACTGCTCCCCGTGTTCGCCGAGGTTCCTCTTGCCGACCTCTTCTTCCCGAGCGGGCTGTCTCCCTTTGCCTTCTTACCCGCTTGTCTGTTAACCGCTTATCTTAACCTCCTGGCACGGGTTCTTCTACTGCGACCTCTATTCCAGCTGAGGCGGCTGTCCCGTCCCTGAAGTCCGCGACGAATTTCGGATTACCACAATTTCCCTCACCGGGAAGAAGAACTTTGTGGAGTGGGTGCATTCAGTTCGCCGAGTTTTTCAGTCCAAAGGATTTCTACACCATTTAACCCAGGATGTTTCTTCTGCACCTACCAACAACTGACTTCGTAACGATGGTCGTGTTCAAACATGGCTTCTCAACTCCCTTGATGACGAACCTTACCGCATGACCATATATCACGAGACGGCTAATGCGATGTGGGATGAGCTCCATTCTCTTTAGTCAGGCAAGGACAATCTCCAACACCTCTATGACATCATCACTGATCTCCAGAGCCTTGACCCCGGCAGTGCTGCTGACTTAACCTCCTTTGTTGCTTGGTCCAAGACGTTGGTTGAAGCCTGGATCCAGTATCAGCCCCTACTACGGATCTCGCTGCCCAACGTGCTCAAAAGGAAACAATCGGTATTGCCATGATGATGGCTCGTGTCCCGCCTCATATTCAGAGTGTTCGGGCTCAGATCATCTCGTCTGCTGCTATTCCCTCATTCTCTGTTGTTTCATGTTGCTAAAGGTTTCATCACCTCCTGATACTATCAGACCTCCCTCCCCGGCTCTTCTCCAGCATTCTTCAGCTCCATTACTACCTCTCCCTCCCCCTGCTCGTGGAGGACATTCAGGCTCTCGGGGGAGGGGTTTAGGAGGTCAGCCACGGCCTAAGTGTTCTTTTTGTGGTAAGGATGACCATCTTGAGGCCACCTGCTACCGCAAACATGGTCTCCCTCCTCGTCCAAATGCTTCTGTTGTTGCCCTCAGCCCGTCGGCCACTTGTGCTGATCTTGATGAAGTCCGCCTCCAGCTCCAACAACTCAGGGGTTGCTCCACAACTCGCCTGCCTCTGTTGCTTCTGTCTCTCCATGTCCCGGTCTCTCCCTTTAATTTACTGTCTGTTAGGCGCCTCACTGCATATTTGGATTGTTCTATCACGTTCACTCCTTTTCTGATGCAGGATCGCAGGACGCAGAGTATCATTGGTAGAGGATGACTGCGAAACGGGCTCTATCTTCTCGATATCTCTCCTACCATTCTCTCCTCCGTCTCCTCAGTTGACTGACATCGGCGCCTTGGACATGCTTTGCTTCCCACTCTCCAGAAGGCACTTCCTGATGTTCCGCTTAAAGCTTTTTCCTGTGATTCATGTATTTTAAGGAACCAACATCGTTCCTCGTTTCTCTCTCATTGTACTCGGAGCTCTGCTCCTTTTATGTTAGTTCATTCTGATATTTGGGGCCCTTATAAAATAACAAGTGTATTTGGTTATCGTTATTTCATTCCTTTATTTTCGATTATTCACAGATGACCTGGTTGTACCTACTTCGTGACCGCTCCGAATTTCCTCGTGTGTTTCGTGCTTTCATTCTTGAGACTCGCACTCAGTTTGCCGATACACTCAAAACGCTCCGGACAGATAATGCTTGTGAATACACTAGTCATGAATTCAATACTTTCTGCTCTGAATTTGAGATTATTCATCAGACTTTGTGTGCCTATACTACTCAACAAAACAGTGTGCCTGGGCTCAAAAATAGACATCTTCTTGATGTTGCTCGCAGTCTCATGATCCAAATGCATGTTCCCAAGGCGTATTGACATTTTGCTGTTTCTATGACATGCCATCTCATCAACCGTCTTCCTTCCTTCGTCCTCAACAATTATATCTACCCCATTTAGTCTTCTCTTTCCTTCTACACCACCATTCCCTCTCACCCCTGACACATTTGATTGTTCTTACTATGTTCATCATCTCGGGCCCTCCACTGACAAGTTCAATCCTCAGGTGAAAAAATATATGTTCGTTGGTTACTCCCGTACCCAAAAAGGGTATGTTTGTTACTCTCCCATTACCCGCAAGGTGACTGTTTCGACATATGTTACCTTTCTAGAAGATCAACCGTTTTTTCTGCTTCATCAGCACCTTCGCCATCGCCATCATTACCTCGACCTGTTGTTCCAGTTACGTCTTCTACACCACCACCACTTCCCACCGAAGATCCTATTCACCACCAACCTCCTCTTATTCGTGTCTACACTCGTCGCCCCCTCGTTCCGCCGCCCCAATGCAGCCTGCTTCAACCTCTGGCACTCTGCGGCCTGCTGATCCGACGCCAGTTTCCACCGCCCATCCCATGGCGAATTACGTAACCTTACATCGCCTGTCCCCGACGCTACAGGACTTTGCCACTACATTATCCTCTATTTCTGTCCCTAATTCTGTGCATGAGGCTCTCCAACATCCGGGCTGACGGGCTGCCATGGACGAAGAAATGACTGCTCTCTGGGCAAATCACACGTGGAATCTGGTCCCTCTTCCTTCAGGACAGACCCCTGTTGGTTGTAAATGAGTTTTTGTCATCAAGCATGCTCCTGATGGGACAATTGACCGTTTTAAAGCCCGACTGATGGCTCGCGACTTCACTCAATAACTGAGCCTTGACAATGAAGAAACCTTCTCTCCGTTGCTGTGCATCGCCAGTAGCGAAACTCAACACAGTTCGTGTCCTCTCCGTTGTTGTGCATCGCCAGTGACCATTACATCAACTGGATATCAAAAATGTCATTTTAAATGGAGATCTTTAAGAGACAGTCTACATGCAACAACCTCGCGGGTTTGAGACCACGGAGGAGCCCCAAGTTTGTCATCTTAAGAAGTCAATTTATGGTCTCAAACATTCCCCTCGGGCATGATTCGATAAGTTCAGTAAGGCTGTTTGAGAGGTTGACTTTACTCGGCGCTCGGCAGACTTCTCTCTGTTTACTCGACATCGAACAATCGGAACGGTTTTTCTTTTGGTGTATGTTGATGACATCCTAATCACCGGAGATGATTCAAAGGGAATACAAGTGGTCAAACAACACCTTAGTTCCGTGTTTCAAGCAAAAGATCTGTGGAACCTTCAATACTTCCCTGACATTGAGATCGCAAGACGTCCTGATGACCTCGTTCTATCTCAATGGAAGTACTGTCTCGACCTTCTTCAGGATGCTGACTATTCTGGATGCAAGCCGGTTAACACTCCTATGAATGTCAATCACAAGTTGTGTGCACATGCTTCTGATGCAAATCTTATTCTTTCAAATCCAGAATACTATCGATGACTCGTTGGGTAGTTGATTTACCTAACAGTCACGAGACCAGACATATCCTTTGTCGTTGGGGTGGTCACCCGGTTTATGCATTCTCCTCAGATGTCTCATCTTCAGGCCGTCGAACGCATCCTGAGATATCGAAAAACTGCTCTTGGTCAAGGGCTGACATACAAAACCTCTTTTTCTACTCCAACATTGGTTGCGTATTCTGATGCAGATTATGTTGGTTCCCTGGATGATTGACATTCTACCAACGGATTTTGTACCTACTTTGGAGATCACCTTGTTACCTGGCGTAGTAAGAAACAAGTTGTGGTTGCTCGATCTTCAGTTGAAGCTGAATACCGGTCAATGACATCTGCCGTATCCGAGCTTACATGCCTTGAAAGTCTCTTAAGTGACATGAGAGTAAAACTTTTCTCACCAGCTACTTTACTCTGTGACAGTCGAGCCGCTATACACATAGCTAAGAACCCGGTCTTTCATGAAAGAATGAAACACATTGAAGTCGACTGTCATTTTGTTCGGGAAAAGCTTCAAATGAAGAAGCTGGAATTGAGACATGTTCCGGCTACCGACCAAATGGCTGACATCCTCACTAAGACCCTATCAAGTGCTCTACTTTATCTGTTCCTGTCCAAGCCGGGTTCCTATGACTTGTACGCTCCAACTTGCGGGCGAGTGTTAGAAAAGACAATGTAAAGGCCCATGTTTTGGCCCATTTATGTATTTTCCTCATATTTGTTTTTAGTCCCACGTCTTGAATTTGAGATTCTTCTCTCTCTTCTTTCCCTATATATTTGTACTCATACTTGTATTTACATACTGAAGAAGGATATACAAGGTTGACCGATTTTCCTGCATTAATCGTGTACTTCTCTACAAGTGTTCTGAAAATTGTGGTTCAAAGATTGAAAGAAAGCAACTTGTCATAATTGTTTGTGACATATTATGGATATTACTTCGTGCTTCTAGCATTTAAGAGAACATGCGGAATTATATAGTGATGTCATAATTGTTAAATGCTTTCTGGGAAAAAACTAAAAGCACTAGTTAAATTTTCATAGGGTAACATGAACTAATGAAAAGATCAAAGATTGAAAGAAAGCAACTTGTCAAGGATGGTAATTCCAGTGTGTTGTTAAGTTTACTTTTTTCAGGTTGTTCTGCATTCTCTCTCTGGAGTTATATCTGATAGGCCTTCAATTGTTATTGGTTGTACAAATGTAGAAATGGTTCTGGTATTACAGAGAGAGTGAAGAAATACCTTTATCATGTACTGCCATTTCATTACTGTTTTTTTAAACTTGAGATTATGCAGATGATAATGGGAATACTAAGATATTGGCTAATGTTATTTGAAGGTTAGAGGTGCTTTCTACGGAAGAAGTATCCAATTTTAAGACCTTTCATCCTACCCTTATTTGGAGCTATTCCTTAGTTGTTGGCACTGCCATTGTTGGACCACGTATCTAGTTTGTGCATGAATTTTATTCCATCTTTTGTAGTTTTTATACTCCCCAGGGTCCTCACTATAATTTTTGGGCGTCCCCCTTATTTATAGGTGTGTTACCTAATATAACACCCGACTTTTTATTTCTCTTAATGTTATTAGAGCATGCATTTCTACCTTAGTTGAGAATCTTCTGTATGTTTGAATAGTGGTCTCATATTAATTTTTTACTGATTTTTGCAGCCTCTTAGTTTTCCCTCAGAAGAGAAACCCAACAAACCATGCTATGGTCATCAATAAAAATAATGAGTGGCCTTGGCCAGATTTTTTTTTGATATTAGATAATCCTCTGATGCAGGACAAACGTTACACCTGCCTGCCATTTCGGAGTCCCACTAGGGGGCCCACCGTGACATCTCACCAAGGCGGCTTTATCAAGGTTGCAGTTCATACACCCCAACCCGTCTCCGGTCCCATCACAGGACACAGTGGGTTGTTGAGACCGGGGATCAAACACCCAACCTTCTTGATAAAGAGCTTCAGGTAAACTCTTATCACCAATTGAGTTGTAGCTCAGTTGGCCATGAGAGCCTGCATGAAGACTCTTTATCAAGAAGGTTGGGTGTTCAATTCCCGACCTCAACAACCCGCTATGTCCTGCACTTTTATGATGCAGGACAGACGTCACACCTCCCCGCCATTCTGGAGTCCCACCAGGGGGCCCACCATGACATCTCACAAAGGCGACTTTATCAAGGCTGCAACCCATACACCCAACCCATCTCTGGTCCCACCTTAGGACACAACAAGTTGTTGAGGCCAGGGATCGAACACCCGACCATCTTGATAAAGAGTTAACTCAGTTGGTGATGAGAGTCTGTGTTACGAGTCCACGTGTCACGGGCACATTCAATCAAGTGGACCCCCTTCGTCATAGTTTATGGAGCGCGCATATGAAAGTCATAGTGGTTGTGTGCGCTTTCACTCAACTGGACCCCCTCATCATAATTTATGGAGCGCACATATGGAAGCCGCCATGATCGATCTTCTTAAAATTAATCTGTATGAATTAATTAATTGATATTAATTAATTCATAGTAATTAATAGCAATCAATTCACTTAATTATTTTGTATTTCCTTGTTGGGTTGCCTTTTGTATTTTCTTGTTTGGGTGCCTTTTGTATTTCCTTGTTTAGTTGTCCTCCCTCATCTATATAAAAGGGGATGAATTTATGTGTGAAATCATCTAGGAATGTATGAAGGTATTTTTTAGGGTTGCTCCCTAATTTCGTCTTTTTTCTTCTTCTTTCTCGCTCACCCCCGCCAACCCTTCCCCCTGCCGGATTCCTCCTGAGAATTAATCGTAATCGTATCAGTCTTCCAGAAGACTTTTTATCAAGAAGGTCGGGTATTCGATCCCCGGCCTCAACAACCCACTGTGTCCTATGGTGGGACTGGAGACGGGATGAGGTGTGTACGGACTGTAGCCTTGATAAAACCGCCTTGGTGTGATGCCATGGTGGGCCCCCTGGTGGAACTATGAATGAGTGAGAAAGGATGAGATTCAATAAAAAGCTTTAGCATATAAGGGATCAGTTATGTTTAATAAATTGATAGTTTTCACTGACAATTGAAATCAGACCTTCTTTAAGCATACTTTTGAAAACAATGCTTAAGATAATGAATAGTTGAGCGCCCAATCCTACAATGGCACAACATTATTTGATTAGTTTTATAAACAAAATCAGATTCATTTTAAATTTTCAATGCATCATTTTTTATGTAATCATTATAGATAATAGTGACCATTCTTTTCCTCAGCACTGTCAATCATCCCCGAGGCCCATTCCTGAATAACATAATATGCAACAGTAAAAATAGCTATGCAGTCTAAATTATGAGTTTGCTTGCTAATAGACAATACGTTGCATGACATTTTGAGAACATGAAGGACATAATGTTTCTAGTATAAAAAAAGAAGGCATTGTGTATAACCAAGGTTGTTGACAACCAAATTGATCATTTAAAAGCAACAAAGGGAAAGGTGATCACATCAGGGCAAATATGAGTACAAAAAAGAGATGAATCATCATTCATATGATTATATGCCCATATCAATGTTTCAAGGATGTGACAATTTACTTTGGGTGCAAAAAGAGAGACATGTAGAGGCAAATGTGCAGCTCCTGGATGTCCCTCATGCCTGTTTCCGGTTTTTGTACAATAAGAGCATCTTGAATTTTGTTTCAAATGAATACTTTGGCTTATGCCTAGTGGATAATGCTCACTCGTCTGCACGATCAATCCCCCTTGTTCAACCCATGATGACAATCATATGAGGGAAGGACACAACTTGGGGGCTTCAACTATGATGAAGTGGAAGAAGTTTTCTCGAAGATGAGTGCTCACTGTAAGAAAGCAAAGATGGCTGAAACACTCATTGCAAAACAGAAATGTTTGCTTGTAGCAGAGGCAGAAACACAACCTGGTTCGGAAAATGTTAGACAATGGCTTGATTAAGGAATTCATTGACTACTTTGACTTGCAGTAGAGAAGAAGAAAGCTTCACAACAATGACTCAGAAACAATGAATCACAAAAATTTTCAACTGTGGCGACACCTTTTTTATGATCAGAGAAAACATTCTTAAGTTTGGAACAATAACAAAAAATCTTATGTAAATACATAGATTGCACCATGATTTTATCCAACCGGGACAACTGATGTATCACTCTCACATTCATTATTCATTTATTTGGGGTAATCCACCACCTTATTTATACTTCTCGATTGACACTAGAAAGGGGAGCCTTGGCGCACCGGTTGAGGCGTTGCGGTGTGACCTTGAGGTCATGGGTTCGAGTCCTGGAAGCGGCCTCTTGCAAAAATACGGGGTAAAATTTGCCTACATTTCACCCTTGTGGTGAGACCCTTCTCCAGACCCTCACCACGTGGGGATGCTTTGTGCACCAAGCTGCCCCTTTTTTTAGTCATTTCAGGATTGAGGTGTAATGTGAGCTTACAAAAGTACAACAAGCTGAGAATCGAAATTTATATAGATGCTGATTTGGGCATGATTTTCAGTCAACACGCTTTAATCACTAGGTATTATGTTCATATGTTGTTGTTGGAGGCAATGCTATCACTTGAGAAGCAAGAAGCAATCATTTGTTGCATTATCAAGTGCCGAGACTGTGTACGGATTCTTGTCTCAAGGTGTTTGTGAAGGAATTTGATGTTGTATTCTGTTACAAACTTGAATGTTTTTGAGAAGATAACACATTTATCTGTACTGTTATTACAAAACAGTTTTCAATATTGTGCATAGTCCGGTCCAAGATGTTCGAACCAAACATACTAAAATTGATAGACACTTTATAGAAGTGAAGTAGTGGTGTCATGTGCATTTCTTCTGTAAAATATGAGCAACATCTCGGGAACAATTTTGTTAAGAGTTGAGTGTAAAGAAGTTGAATGTGAATGATCCTTATTAATATCTGTTGTCATTTCGGAGTACATGTCATGTCTATTTAAGGAGAAAAAAGCTACATAAATACACAAACTCAAACAGCATTACATATTAACGATATTATCTACCACACTGATCACAATTTTATGCCAGCTAAAATAAATCTAAGCTTGACTTCCTGTATTATGTGAGAATTTCTCAGCATGCTTGGATCATTCCTCTTTTTTTTCATCCTGTTTCTTTTTATCATACTTGTTGCCAGCTTGCAGGTTTTGAAATGGATGTGGTTAAAACAACATCAGCTGGTCACGCAAGAAAGCTTGCCTCTAATGTTGATTTCACGTCTTGCCCTGATGGTATAAAGAAAATCAGTTCATGCACTGCTATTCTTAAAACTTCAGTCTCTTTGATGTTTTATCAAAAGTCTATTGTCTGTTATAGGGATTATTTGCGTTGGTGGTGATGGAATTGTGAACGAGGTATGCTTCTATATTCTTCCTTCACTGGAGCAGATAATTCTTTGAAGCTCCACAAAATTGATATGTGCAGCTTAATTTCTTTATTTAGCTAAAAAGAATTGACGTGGCCATAATATTTTTCGTAATACAGGTTCTTAATGGTTTGCTCAGTAGAAGTGATCAGAAAGAAGCTATTTCAATCCCAGTTGGCATCATCCCTACTGGATCCGATAATTCACTTATTTGGACTGTTCTTGGAATTAGAGATCCAATTTCTGCTGCACTTTCTATTGTGAAGGTATCTAATTTGATTTTTCAATAGACCGCTGTGCTACATATTTTTTGCTTTTATAAAGATGCTGCTAACTGCTTCAACATGGCCTCAAAATTCTTTAGTCTTCTACTTCATGATGTATGGGTAAGACTCATTTGTTACTTGGGAGTAAATTATTAATACAATGTAGGGATTCATACTGCCTTGGGTGTTACTCCTGATTCCTGAACTATTTGTTTACAGTAGATATCAGTAGCGGTGGTACATAAGTTATGATTTTGATTATAATGATTCTCTCCTACGGTCAATGTGATACATCTACGAACGAAGAACGAGACATGATTGCATATAACACGAATACGGATACAATCCAGAGTGAACTCCGGCCAAGATCAAGGAGGCTGGTTCCTCCAATGACCCCTCAATCAAAAGAGAGCCAAAATCCTAAACCAAAAAAGATGATAAAAGACTCTCATACCTCCTCATTATAGGCTGCTCACAACAATAACGTGAAATAAGATTAATTAATATTAAAGAAGGTATCATGGCGGCTTTTATAAGCGCTCCCCTGACTCTTATAGATGCATCGTCGTAACAATAGTCTGCTCTTGAAAATTGACCTTGTCCCCAAGGTCAAGGTCAAAAGTTTTGTCGGTGTTCTTCAAAATGTCGGTAGCGGGTACAATTGAAAAGAACGACAACAGACTGTTTTTGGCGTCAAAGGAGGGGGGTGAAGTGAGGTGCGGATAAAAAAAGATGAGATTGTCGGATTGAGACATGTGCCAGCGGATAGGAAGAGACAAAAAGTAAAAAGGTAGGGGGCTGTATTATGGGCCGTTGCCAGTTGGAAAAGACAGGAAAGGGGGTAAAAAAATCAGTCGGTTCGCTGGTATTAATTAGGGTATCCGGCTGGGTGAGGCGTGCAACGCGTGGAGAGAGGTAGGAGCGGCAGTGTGGGTCGCTGGCAGGGGAGGCGGAAGGGCACGACGATAGACGCGCTGATCACGTCCGATCCCGTCGACCCTGGGGCCGGTCATGGAGGCACGGGCTACAGCCGGGAGCGGCGCTGGAGGTGCGACCGTTGTGGAGCGTTGCTGTTGCGGGTGTTGGCCAGAAACATCTGTTGCGGGCTGGTGGTGTGCGGTGCTGCTGTAGAGCGTTGTTGGGGGAAAGCTTCACCGACGACTGGATCTGGCCGTGAGGCAGTGCTGAAGGAGGCGGCTGGATCTGGCGACTCTGTATGCTGATGGCGCGGGGTCTGGCTGTAGGCGCGGGCTGGAGCGGGCAATCAGCTGCTGGTGCTACGACAAGTGTCATCTGCAATGCTGGAGGGGCTGCGGCGGCCGCTGCTGCCGAAATTTGGGCTGGAGGAATCCATTCGTGTTCGGCGAGTCGATCGAGCTTATCGCAGAGGCGTTGCGCCATGGCAAAAATGTTGTCAAGCATCTCGGTTTGTCTATCGAGCTTGGCACAAATGGTGGTGAGGCGGGTTTTCATCGTGGCTTGATCCACGACGGCTTGGAACGAGTGGACGGGGGCGGCAAGTCGTACCATTGATACATCTACGAACAAAGAAAAGACATGATTACATAAAACACGAATACAGATACAATCTGGAACGAACTCCAACCAAGAGAGTGAATCACGGAGGCTGGTTTCTCCAATGACCCATCTCTCGAAAGAGAGTGAAAACCCTAAACCGAAAAAGATGATAAAAAACACTCTCATACCTCCTTATATAGGGAGGGGTGGTGGGCTCACAACAATAATGTGAAATAAGATTAATTAATATTACAAAAAAGGTTTCATGGCGGCTTCCATAAGCGCTCCCCTGATTATTGCGGATGCATCGTCGTAACACAATGCCATTACATCAATGACGTATAATTATGTAAAATTGTCCTTGAAGAATTGATTGATCTAATCAGAGTCATGCTAGTTGCATGATTTCTGTGTCTAAGTATCTATTTGACATAAGAAATGTAAGATACGTGCCCTAACTTCAAGGGAAGACCCACTAGCTCCTTAGCTGAAGCTAATGAAGCATGGCTTGCATGCTGGATTGAGGCATTTTCTCTTTCAATTACATGGTATCATGCCCACAAGGAGTCTATTATTTTCGTGATACCTGATTTCATCCTTGATCTCCGTAAGCCCTCATCATTGAGTGATGTGTGACATCCGTAATTATTAATACAAAATAATCGTAAATTGCAGGGTCCGACCTCGAGCGATCATGATCGAGGTAGCGTTTCGTCAAGGTACGATGCTGTTATGGTTAAAAATTTTGTACATTAGTCGTTGAATAAATTTTAGTCGTCAAAAATTTAGTTGACGCATCTAGTGTTAGCGCGACGGCGTAGCGTATAATTAATTTAAATGGTGTGGTGGGATGGCAAATTTTGTAATTATCATTGAAATATCTGATTTTTCCTCCCTCTTCATGAATTATGTTAGGGTTTCTTTATTTGCCCCTCACCCAGTGGTTACCATAACCGCATCGTGCGGCTTAGTAAAAGTTCACCCCCCCACGTTTTGCGTAAAACTTAAATCCCTCTAGTCGAGCGATTTCAGAGAACCTCCGCTACTCTCTCTCGCAAGCAGTGCTCGTCAACTTCCCGCGCCAGCCCTCGTCCGTCTACGAGAAGAGTCTGAAGGAGCCACCTCTTCTCCTACCAGTCGCATATTTCCCTAACCGCATGACTCTCTTCCTCTACGCCTTTACCGGATGAATCCTGCGCTTAGCCCTAGCTAACTCTAATCCCTCACCAGCAGACAACGTTGCCTTTTGGGAGAGGTTTCCCGTCTCTTTCTGCATTGTTAATTGTCGTCTTGATCCCCTCTCAATTTCCTAGTTTTTTTAACTGCTAGGTATTGATCAAAAACTCTTTTGTGGATGGTTTTACGATTTCTCCTCCTCATATTTCTGAAATTTCAGTCAAGTGACTTGGAGTTTGGTGTTTCTTTTTCCACAGAAGTTTTAGAAGCCCTCAGCGAGGCTCCCTGATTAAGGCTTGTGGTCCATAGTCCTTTCCCTTCCAATTTTTACTCAGGTTTTGTGCTGTCCCCTTTTCAATCTCAGTCAACTTTTGTCGTTAAAACCCCTTGTAAGCCGTATAGAATTTTTTTTATTAGGATGTGGTTCAACAACACCAAGCGTAGCCGAGGACATTTTGTTTTCGTTTTAGAAATAGTAACCCCACTATCAGATAAGTGGCAAAAGCCCTCCTTTAATTATAAATCAATATCCCCTAAATTCCCGAGAGATATATAGCAATGTAAATGCCCTTGTAGGTCCTTGAGGAATAAGTCTTCTTGTTACTTGGAGATCAAATTAGTGCTTCAAACATTTCATTTAGAGAAGTATGACGCCACGTTAGGTGTAAAAATGCCACAACACTGCTTTAAGAAATGCTTATTTTTTCTAGCTAGATATATCAGATAGTTTGCATAGTAAAGTTTGTAATTCAATAAAATTACTATGATTATACAAAACTATCAGATAATAGTAACCCCACTATTGTAGCCGAGGACATTTTATTTTCGTTTTAGAAATAGTAACCCCACTATCAGATAAGTGACAAAAGCCCTCCTTTAATTATAAATCAATATCCCCTAAATTCCCGAGAGATATATAGCAATGTAAATGCCCATGTAGGTCCTTGA
The DNA here is from genome assembly GCA_039583875.1 of Platanthera guangdongensis. Taxonomy (NCBI): domain Eukaryota; kingdom Viridiplantae; phylum Streptophyta; class Magnoliopsida; order Asparagales; family Orchidaceae; genus Platanthera; species Platanthera guangdongensis. The sequence goes on from CM077159.1 coordinate 191,018,274, forward strand.
GGAATAAGTCTTCTTGTTACTTGGAAATCAATATCCCCTAAATCAGATGTGGTTCAACAACACCAAGAGTAGCCGAGGACATTTTGTTTTCGTTTTAGAAATAGTAACCCCAGTATCAGATAAGTGGCAAAAGCCCTCCTTTAAATTTAAATCAATATCCCCTAAATTCCCGAGAGATATATAGCAATGTAAATGCCCATGTAGGTCCTTGAGGAATAAGTCTTCTTGTTACTTGGAGATCAAATTAGTGCTTCAAACATTTCATTTAGAGAAGTATGACGCCACGTCAGGTGTACAAATGCCACAACACCGCTTTAAGAAATGTTTATTCTTTCTAGCTAGATATATCAGATAGCTTGCATAGTAAAGTTCGTTGTAATTCAATAAAATTACTATGGTTATACAAAACTTATGCTTACATAAATATTTGAATGTGGATGATCTTGATCATTTAGAAATGAATTTCTAGTTGAGTACTTAATAAGAGGAATCACCAAAGATATGTAGATTATTGCATAAGCAGAGTAGCACTAGATAGTTTATGATTAATGGGCACGTTTGAGATCTCCTCTTGTGCTACATAAAGGTGCACTATCTTTCTCTTGGGGCGTAGTATACCCTATGAGCTTTAAATCTTGTGAAGATGTCACTTCCTTGTAGAAATGTAGTAGATTTGAGTTCGTGTCCGTGAGACACAAGAACACCTGAGTTCGTTTGTTGGGACTCGGATTGTTAGATTAGATTTGCGCTTTAGAAGCTACTTTGCCTAGAATTTATAGAAGGAAAAACATAAACCATTTAGAACTCAAGTATAGACCGTAGTCTAGTATCTCTTTAGTTAACCAATTTTTCAAAACTCGAGTAAATACGCCTATATTATGAACAAACTAGAACAATTATTTATGTTGTCGATATTATTTAAGGAGAGCATGCATAGTATGCAATCACATAATTTTCTTCAGTGTAAAAAGTTTATTTTAAAAAGCATGCATTCATACTTTTTTAACTTATTTATTTTTAGTGTCACTAAGTGGAATAATTTTTCTTACTCTCCCACCGGGTTGACCCGTTTTCGGGCATGTTTTTACAAGTAACTCAGGTCGGAAGTTGCTCCTAGGATGAGCGTTTATGTGGAGTTCTTCTTATAGTTTGTTTCTCATTCAGTTGTCTTTCCTTCCTGTACTGTACTAATTTTCTTTCATGGACATTGGGTAGCTTATTTGTTTGTAAATTTCTATGTAACAAACATTTTATAGTTCTTCAGATGTACGGTTCACTTTATCTATCTAGTTGGCTCTATGAATTCAGCTACGCGAGGTACACCTTTACCCTTAGTTCTATTTTATTTACTTCCGCTACAAGTATGCTTTCAGTATAATTTTTTAAATCATGTCTGCTATATACAAATTTATTTACTGTTATTTAGTTTACTTCTTATCGCGGGACCCGACCAGACTGCTGATTTGTTGTTAAACTAGGTTGAGGTGTTACAATTGGTATTAGAGCCAGGTTTAGGATCTCATGACCCAAAAAATTCACAGTCTTAGAATTGCTTCCGAATCACTCCTTTGACGATAGAGTCATCAAGTTTTATCTAGATCCCAGTTGTGCATGTTCTTAAGAATATCCGTTATAGTAGATCTTTCATTTATGTCAAATACATCATTAACTCCATTCTTTATGTCTCTTAGGCACCGCGTGCCATTGAAGCGGGCGAGCCTTCTCAACATAACACAACTCTTGAAATAGTGATGGATGACAAAGTACACCAGCAGCGCCTGCGACACCAACAACACCTGTACCACCCGCAGCACCAGCAGTGCCAGACCCGACAGACATGACCGCTATTATTGTTAGGGCTCTGGCCTTGGGCATGACGGAATTCAGAAATGCACTACCGACTATAGATCCAACAACACTTCCTGTGCCAGCTGTCGTGGACTTAGGATAGAGCGATACCTGAGAAACTTCTGTTATCTTCACCCCTCTAACTTTAATGGGGAAGAGACGCCGATGAAGACTGATGATTGATTGATAAAGACCCGTGACTTACTCGAAGTGATGGAGTTCCCAGAGAATAAGAAGGTTCTGTTAGCGGGTTTTCTCTTGAAAGGGGAGGCCCATCAGTGGTGGACCGGACACTTAGCGGACGACCCCACTTGTAAGTAACTTAGTTTAAAATTCTCTTTCCCTGGTATTCATTATCCTTTTAGCATAATGACATGTGATTTACAATATTGTCAGGTCATACTGCAGATATGTTCACGTGGAATGAATTCTCGACAACACTAGCTAGTTGGTTTGTACCAACCATCCAAGCGCCATAGTCTCCAGGAGAAGTGCCTTAGGTTTATTCAGGGGGACAAAATAGTAGTTTATGAGCGGGAGCTGACCCACGTATCTTGATATGCGGGCACGATGCAAGGGGACGAGAATGAGAAGTGTAGCCATTTTGTAGATGGACAACACAATTCTTTGAGGCAGGCATTGATGATGATGGTGAACACTGATTACAAGAGTTTAGTGGACACGACAAGGAAGTTTGAAGCTAACCAGTAATAGGTACAGAAGCGCAACAATTTCCGATCGAAGTGGCCTCAGGATGCACCTCAACAACAATAGAACAAGAATAGCCAAGACAGAAACTGGAATAAGAAGCAGAGGTTTGGTGGTAAAAGAGGTGAACAGACCATGGCCAGGATTAAGGATTACCCCCTCTGTCCCAAGTGTTATTGCCACCATCTTGGTGAGTGTTTGGCTGCTGCAGGGGTATGTTATAAGTGTCAGCAACCGGGACACATAGCCCTGGACACGTCAAGGAAGTTTGAAGCTAACCAATAACAGGTACAGAAGTGCAACATCCGATCGAAGCGGCCTCAGGATGTACCTCAGCAACAATAGAACAAGAATAGCCAAGACAGGAACTGGAATAAGAAGCATAGGTTTGATGGTAAAAGAGGTGAACAGACCAAGGCCAAGATTAAGGATTACCCCCTCTGTCCTAAGTGTTATCGCCACCATCTGGGTGAGTGTTTGACTGCTGCAAAGGTATGTTATAAATGTCAGCAACCGAGACACATAACCTGCTACTGCCAGAGATCTACCGTGACCTAGGTAATTTAAGATTAAATGTTTGATCATTTTAAATATATATTTACCCTCTTCATTTTAGTCAGATAAACGTAACTCATTCTTGTAGTAGAAGTTTGAGGTTGGTGGCCTTAGTAGAGTTGACAAGGGAAAAACACCAATGGATTCTGACGTGAAGCCAACTCCGGGGTGTGGTCCGGTGTAGCCTAAAGCTTATGCGCTTGACCAGCAGAAACCTAATGAGTAGGAGGATGTTGTGACAGATATGTGTTTGTCATATAGATAACTCAATTTAATCCTCCTTAGTGATATCGCTGATTGCATTGTTCAAACATTCATGTAGGCATCCATTTGATTCATTGCGTACCTTTCAAGTTTCTCTTTGACACGGGCGCTTCGCACTCGTTCATAGCAAAATCTCTAGTGCGTAGGCTGGATTTAGAAATTCTTCCAGAGCCAACATCCTTAGAACTTATGATGCCTAATGGATCCTCCTTGCAGACCCAACCAGATCGCCATTACCTTCAAGGGCATGAACAAGGTTGTCAGGATCAAGATCCTAGGTGGGATCGTTTCAAGGGTTTGATCAGATTAGATTGTAGGATCAGATCGAGAATCGTAAGATCCTGCTACATTCATAAAGTAAGACTTAAATGATGAAATTGAATTTGATATCATACAATTACACAAATAATCAATACCAAAAACACCAAACTTCTATCATACAAACATACAAACATGTAATTGCCCTAACGGAAATTTAATGGATGGATGAAAGTAAGTGTTGTCGAGAGGTCTAAATAGTACAAAAATTAGTCACATGCTAAGTTTTTTGTCATTCTAATCTGCAAGAAAGGTTTTCAGTAAGTAGAATAAATTCCAACAATAACAACAACACTCAAACTTTTATCCCATTATAATGGGGTCGGCTATATGGATCCTTTGTCACCATTGTGCCCTATCTTTTGTCATAATCTCACAAATGCCTAAGTACATCATGTCTTTCCTTACAGTTTCATTCCAAGTCTTTATTGATCTACCCCTCTCTTGTCTAACATGCCTAGTGACTAGACTCTCACAACGCCTAACAGGTGCCTCTAATGGTCTCCTTTGTACGTGTCCAAACCATCTTAGACGAGCTTCTTGCATCTTCTCTGCAATTGTCCCTGATACTTTCATTCCTAATTTTATCCAATCTCGTGTGTCCACACATCCACCTAAGCATTCTCATCTTCGCAACTCCCATTTTTTGCTCATGTACACAATTCACTGCCCAACACTCAGAACCATAGAGCATCGCAGGTCTAATTGCAGTACGGTAAAACTTGCCCTTAAGTTTTAGTGGTACTTTACGATCACATAAAATCCCTGACGCGCCTCTCCACTTCAACCAACCCGCTTGGATTCTTTGTCACATCTTTATCAATACCTCCATATTTTTGAACTATCGATCCAAGATATCTAAAAACAGATCAAGACAACAAGCAGGTTGGATGAATGAAAGGAGCATGTAGCCGACACAAATCTAGAGCTCCGAAAGAAGGGATCGGGCTGAAGCCTGAACGGGATTGTAAGGAATCAAATAAATAGCTCCTGAAGAAGGGATCAGTGAAAAGGAAAGCTCGAGATTGTTAGAAATAAAAAAATGACCTGAAAGCTTAAATACATACCTGGATAGAGCTCTGAAGTTTGGATTCCGGACGAAGGTGAATGCCGCACACGCAGTTCTGGCAAAAAAAAGCAAGGCAGAGGAGGATCTAGACTCCTTGAGTTGAAGGTAGACAATGGTCGAGGCACGAGAGGAAGTTTTGGTTCTTCTTCGTCGGGGTCGGCGTCGACAGCTCTGGATCAACGAAAGAAAAGCTAGGGTTTGGAATCTGGAGGCAGATGAAACACTCGCTCTGTTTTTTATACTTACAGAATCATGGATCGCGCGATCCTAACGATCCTATGATCCGGATCGCGCGATCCTAACGATCCTATGATCCGGATCGCGTGCCTGTAGTCTTGTTTGTTACGTGTATAAAAGGTCTGTTTCGGCCTAGGGTTGTACGCATATGCAAAAACTGAAGAAGAGGAGCGGCGAAAAAGAAACAGTGTACTCTTGATCTCTTTCATAGTGGATTTTCTGGGCGTGGGTGGTTGTGGTTTTTTCCCTGATCTTGAGGTATTTCCACGTTAAATCCTTGTGTGTTTTGCTTGTTAATTTTTTTGCTATTTCTTGCGTGTTCTCTGGATTTCGTATTTTCTGACACTTAAAGAGGAGCCGATTTCGATCCTATTACCGATCCGGATCGGCTTGTAAAATTCGGATCGTAGGATCGTGCAATCCTACGATCCAGATCGCGATTCTGACAACGTTGGACATGAAAGGAATTGCTAAATTAATTAACTCCTCCGTCAAGGCTGTTAGATGCATTACCAAAGGTTGTGAAATTTTCTTGGTGCCGATGAATGTTGAAGTCAAGGTTAATCTGCTAAAAGTATCCGTGGTACATGAATTTCTTGATGTCTTCCCAAAGGAATTACCCAGTTCCCCTCCTTTTAGAGAGATTGACTTCCAAATAAATCTTCTACTAGGAGCTACATCAGTGACCAAGTCTCCTTATCACATGTCTCTTAGAGAACTTGCAGAGCTGAAGGTTCTATTGCAGGAGTTGCTCAATTTGAGTTTTATTCGTCCCAGAAATTTGTCATAGAGTGCACCAATTTTGTTTGTCAAGAAGAAAGATGACAGTCTGAGATTGTGCATAGACTACCTCGAGCTGAATAAGTTGACAGTTAATAATAAGTATCATATCCCCAAGATTGATGACTTGTTTGACCAGCTTTAAGAATGTTGCACGTTCTCAAATTTAGATCTGAGGTCAGGTTACCATCAATTGAAGATTCGGGATGTGGACATTCAGAAGACAATGTTCAGTACCAGATACGGACACTATGAGTTCATGGTCATGCCGTTCAGGCTAACCATGTCCCTTTCGCATTTATGAACCTGATGAATAGGGTTTTTCAGGAATTCCTGGATCGTTTTGTTATCGTCTTCATAGATGATATTCTGGTGTATTTTAAGAGTGCAGAAGATCAGGCTACTCACCTCAGGATAGTTTTGGGTACGCTTAGGAAAAATCAACTATATGCCAAATTTTGTAAGTGTGAGCTGGCTTTTGAATAGTTGAAAACCAGGCTGATGACCGTCCCAATTTTGAGTTCACTGTCATGGTCAGATGGATTTCAGATTTATAGCGACTCCTCGGGTCAAGGTTTGGGCTGCGTGCTTATGCAGGATAGAAAAGTCTTAGCCTTCACCTTCAGACAATTAAAGGTTCATGAGAAGAACTATCATGTACATGACTTGGAACTAGCGGCAGTCATTCACACTTTGAAGATTTGGAGACGCTATCTCTATGGAGTTTGTTAGAAAATACTAGGAAAAATAATGTATTAACTCATGTAGGAGTTAGTGTTTAGTCCCACATTATTTGTATAGCTAGATCTTACTCTCTTCTCTCATATATATTTGTACTCATTGATGTATTAACTCATGTAGGAACTTTCTCTACATGGTATCAGAGGGATACAGTTCGACCTGTTTTTTTCTAACCGCCTGCTCCGCCTGCTTATCGGGCGGCTTGTTCTCCGGTCAAGCCGCAGTGTCTTGCGGCCTGCTCCCTTTCTAACCGCTTCCGGGTGGTTAGTTTTTCTGTTAACCGCGGCTTCGCGCGCGGTTACGGTAGTTCTTACCGCTTCCTCTGCTCTCTCTCTCGTGGCTTCCATCCCTTCTTCTCCTTCTCCTCCCTTTTATAACCTTTCTAACAGGTGGGGCCTTCCCTCTCTTGTTTCCTCTGCCCGCGCGGTTTCATCCTGGCTAACCGCTTCCCTCTACTCGGTGCGGTTCCCTGTCTACCCGCCGAGATCTCGTTGCTCTCCACCCTTCTCGCCGCGACTTCTCTTTGTCGCTACTCGCTGCGGTCTCCTTGTCTACCCGCCGAGTTCTGGCCTTCTCGCTGCTCTGCTCCCTGCTCGCCGCGACTTGTCTTTAGTCGCCTCATCTTCTCTTCTCGGCGTTCTCGCCGCGATTTGTTCTCTCCGTCGCTGCGGCTTCCCTCATCCCGGCGAGCTTCGCATCTAGGTCGCGGCATCTTCTCTTGCTGTTGGTGTGCTTACCGTGACCGTGCGGCCTTATCGATCGGCTTGTTCTCTCTGCTGCGGGCACCGTTTTTTGGTCGCGACATCCTCCTTGCCGCTGGTGTGCTGACACCGAGACTGTGCGGTCTTCGCTGTTTTGTTGCTGCGGTTTCCTTACCGCTGCAGCTCCCCTGTTGCTAGTGGGGACACAATTCCCGTTTCTGGCGCGACAGATATTCACCTCACTCCCTCTATTACTCTTCGCTCCGCCCTTCATGTTCCGGGCTCTCCTTTCAACCTTCTCTCTGTTGGTCGACTCACTACTGATCTCGATTGTGATGCTATTTTTTCTTCTAACTTGTGTGTTGTGCAGGATCTCAAAACGCAAACTATCATTGGAAAAGGGTATCTGTCGAATGGTCTCTATATCCTTGACTCCTTTCCCCCAACGGTGCTGTCCTCTATTAGCTCTGTTGATTGACATCGACGTCTGGGTCACGCTTCTCTAAACATCCTCAGAAAATCCCTCCCCGACGTGTCCCTCCAAGAGTTCACGTATCTATGGGAAACATCATCAATCTACGTTCTCACCACATCCTACTCGGAGTCCTGCTCCCTTTGATCTAGTACACTCCGATATTTGAGGACCCTACAAAATTGCGAGTGTTTTTGGATATCGTTACTTTGTCATATTTGTAGATGACTCCTCTCAAGTGACCTGACTGTATCTCCTTCGTGACCGCTCTAAATTGCCCAGTGTATTCCGTACCTTTTTCATTGAAACTCGCAACCAATTTTCCACTACAATTAAAGCTCTCCACACCGATAATGCCCGTGAATACATGAGTCATGCCTTTGCTCTCCTTTGTGCTGAGTTTGGGATCATCCACCAAACCTCCTATGCCTATACCCCCCAACAAAATGGCGTTGCCGAAGAGATTCGAGTTACTTCCTCCTTACTCAACAGAAGGAGCTGGTGCGAGATTTGGAGAGACTAGAGATCAGTATTATGCCGCGCTCCAGTTTTGAATTTGCAAGTTTGAGTTGGATGAAAAATACTTGTGACATCAAGGAAACAATTAGAACAGCTCTACCCTTGGATCCTAAGATGATAGAGATTTGTGCATTCCAGATGTCAGCCACCTCTGATCTCATAATTCCAGATATTCGATACATCCTGGTAGTACGAAGATGTATGCCGATCTTAAGATGATAATTTGGTGGCCAGACCTGAAGATTGATGTTACAGAGTATGTTAGAAATTGTGAAACATGCAAATTAGTTAAAGCTGAGTGCCAAAGGCCATGAGGCAAGTTGCAGCCTTTACCCATTCCAGAGTGGAACTTTGAGGATTTATCGATGGATTTTGTCCATGGCCTTTTCAGATTGCAGAGTGAGAATGATTTCTTATGAGTTATAGTTGACCGTCTCTCTAAGGATGCCTATTTTATTCCTAATAAGAGGACGGATCAGGGTCCGAGATTGGCGCAGTTGTATGTAGATGTGATTGTCCGACTGCACGGTGTTCCCAAGACTAGTTTCAGATAGAGATGACAAGTTTACTTCTAAGGAGTGAAGATACGTTCAAGAGCGGTTGGACACTAAGCTACATTTCAGTACCGTTTTTCATCCCCATAAAGATGGGCAGACCGAGCGCATGAATAGAACTTTATAAGATATGCTTCAAAGTTCATATGTGTATTTTAAATTTTGGAGGAAAGTGAGAGAAGTACTCACTCTGGTTGAGTTATCCTACAATAACAGCTTCCAGGCATGTATTGAGATGACCCCTTTTGAGACTTTGTATGACAGACGCTGTCAGACGCCGTTATGTTGGGCTGAGAGTGAAGAAAAATCTTTCATCAGGAAAACGTGGATTCACGAGACCACATATCGAATCAAGCTCATCTTAGAGCGTAAGAAAATAGCTCAAGATCGTCAAACCAAATACTTTGACCAGAGACACAAGTCAGTGGAATTCAACATTGGAGATTATGTTTATCTGAATGTCAGACCAGTTAGAGGAGTTTTCGTTGGACCATTCAAGGTACTGTAGCGCATTGTTGAGATTGCATACAGGTTGGCCTTACCAGAGGAAATGAATAGTCTACATGATGTATTTCACGTCTCTTATTTGAGGAGAGCAGTCAGAGACTCTCGTCAGATAATCAGTATCGAGGAAGTACCAATCGACTTAAATCTTAGTATCAGTGTCAAACCGGTTAGAATAGTGGATTCAAAGATTTAGAAGCTTAGGAACAGAGAGATCTTTTTTGTAAAAGTCTTTTTGATGAACTGTGACCGACTTGAGTATACTTGGGAACGAGATGATGAACTCTGAAGCAATGCTGTCTACGCCATCATTTTTGACTCAGGTATGTTACTAATTTTCGAGGACGAAATTTTTTTTAGGAGGGAAGATTTGTAACATCCGTAATTATTAATACAAAATAATCGTAAATTTTAGGGTCCGACTTCGAGCGATCATGATCAAGGCAACGTTTCGTTGAGGTATGATGTTGTTATGGTTAAAAATTTTGTACATTAGTCGTTGAAAAAATTTTAGTCGTTGGAAATTTAGTTGACGCATCTAGTGTTAGCGCGGCGACGTAGCGTATAATAATTTTAAATGGTGTGGACCGTGTGGTGGGATGGTAAATTTTGTAATTATCATTGCAATATCTGATTCCCCCTAGTGAAGTGTGTTAGGGTTCGTTTATTTGCCACTCACCTAGCGGTTACCATAACCGCATCGCGCGACTTAGTAAAAGCCCACACCCCCTCCACGTTTTGCGTAAAACCTAAATCCCTCTCAGTCGAGTGATTTTAGTGAACTTCCGCTACTCTCTCTCGCAAGCAATGCTCGTCAACTTCCCGCGTCAGCCCTTGCCCGTCAACGACAATAGTCTGAAGGAGCCGCCTCTTCTCCTACTAGTCGCGTGCCAGATGCAGATTTCCCTAGCCGCAAGACTCCTCGACGCCTTTGCCAAGTGAATCCTGCGCTTAGCCCTAGCCGAATCTAATCTCTCACCAGCAGCCAACATCGTCTTTTGGGAGAGGTTTCCCGTCTCTTTCTGCGTTGTGGACTGCCGTCCGGATCCTCTCTCAATTTCTCAGTTATTTTAACTGCTAGGTATTGATTATAAATTCTTCTGTGGATGGTTTTACGATTTCTCCTCCTTGTTATGAAATTTCAGCCAAGTGACTTGGAGTTTGGTGTTTCTTTTTCCATAGAAATTTTAGAAGCCCTTAGCGAGGCTCCTCGATCAAGGCTTGTGGTCGATAGTCCTTTCCCTTCCAATTTTTACTCAGGTTTTGTGATGTTCCCTTTTCAATTTCAGTCAACTTATGTCGTTAAAACCCCTTGTAATCCGTATATAATTTTTTTATTAGGGTGTGGTTCAACAACACCAAGCTTAGCCGTGGACGTTTTGTTTTCGTTTCAGAAATAGTAACTGGTGGAGACTAGCCCCGATCAGGTCGACGCAAAAGTGCCCGACGCCGCACCCGTCTGGACCTCTATCGACCTTGAGCTTTGCATGTTTTATTTGTTTTATTTTTTGCATTTTATTGTATTTACATGTGGAAATATATACATACATACATATATATATATATATATATATATATATATATATAAGTTTGTTAAAACATAGACATATATCTATACTATATATAAGCAAACTCTCGCGTGGAACAGTAACAATGCTTCAGTTACGTATATATATATATATATATATATATATGAATCAGGTGTGAATAGGAAGTTTGTGCGAATATGCAAAGGAAGCCGCTCGACTGTCCATTATTATGATTCACGGTTTCATCTTTCTCCCCTATCCAGCCGCACATTTTTATTTCCCGCCAGTAGATAGCCCTCTCCCTCCCGATCGAGCTCTTTCCCCCCGGAGGCAACCCTCTCCTGGCAAAATATGTAGGATTGCAAAAATGGAGGAATTTGTGACAGGCCAGATAATGATGTGGATGTTTACCATACCTACTTTGGAGTTGCAGGTAATAATAACACAGAGTTTATTCTTTGTTCTAATTATAAATGCTAATAAATGAAGGAGAATGCATAATATTATCTAATTGTCTGACCTCATGAGCAACAGATCCATCGTGTTGAAGCATTGTCTGTTGCGTGAGGGAGAGAGGGCCGTCGGGAGGGATAGAGCCGATGGAGTCAGGAAGGAAAGATCTGTTCAATTCGTCGGGAGAGAGGGCCGTCGTCATGAAAGGGCCGCCGCAGGCTTTCATCGGCCGGGAAGGAAAAAACGCCGGGAGGGAGATGGCGCCATGGCCGGGAAGGGTTTGTAGCCGGGGGAAAGCGTCGAGGGTGGAAATGAAATCGAGGGGCAGGATAGGGATTAGAAGAAATCGCGAAATAGCTGCTGCCACCGGGAGGGAGAGAGCGTCGTCGCCAGGAGAGGGTTGCCGTCGGGGGGGAAAGAGCTCGATCGGGAGGGAGAAGGGCTATCTACTAGCGGGAAATAAAAATGTGCGGCTGGATAGGGGAGAAAGATGAAATCGCGAATCATAATAATGGACGGTCGAGCGGCTTCCTTCGCATATTCGCACAAACTTCCTGTTCGCACCTGATTCCAACCATATATATATATATATATATAAATTCAAAATTACAAAAACAATTCAAAATTACAAATATATATATATATATATATATATATAGTTTAAACTGTAAAATAAATTACAAAAACAATATTTTACAAAAAACAGTAATATATATACATATAATTATATAATTATATATATATATATATTTATATTAGAAAAATAGATTATAATATACGAGCATCTTCGCACGGGCTACGCCCGTGCTCGATGCTCTCGGGCGGCCTTCGGCCGCAACAGGCGAGATTCGTCCGCCTGCACACGGGCTTCGCCCGCGCTTGATGCTCCGGGCGGCCTTCGGCCGCATAGTCGCCCGCTTCGACGCAATGCACCAGCTCGGCGTCGCACCCGCCACTCGCGGCCCCCAGAATACTCCGGCGCCGCACCAAAGTGCTTTGGGGGCCGCGGGTGGAGGCTGCGACGCCGAGCTGGTGCATTGCGTCGAAGTGAGCGACTATGCGACCGAAGACCACCCGGAGCATCAAGCGCGGGCGAAGCCCACCTGTTGCGGCCGAAGGCCGCCCGAGAGCATCGAGCATGGGCGTAGCCCGTGCGAAGATGCTCGTATATAATACATAATATATATATACATGTATAACATTTTATTATATGTATATTAAAGTTAAAACCCTCACAATCGGTTCGGTTTTCCCACAGCCAACCCGTGCAACTGTTTATCTTCTTGGAAGATTAGGGCTAGGCTCCGCCCGCACTCCCCAGTCAATATCGCTCCACGCCATTAAAGCTCGCACGATGTTGCCGTCGAAGCTATGCTCCGTTGATTTTGACGACAAATCCAACCCTCCATCCGTTGTTGCAACTCCTCCCCTATACGTATGTGCAGGACGCAACTTCTCCCTCGGGTTTCTGCACGATCTCCACCCCCACGATTTTTGTTTCTGGCATGGCTGGTACCCTGTTTCTTTTCAGTTTTTTTTTGAGTTTTCGGGTCTGCTCTTGAAACCCTATAAAGGGAGATGTACTTGTAGGAGTTGAGGAGATTGAATGATTGATGTAAAATTTCTGTGAGTTTGCTGTATGCGTTTCCCGTGAGAGAGTTTTGGAGAAGTTAAACAATAGGAGATTAGTTGATGTTGATAAAGTTTGGCTGTTAGTTTGATTCCCGTTGAAAGCTAGAAGATGATGAATAATGAAATTTAATGTACTGTAGAGATTTGGAGATCGATGTTAATGTTGTCATGATAACTGTTATACCGTAAACAATTAATGCTTAGTTAAATTTGTGTTATCCTATGGAGGTATCTGAATAGGTGTGAGATAGAGTGAGTAAAATTTAGGTTGTTTAGTTTGTGGCTTCTCAAACCCATTGAGTGTTTGAGAATTCCGTGGAATCACTTTCGTGTGAGAGTGAATGAAATTTCTTCTTGGTGTTCGTGTGCTAGAGCGGCGGATCTCGGAGCGGGAGATCGAAGGTGACGAGCAGTTCCATGCGTGATTGTCATCGACTTCGAATACGGAAAAACGCCTCTTTCTGTGGGTAACTTGTTTATTTCTCCTCCTTTGTGTGTGTCTAAATATTTTCTCGTAGGATAATTAGATTTATTGTTGTGTTTTCGCCCGAATTTTGTCTGCGAACGTTACGTCGAAAACTCCAAACGAAAACGTATTTGGGGTTCTCGATTTCCGTTTTGCTACGACAAGGGGAACATAAGAAAAGTTGCGAACTTCCTTCCCTGGATTCAGCCTTGTACCATTATTTTCAGAAAATCCATTTTTTTTACAAAATAGTTTTTTTGTGTGCTTTAAAAACAAATGTTGCTTAATTTCATAAAGTCTGCGCAACACCCACTCAAATTATTTTTGCAAAATTCATATTTCATTACACACATTTAGGGTTTCCTAGAAAAAAGCCGACAGACGCCCAAACCCTACGCACTGTTTTGCATCAATTTGGTATCAGAGCCAGGTTATCAAAATTTTTTTAAGTTTAGAGATCTGCCGTGTAAAATAGGAACTCGCATAACATTTTATTTTTTTAAAAAAGAATTTTTTATTGCATAATCATACATTTGCATTTTATTGTCTGTTTGCATGCATCTGCGTAGTGGTAGGTTAGTGAGTATGAGTTTACAACACCACAATTCACTACCTGAACACCCCCACAAGGTAAACTAGGAGATGCGTCGAGTTGAACATGGTCAATCGAGTTGTGGAAACGAAGAGAATGAACCCCCCCCATGGTTTTTACCTTTTGCCCACCAAATGACGACATTAACCGAGAGTGTCTACCAAATGAAATGAGAGAAAGATTCAAAAACCTTAGTGTTATGGTGAATAGCTTGGAAGTACCTCTCGGGCGTCAATGCCACCTCCAGTTCGAGATGAGCATTCCGTGTGGCCCCATTACGATGCCCCACCCCCTTATGGAGAAAGGTCTGCACTTAGGAGAAACCCTCTTTTTGAGTAAGAGGTTTGAAATCCCATATATAGGTTTGACTTTGAGTACGACCAGGGTAGGAATTTCCGGAGGAATTTTCCTGAACCCCAACGAGAGCCTTTGCTAGGTACTCGAGATCATTATTAGGAGAGACCCTATAATGACGTAGCTAGAGAAGAGCGTCCACTAGACCCTCGTCGGCCTATATCGACCATGCATCATGATGATCGACCCAAAGATTGGCATCGACTGCCACTCTCACGGCGTCGAGACAATCGTGATCCTTACGATGATGATTACGACTATCCTTCCCGGGATAGGCGACCGGATCTTACACGCATAGTGAAGTTAGATCCGCCACTTTATGATGTGTCTATGGATCCCAAGGTCTTTTCAGACTGGGTTATAGACATAGAGACCTATTTTGAGTAGTATCGTATGACAGAAGACCAAAAGGTTCAGTTTGCCAAGATGAGCTTGTCTGGGCGAGCAAAAATCTTTTGGATAGGTGAAAAACATAGTTTAGAGAGCCTCCCATTACACATTGGGCACATATGAAAGCCATATTGGAGGAGCAGTACATTCCCCAGCACTACCAGACCAGTCTACGAGACGAGCTGACGTCTCTACGTCAAGGGTTCAAATCCATTTCTGATTATTTAGCTGAGCTGAAAGATCTTATGATTAGGTGCAACATAGTCGAACACCCACGAGATACATTATCTAAATATAAGTGTGGACTGCGATCTGAGATCCGCGATGAGTTGATTCGATATGTCAACTATTTTTTTGCTGAGACTGTATCTATCGTCATCGATATAGAAGAGTACCAAAAGAGAATCTCCCAGTTCAAACCTCAAAACAAAATGAATACCTCTTACAAGAAAGAAGAACCAAAAGGTAAGGAGAATGCGTCAAAACCTACCTCAACCTTTACGGGAGATCAAAAAGGGAAGTCCCCCATGGGAACTGTGTCCCTTCACAGATCCGATGTTATGAGTGTCAGCAGATGGACCATGTATCGAGGGATTGTCCCAGGAGGAAAAACACGCTAGTTATTCATGAGGTTACTAAGGAGGATGAGCCTGTAGAAGAAGCTGGAGTCGATTGGGACTCACACATTTTGAATGATGAAGTGTGCGATACGCTTAGTGATGAAGAGAGATCCCAATGTTCTAGTGATGAGATATAGGTTATCTATACTGAAAGAATCAACCGATTATTGGTGGACGAACATCTTTCAGGCCTACTTCAAGGCTGGGGAGAAAGTGTGTCGTTTAGTAGTAAATAGCGAGAGTTGTATGAATGTCACCGGTGAGACAACTTTAGCCAGTATGAGACTCACTGTTGAGCCTCACCCTTCCCCATTCCAGGTAGCTTGGGTCACCAAGACTACATTATCAGTAACTAGAAGATGTTTAGTGCCCATCACTATCGATCCCTACTTCGATAAGATTTGGTGTGACGTTATGCCTATGGATGTGTGCCCTGTATTACTAGGGAGATCTTGGTTGTATGACCGAGATGTCCTCATACATGGCAGGACTAACACTTGTTCCTTCTTACTGGACGGAAAGAGATTAGTGTTGAGCCCGGTGCGACCCCCAACACTAGCATCCCCCACGAGTAGTAGTGCGAAAGAAACTTCCTCCCACCGAAAGGAAGAAGACTCTTAGCATTATACGAGGCGCTGAGTTCCATCGAGAGAGTTTTGATGGAGGATTCTATTATGCCTTAGTGGTTTTACAGGCATCTGACGTACTGGAGAGGTACGAGTCTATTCCTATACCTGCTACGAGACTCTTAGAGGAGTTCTAGGATATACACCTTGATGAGCTTTCGGCTGAGTTACCTCCCATGAGATGTATTCAGCGCACGATAGATCTTGTTCCTGGAGCTTCCCTCTCATATTTACCGCATTACCGATTGAATCATGCCGCCTATGAGGACCCGCAGAAGTAGATCGGAGAGCTTTTAGACAAAGGCTTTATTCGTCATAGCCTTAGTCCATGTGCCGTGTCTGCCCTCCTTGCTCTGAAAAAAGATGGTACTTGGCATATGTGCGTTGACAATCGTGCTGCCAACAAGATCATTGTGAAATACCGATTCCCGATACCCCGACTGGATGATATGTTGGACATGTTGACTGGAGCCACGATTTTTTCTAAGATCGACCTTCGTAGCGGTTATCATCAGATTCGTATACGCGAAGGAGACGAGTGGAAGATTGCCTTGAAGTCGAAGGATAGCCTTTATGAGTGGCTTGTGATGCTATTTGGGTTATCCAATGCCCCTAGTACTTTCGCTCGGATGATGACCCAAGTCTTCATACCTTATATTGGGAAGTTCGTATTGGTTTATTTCGAAGACATTTTGATATATAATCGGACAGAGAGTGAGCACTTGACTCACCTACAAACTATCTTCGAGCTCCTGCGTGCCGAGCGATTGTATATCAACTTGAAGAAGTGCATTTTTATGGCCGAGTCGGTTAACTTTCTTGGATATATAGTGAGCTCCGCTGGTATCACTATGGATCCTGAGAAAGTTCGAGCAATTCGTGAGTGACCTACCCCTCAGAAAATTCACGATGTCCGTAGTTTTAATGGAGTAGCCAAATTTTATCGTCGATTCATTAAGAATTTCAGTACGATTATGACGCCAGTCACTGAGTGTACGGAGAAGGTAAGTTTTCAGTGGTAAACATCGACAGCTAGAGCTTTTGAGATTATCAAGGATAAAATGTCCACCGCACCTGTTTTGAGACTCCCTAATTTCAGTCAAGTGTTTGAGGTATCCTGTGATGCCTCAGGAGTTGGGATAAGAGGTGTACTTAGTTAAGAGGGTCACCGATTGGATTTTTCAGTAAAAAGCTCTCAGACCCGAAGCTGAATTATTCTAACTATGAACACGAGTTCTGTGCGATTGTACAGACGTTACGTCATTGGAGGCATTATCTGTGGCCTAAGGAGTTTGTCCTCCACTCTAATCATCAGGCATTACGTTATATCAATTCGCAATAGAAGTTGAACCCTCGACTGGCTAAGTGGGTATCATATTTACAGGAATACACATTTGTTCTCAAGCACTGTAAAGGAACGAAGAATAGAGTTGCCGACGCCCTTAGTGTAGTCACCCTTGTATTGCCACAAATGCGTACTCAGGTGATAGATCCCTATCACGATGAGACCGATTATCTCATTTGAGATGAATATTTGTTTTGTGGGACCCGTCTGTGTATTCTCCGCACCTCGTTGCAAAACTTCATTGTATGAGAATTACATGACGAGACTTAGGTGAACACTTTGGACGTGATAAGACGATAGCCTTAGTAGAAGAGCGATTCTATTGGCCCGAGATGAAGCGAGTTATCGCACAGATTGTCAGTAGTTGCCGTACTTGTCAGGTAGCGAAGGACAATAAACAGCCTGTTGGATTATATACACCTTTACCGGTGTTGAAACAAAAAACTTGGTCACTCGTGGAGTTCGGGGTCCCAAGAAAGGGGTGACCTCACAACTACTACACTCAGGAGAACGTCACAGGCCAAAGGATCAAGAAACTAGTAACAGACCCTCGGCTCTAGCGCGGAGGTCCCACCTCACACCCGGAAGACCTTGAAGATCTCCCCCTCCCTAGCCAATGCTGAGCTAGATGCCTTGGAGGAAGAAAGCAGTGGGATTTAAGTGGATAAGAAGCAACGCCCTCCAAGGCACCCTCAATAGTCTATTTATAGTTTTCTCAAGACTAGGGGCCAAAAGGTCTGCTATACCACTACGACAAATAGGCCTTGGGTCAATAGAAAACATCCACACCGGGGAGTAAAAAGGTAATTCCACCATTGGGGGTATAATGGTAAAAGCATGACCAGAAGGGGTCCAGGGATGAACGGAGGCTAAGCCATCCCCCCTACCCCTCTGGACACCCGAGGCGAACGGGTAAACCTCGCGGGAGAACCAAAAGCTGGGGGCGAGAGCCAGGCTGCCGGCCGGTCTCGCCCGCCAGGCAGGCCGCCGCCGGTCTCGCCCGCCAGGCAGGCCGCCTGGGCGAGAGCCAGGCCGCCGGCCGGTCTCGCCCGCCAGGCAGGCCGCCTGGGCGAGAGCCAGGCCGCCGACCGGTCTCGCCCGCCAGGCAGGCCGTCTGGGCGAGAGCCAGTCCGCCGGCCGGTCTCGCCCGCCAGGCAGGCCGCCTGGGCGAGAGCCAGGACGCCGGCCGATCTTGCCCGCCAGGCAGGCTGCCTGGGCGAGAGCCAGTCCGTCGGCCGGTCTCGCCTGCCAGGCAGGACGCTTGGGCGAGAGCCAGACCGCCGTCCGGTCTCGCCCGCCAGGCAGGCCGCATGGGCGAGAGCCAGTCCGCCGACCGGTCTTGCCCGCCAGGCAGGCCGCCTGGGCGAGAGCCAGACCGCCGGCCGGTCTCGCCCACCAGGCAGGCCGCCTGGGGGAGAGCCAGGCCGTCGGTCGGTCTCGCTGCCCCTACCTCGTACTTAGCAAGCTGGGGTGGGTGCCGACCAACTTGCCGCACCCGCCCCCCTAAAAAAGAGAGGGGAGGGGGGAGGCAGATTTTTCCTCCCCCTATTAGTATATTACAAGGGCTAGGCCTAAATTGACCACAAAGAGTGCAAAACCACTCCAAAAGCTAAAAAATACAAAGCTGGTCTTGCTTTTACCGAGGGGACCCTACTCTGCGAATACGGGGTTGTACACGATCCCCGCTCTTTTCGAGGTTGGCACAAGCTCGGAAAGAAACATCTAACCCAACGTATTCGCTGAGTGACCTTCTTAGAGCCAAAAATACTTGGCACCTCCCAGAGGAGTCAACCTGTCATGCCAGCTAATGGGAGTCTGAGTGACGAGACGACCTCGGGGTAAAAAACGCTTGGCCTCCCCGAAGGGTCAACCTGCCATGCCAGCTAATGAGAGCCTGAGTGACGAGACGACCTCGGGGTAAAGAGCAATTGACCTCCACGAGAGGTACCACCAGCCCTGCCCAGCTAGTGAGAGCCTGGACAGCGGGACCGTCTTGGAGCAAAAAGACTTGGCCTCCACGAGAGGTACCACCGGCCCTGCCCAGCTAGTGAGAGTCTGGACAGCGGGACCGTCTCGTAGCAAAAGGGACTTGGCCTCTACGAGAGGTACCACCGACCCTACCCAGCTAGTGAGAGCCTGGACGGTGGGATTGTCTCGGAGCAAAACGACTTGGCCTCCACGTGAGGTACCACCGGCCCTGCCCAGCTAATGAGAGCCTGGGCAGCGGGACCGTCTCGGAGCAAAAGGGACTTGGCCTCCACGAGAGGTACCACCGGCCCTGCCCAGCTAGTGAGAGCCTGGGCAGCGGGACCGTCTCGGAGCAAAAAGGACTTGGCCTCCACGAGAGGTACCACCGGCCCTGCCCAGTTAGTGAGAGCCTGGACAGCGGGACCGTCTCGGAGCAAAAGGGACTTGGCCTCCACGAGAGGTACCACCGGCCCTGCCCAGCTAGTGAGAGCCTGGACAGCGGGATCGTCTCGGAGTAAAAGGGACTTGTCCTCCACGAGAGGTACCACCGGCCCTTCCCAGCTAGTGAGAGCCTGGACAGCGGGACCGTCTTGGAGCAAAAGGGACTTGGCCTCCGCGAGGTACCACCGGCCCTGCCCAGCTAGTGAGAGCCTGGACAGCGAGACCGTCTCAGAGCAAAAGGGACTTGGCCTCCACGAGAGGTACCACCGGTTCTGCCCAGCTAGTGAGAGCCTGAACAGTGAGACCGTCTCGGAGCAAAAGGGACTTGGCCTCCACGAGAGGTACCCCCGGCCCTGCCCAGCTAGTGAGAGTCTGGACAGCGAGACCGTCTCAGAGCAAAAGGGACTTGGCCTCCACGAGAGGTACCACCGGCCCTGCCCAGCTAGCGAGAGCTTGGACAGCGGGACCGTCTCAGAGCAAAAGGGACTTGGCCTCCACGAGAGGTAACACCGGCCCTGCCCAGCTAGTGAGAGCCTGGACAGCGGGACCGTCTTGGAGCAAAAGGGACTTGGCCTCCACGAGAGGTACCACCGGCCCTGCCCAGTTAGTGAGAGCCTGGACAGCGGGACCGTCTCGGAGCAAAAGGGGCTTGGCCTCCACGAGAGGTACCACCGGCCCTGCCCAGCTTGTGAGAGCCTGAACAGCTGGACCGTCTCGAGGTGAGGTCTTTCATGGATTACAAAAATTTTTCGGCGGTCCCTGTCTTTATTCATAGTTGATTACCACCGGCCCTGCCCAACTAGTGAGAGCCTGGACAGCGGGACCGTCTCGGAGCAAAAGTGGCTTGACCTCCACGAGAGGTACCACCGGCCCTGCCCAGCTTGTGAGAGCCTGAACAGCTGGACCGTCTCGAGGTGAGGTCTTTCATGGATTACAAAAATTTTTCGGCGGTCCCTGTCTTTATTCATAGTTGATACAATGCAAGCAAAGCTCGTTACAAGAGATTATTCACTTCTTTCCTACCTCCCTCTTCCCTCGTGAATCATCGGATCCCTCCCCGGGTGCCCACATCAACCCTGCCCTCACATCTCTCCTCTGCCGCCTCAGGTTGGACTTCTTCAATCCGCACCGGATCTTGCGCTTGTTGAGGCTGATGAGGCTGTGGTGCCAGAGCTCTTGTCCTTCTCAGTTCCAGAAATTCGGGGAAAGTAGCCGTGGCGTGACCCTCCAACTGGTGGAAGTCACAGTATGAGAATGCTCTTGCTCCCCTCCTTCGGCGGGCTCGGCGGTCTCTTCCAGCGCCTCCTCCCCCTCTGCCTATCGCCAAGGTTTGCTGCGGTGGGGGTAGGAGCTGCCTAGGGGATGGCCTCTGGAAGTTGAACCTCCCCTGACCTCCATGAAAGTTCCCCCCATCTTGGACGAGACCTCTTCCTGGATCCTGAACGGGTCCTCCCTGCTGCCTCCAACCTGGCTCCGGACCCTCCCAAGGTCCCTGGAACCTCTGAGCTCTCTGCTCCTCTCTTCTCCCCTCCTGATGCCTCGAGCCACCTTGCTCCTTCGACTCTGCCTCTGTCAACCTTGCCAACTTCTTGACAAACGCCGGATTGGCCGACTCAGTTGCTATCTCCTCCGCCGCCCTTTCCATCAGCTCCTCGAAGGAAAGGGGGTCTTTCAGGTCAGGCTCATATTGAAGAACCCCTCGCGCAACCCCACCGTGAACGCCATCTGGAGGGCATACCCCGACATCTCCTGGATATCCAGGATCTCCTCTTGGAACCTGTCAACGTAATGGGCAGCGACTCCTCGCCCCCCTGCCTTATCAGGAAGATGAACTCAGGACTCTTCTTCCTCTTCTTGAGATGGAGAAGCGAAGCTGAAAGCTCCGGCTCAAGTGCTCAAACCCATAAATTGATCTCGGTGGGAGTTGGTGGAACCAGTCTCTTGCCTTGTCCTTCAACGTGATCGCGAAGAGACGACACTTGAAGGCATCCGTCATCGGCCTGATGGAGACGACATCCTCAAACCACTGCAGGTGCTGGACGGGGTCATCCTTCCCGGTATAGTAAGCCATGTATGGCTCTCTGAACCCCTCGGGAACGGGAGCTGAGATGATCAGCTCGCTGAAGGGTGACCCCCAGAGGGGTGGTCTCGCAGCCTCTACTCGCGCGACCTGCTCGCCGGGAAGGCTGACACTCGCCGGGCTGGAGAACAACTCCCGGCCAGTGAGGTCTCGCTCGGTCCCATCTCTCATCCTCTCCTTCCCGGGCCTTCTTCCTGGTGCACTTCCTTCTCCCCTTGCTGTGGTCATCTCGCCTAGACCCCTTGGAGTCGACTCGTCGAGAGGGGGGGGGGGAGCTATCTCCTGGGGGGTTGGAGTGAAGCTGCCACCCCGAGGAACAATATTTCGCAGCATCTGCATGATGTCTTGGATGGATGTCATGAACTCTTCCCTCCCCACAAAAGGTCCTGGGTTGGGGAGCTCGCCAAGATCATCACTTTCTCCCTGACCTCCAGCCATGACACTCTCCCGAGATCTTCTGTGCTGGTAACTCTCCACGCTCACCGCACCAAAATGTTGAAACCAAAAACTTGGTCTCTCGTGGAGTTCGGGGTCCCAAGAAAGGGGTGACCTCACACCTACTACACTCAGGAGAACGTTACAGGCCAAAGGATCAAGAAGCTAGGAACAGACCCTCGGCTCTAGTGCGGAGGTCACACCTCACACCCGGAAGACCTTGGAGATCTCCCCCTCCCTAGCCAATGTTGAGCTAGGTTCCTTGGAGGAAGAAAGCAGAGGGATTTAAGTGGCTAAGAAGCAATGCCCTCCAAGGCACCCTCAAGGGTCTATTTATAGTTTTCTCAAGACTAGGAGCCAAATGGTCAGCTATAACCCTACGACAAATAGGCCTCGGGCCAATAGAAAACATCCACACCGGGGGGTAAAGAAATAATTCCACCCTTGGGGGGTATAATGGTAAAAGCATGACCAGAAGGGGTCCAGGGATGAACGGAGGCTAAGCCATCCCCCCTACCCCTCCAGACACCCGAGGCGAACGGGTAAACCCCGCGGGAGAACCAAAAGCTGGGGGCGAGAGCCAGGCCGCCGGCCGGTCTCGCCCGCCAGGCAGGCCGCCTGGGCGAGACCAGGCCGCCGGCAGGTCTCGCCCGCTAGGCAGGCCGCCTGGGCAAGACCAGGCCGCGTCGGCTGGTCTCGCTCGCCAGACAGGCTGTCGGAGCGAAACCAGGCCGCCGGCTGGTCTCGCCCGCCAGGCAGGCCGCCGGGGCGAGAGCCAGGCCGCCGGCCGGTCTCGCCCGCCATGCAGGCCGCCTGGGCGAGAGCCAGGCCGCCGGTTGGTCTCGCCCGCCAGGCAGGCCGCCTGGGCGAGAGCCAGGCCGCCGACCGGTCTCGCCCGCCAGGCAGGCCGCCTGGGCGAGAGCCAGGCCGCCGACTGGTCTCGCCCGCCAGGCAGGCCGCCTGGGCGAGAGCCAGGCCGCCGACCGATCTCGCTTCCCCTACCTCGTACTTAGCAAGCTGGGGCGGGTGCCGTCCAACTTGTCGCACCCGCCCCCCCTAATGAAGAGGGGAGGGGGGAGGCGGATTTTTCCTCCCCTTATTAGTATATTACAAGGACTAAGCCTAAATTGGCCACCAAGAGTGCAAAACCACTCCAAAAGTTTAAAAATACAAAGCTGGTCTTGCGCCTGCCGAGGGGACCCTTCTCTGCGAATACGGGGTTGTACAACCGGTGCCCAGTATTTCTTGGGATGATGTTAACATGAATTTTGTGCTTGAGTTGTCGCGCTCTTTTAAGAAACACGATTCCATACTTGTAGCGGTTGATCGGTTCTCTAAAATGACATATTTCATCCCCTGCAACAAAACTGATGACGTCTCTCATATAGCCCATATTTATTATAAAGAGGTTGTTGCACACCGAGGAATACCTAAGACTATTATTACCGATCAAGATGTTAAGTTCACTAGTTATTCCTGGAAGTCACTCTGGAGACTATTAAGGACTAAGATTCTATTTTCGACCGCTTATCATCCACAGACCGACGGTCAAACTGAAGTTGTGAATATGAGTTTAGGAAACTTATTGCGATGTTTGATAGGTGATCACCAGGGAAATTGGGATCTAATTCTTTCGCACGCTCAGTTGGCGTATAATAATTTGAAGAATAAATCCACGAGTTTATCACCTAATGAGGTTGTTCATGGTCACACTGCACAAGTGCCACTAGATTTAGCATCATTACCACTCACTTTTAGGACTAGCCAGTTTGCACATGAGTATTCATTGCATTTGCATGATTTGGATAAAGAGATTGAGCAGAAGTTGCATAATACTTATGATTTATACATAACTCAAGCTAACAAGCACAAAAGAGGTACTAGTTTTAAAGTGGATGACTTAATTGTGGTTCTGCTAAATCCGGAACGGTTACTATTCGGTACCGTAAAGAAGGTAGCTGACCGTAGAACTGGACCCTTTAGAGTGGTGAAGCGGATTGGGCAAAATGCGTATGAACTTGAGATGCCTTCTGTTTGGGGAGCAAATCCTGTTTTTAACGTAGTCGATCTAACTTTATTCCACGATTACCCGCATGAGTCTTTAGATTTTCTCTTGCCTTCTCCTCCATTTGATTCTTCTGGGTTGGTGAGTGAGAGTGAGGAGCAACATACATGACACACCGATACTCATTCAGTTGCTGACACGTCACCTGCAGTTGTTCCTTTTTCCACTGATAGTTTTTAGGCTGAGCATGAGACACTAAAAGTTTCTTCCATACCAGTTCCCAGAGCTGCTGACAGACTTCCGTGACAGATCTTACTTCCCGAGCAAATATTAGATGACAAGACAATGATCACTAATGTTGGTGGTTTTCAGAGATACTTGGTTCGTTGGCATGGCAGACCAGAGACCAAGACCAGCTAGGTTTTGGCCGAGGAGTTATAACACATGGATGCTGATCTTCTACAACACTACCGGTCTACCACTTGGAGCACTCACCAGAGATGAGTGGTTTCAAGAGGGGGAAAGTTGGTGGAGACCAGCCCTGATCAGGTCGACGCAAAAGTGCCCGACGCCGCACCCGTCCGGGCCTCTATCAATCTTGAGCTTTGCATGTTTTATTTGTGTCATTTTTTTTGCATTTTGTTATATTTACGTCTGGAAATATATACATATATGTAAAACATATAAATATATATTGTATATATATATGTCTGTTAAAACATAGACATATATATATATATAATGTAACATCCGTAAGTTTTGACGCGATATTATTTTAATTGTAGGGTCAAGTCGCGATGCATTTTGATCGAGGCAGCTCGTCGTTAAGATACAATGTTACAATGTTAGTTATAATTATAGTGAGAAGTATTTTTAATTTTAGTAACGTTGCTCGAAGAGTCGTTTAAGTTCGAAGGCGTTAGTAGAGAATGAGTTGCGTTTAGCACGAATAAATAAAAATGGGGTGCCAATAGCAGGTCTCAATTTTCCCGCTCTCTCTTCATACGGTTATCAAAAACCGCATCCCGTTATTGAATGAAACCACACGCTCTCATTTCTCACGGAAGTTAGCCAAACCGCAAGCCGACGCCTCCCGTCTTCTACAACACTACCGGTCTACCGCTCGGAGCACTCACCAGAGATGAGTGGTTTCAAGAGGGGGAAAGTTGGTGGAGACCAGCCCTGACCAGGTCGACGCAAAAGTGCCCGACGCCGCACCCGTCTGGACCTTTATCAATCTTGAGTTTTGCATGTTTTATTTGTGTCATTTTTTTGCATTTTGTTATATTTACGTGTGAAAATATATACATATATGTAAAACATATAAATATATATTGTATATATATATAAGTCTGTTAAAACATGGACATATATATAATGTAACATCCGTAAGTTTTGACGCGAAATTATTTTAATTGTAGGGTCAAGTTGCGACGCATTTTGATCGAGGCAGCTCGTCGTTAATGTACAATGTTACAATGTTAGTTATAATTATAGTGAGAAGTATTTTTAATTTTAGTAACGTTGCTCAGCGAGTCGTTTAAG
This sequence comes from Platanthera guangdongensis, assembly GCA_039583875.1. Classification (NCBI taxonomy): domain Eukaryota; kingdom Viridiplantae; phylum Streptophyta; class Magnoliopsida; order Asparagales; family Orchidaceae; genus Platanthera; species Platanthera guangdongensis. Next base: position 191,044,025 of record CM077159.1, read on the forward strand.
TTCGAAGGCGTTAGTAGTGAATGAGTTGCGTTTAGCACGAATAAATAAAAATGGGGTGCCAATAGCAGGTCTCAATTTTCCCCCTCTCTCTTCATACGGTTATCAAAAAACGCATCCCGCTATTGAATGAAACCACACTCTCTCATTTCTCACGGGAGTTAGCCAAACCGCAAGCCGACGCCTCCCGTCTTTCCCCATTTCCGCACGCAGCGACGCCAAGCCCAACGCCTCCCGCAGGACCTTCCGCCGGCCGATCCCCCTCCAGTTTGCAACGCGGGTTTCTCCTTCTTCCTCTACGAGTGCCGGTGGATATTCCTATTCCTTTCTTGGCCGTGGAAGAGCCGGATTCAACCCTAACCAGTGGAAGTTGAAATCGTTTGTTTCCGGTGAGTTTATTTCTCCTTTATCTCTATTCTTTCATGGAAATTCTTCGATTTGGAAGTTAATCTAACCTAGGTTTTCATCCTATTGCCCTATATAAGTTTTGGAGTACGGAATCCACCACAAATTTTGAGTTGAGCGCATTGAGAGCCTAAATCACGCCATCGTAAAGGTAATACACTAGGTTATCCGTTGATTTTGGGTTACCCTAGCGTTATTGGAATTTTTCAAACAAAAAAAACCCTAAAGGGAAAATATGTAAAGTAGGGTTGTTTTGGATTTCAGGATTTTGGTAGCCTCGGGACAAGATTCTGAAAGTTCCTAGCAGTCGGAATTCCTTGGGAAAAGCAAATGTCGCCGCGCCGAGTGTACGAGCGTCGCAACACCACTGTAAGGAAACCTAATTCTTGTTAGTTAGACATAACAATCAATATATTTTTGTATGCGCATGTGTAAGTTTTGTACAAATATCATGACCATGCATAGAAAGGTGTGGTGGTAGGAAAATGGTCGCGGAAAATGTGTAAGATGACACCCTTCTCCAAGACCAAAGTAGTTAGATCCTGAACAGTAATGTTAGGTGCGAAACCTTTACCCGCGTACATAGGCTTGGAATTTGTCCAACCCAAGGGCGTGAATGTTCCTTCGAGTCGACCACATGAAAGTCAAGGGTCGCTCAGTAGCCCACCAAAGAGATATCCCAAGCAAAGTGGCATCAGACCGAAAAGGTCAGTCAGCACACACAAGTCTTTTCGTGCTAGGTAGAGGCGCACTACCTTTCTCATAAGGCATATGACACCCTATGAGCAGTACAGTCTTGGGAGTTTGCTTCCCTTTGAGACAGTTAGTAGATTCGAGACCGTGTCCGCGTGACACTAGAACAATTGAGTTCGTCAAATGGTCTCGGGTCGTCAGTTTCAGATGCGCGTTAGGAGCTCCTCTGCATAGAGTCTTCCAAGTAGAGGTGCAAGCTAGAAGTCACCTAGAACTCAAGTATAGACCTGACGTGAGACAGTACACTAGTTAGTGAACGCCGGGACTTGTGTTAGTGAATTGAAAGTCGCGTACATAGAACATGTAGATGTTTTGACTAGATAGTGTTCTGAAGACATGCATAACATATAACATAAATGTTTTTAATGCACGAAACTATTTTTTAAAGATATGCATTCATCATATGAGAAAATGTTTTTAGTGTCACTAGGAGGAGTTATTTTCTTTACTCTGACCGCTCGTGGGCAATGTTTTTACAGGTGACCCAGGTGAGAAACTACGCCTAGGATGAGCGTTGGCGGCATCAGTTTGCAGTGTTTTCCCATTCAGTTCTTCTTTACTATTAGCATGTAGTTGTAGTTGTGGACAATGTACCTTGTTAATATTTTATATGTCTTGTATCAAACTTATTATGATATTACAGATTTTCAGTCATTTTAATTCTATTCATGTTTAGTGGCTCTGTGAATCCAAATATCAGGTACGTGGTTACCCTTAGTTTACATTCTTAGCTTCCGTTGTAAGTTTTTAAAATTTCTAGTAGCTTCTACTTTATACCTGTTGTGTACTTGTTTTGATACTGTTTCCTAGTTCTTTTTATATCGCTGACCCGACCGGATGACTGATTATTGTAAAACTGAGAAGGGGTGTTATATATAATACATAATATATATATATATATATACATTTTACTTTATGTATGTTAAAGTTAAAACTCTCACAATTGGGTTCGGTTTTCCCACAACCAACCCGTGCAACGTTTTATCTTCTCAGAAGATTAGGGCTAGGCGCGCACGCCCCAGTCAATATCGCTCCACGCCATTAAATCCCGCACGATGCTGCTGCCGAAGCTCTGCTTCGTTGATTTTGACGACAAATCCGGCCCTCCATCCGTTGCCGCAGCTCCTCCCCTACACGTATGTGCAGGGTGCAACTTCTCTTGCCGGTTTCTGCACGATCTCCACCCCCCACGATTTTTTGTTTCTGCCAAGGATGGTCCCCTGTTTCTTTTCAGTTTTTTTTGAGTCTTCAGTTCTGCTCTCTAAACTCTATAAAGGGAGATGTACCTATAGGAGTTGAGGAGGTTGAATGATTGATGTAAAATTTCTGCGAGTTTGCTGTGTGCGTTTCCTGTGAGAGAGTTTTGGAGAAGTTAAACAGTAGGAGATTAGTTGATGTTGATAAAGTATGGTTGTTAGTTTGATTCCCGTTGAAAGCTAAATGATGGTGAATAGTGGAATTTAATGTACTGTAGAGACTGAGAGATTGATGTTAATGTTGCCACGAGAACTGTTATCCCGTAAACAGTTAATGCTTAGTGAAATTTGTTTTATCCCGTGGAGGTATCTGAGTAGGTGTGAGATAGAGCGAGTGAAATTTAGCTTGTTTAGTTTGTGGCTTCTCAAACTCATTGAGTGTTTGAGAATCCCGTGGAACCACTTTCGTGTGAGAGTGAGTGAAATTTCTCCTTGGTGTTTGTGTGCTATAGCGGCTGACCTCAGAGCGGGAGATCGAAGGTGACGAGGAGTTGCTTGCGTGATCGTCATCGACTTCGAATACAGAAAGACGTCTCTTTCCGTGGGTAACTTGTTTATTTCTCCTCCTTTGTGTGTGTCTAAATATTTTATTGTAGGATAATTAGATTCATTGTTGAGTTTTCGCTAAATTTTTTCTGCGAATGCTACGTCGAAAACTCCAAATGGAAGCGTATTTGCAGTTCTCAATTTTTGTTTTGCCACGACAATGAGAACGAAGCGAAAGTTGCGAACTTCCTTCCTCGGATTCAGCCTTGAACCATTATTTTAAGAGAATCCATTTTTTTACAAAATAGTTTTTTTGTGTGTGTTTACAAAAAACAAACGTTGCTTAGTTTCATAAAGTCTGCGCAACACTCGCTCAAATTATTTTTGCAAAATTCATATTTCATTACACGCATTTAGGATTTTCTAGAAAAAAGCCGACCGACGCGCAAACCCGACGCACCAACCTGCATCAGTAACCCCCTATCGAAGAAGTGGCAAGAGTCATCTTTTCATTATAAATCAATATACCATAAATTCCCGAGAGATATATAAGTATATAACAATGTAAGTGCCCTTGTAGGTTCTTGAGGAAATAAGCCTCCTTGTTACTTGTAGATCAAATTATTGCTTCAGACATTTCATTTAGAGAAGTATGCCGCCACGTCAGGTGTACGAACGCTGCAACACCCCTGTATGAAATGCTTATTCTTTCTGGCTTGATATATCAGATAGCTTGCAAAGTAAAGTTCATTGTAATTCAGTAAAATTACTATGGTTATACAAAACTTACGCTCTTATAAATATTTGAATGTGAGAGATATTGATCATTTATAAATAAATTTTTAATTGAGTACTTAATAAAAGGCATCACCTAAGATTCGTAGATTAATACATAAGCAGAGTAGCACTAGATAGTTTATGATTTGTGGGCATGTTTGAGATCTCCTCTTGTGCTCGATAGAGACACTATCTTTTTTTTTTTTTTGGGGGGGGGCGTAGTATACCCTATGAGCTTTAAATCTTGTGAAGATATCACTTCCTTTTAGAAATGTAGTAAGTTCGAGTTTGTGTCCATGAGACATAAGAGCACCTTAGTTAGTTAGTTGAGACTCAGATCGTTAGATTAGATCTGCGCTTTAGAAGCTACTCTGCCTATAATTTATAGAATAACAAACATAAACCATTTTGAATTCAAGTATAGACCGTAGTCTAGCAACTCTTTAGTCAATCAATTTTTCAAAACTGGTGTAGAGACACCTATTATGAACAAACTAGAACAGTTATTTATGTTGCCGATGTTATTTAAGGAGAACATGCATAGTATGCAATCATATAATTTTATTCAGTATAAAAACTTTATTTTAAAAAGCATGCATTCATGCTTTTTCAGTATATATTTTTTAAATCATGCCTGCTATGTACCAATTTATTTACCGTTAGTTACTTCTTATCGCGAGACATGACCGGACTTCTGATTTGTTGTTAAAATAGGTTGGGGTGTTACACGATGACAATGAGGTCATTAACGTATAAAATGATTTTTGTTATGGATACACCCCTACGAATGGCCCCACATTGAAAGAAGACTCTAGAGGTGCTCTGTTTAGTTTTTTTTATTTAATATTAATAATTAAATAATTAAGTTATCTTGTAGCCATATCATGGGTGCCTTCCCCTTTGTATATGAGGAGGTTTAGGTACAGGGCTATTATCGAGCTGACTCCAGCATGACTTAAAGTCGTCTTGACCAAATTTTGAGCTAGCTCAAAATAGATCGATTTTACCCAATTCAAATTGTTTTTGTAGTGGCTTGAAATTAGGTTCATATTGCTTTTGTAAGCACCCTTAACTCCTTATTCCTTAAGTTACGAACTTTAGAAATTAATGATCATTGATCCTTAACCAAAAATAATCACACAATTAATAATAGACTGTTAGAGACATTTTACATTTAGTGATTTAGACTTGAACACTTTTGATGCAATTTTATACCGTGCTCGCAAAGGGTGCAGCATTGTGATAACCGATAGAAAAGTATGTTTTTATTAAAAAAGTAAAGCCCACAACCAGCAGAAAGCAAGTTGAAATTCATGATGCTTATGCCCATAGTTCTATAAGTTTATGCAGTCATTTAATTTATCGTCTACTTGATTATGAATTAATGAAGATAAGGGGATAATACATCACACATAACCATTTTATTTCATATTTCAATCATAATATTTAACAAATACATAAAACTACATTTCAAAAAAGTAAATAAACCATAAAAATTATTAACAGAATTACAGAAAGAACACTATAAACATAATACATGATATTTTTAAACCAAATGTTGAAGGTTTGAAATATATAACACAAGTGCACAAGTATAATCACAACAATAAAATGAGAAGGTTTCTGTTCTTGTCATAATGAAGAAATCAAATATAATAAAAAATTGAATATAATCATATTCAACATATAAATCAAACACGTGATGATCTAATAAAGGTATCTATTTTTATCATTATAAAATTATTTAAACAACATACTAGTAAAATGATATCACGTGGGAATTCGGTACCTAGGAGGAGGGTTGAGAGAATTAAGGAGGGAAAGAGATGAAAATAGCCCAAGGAAACTTTAGAATTCTTCTAACTTAGGGTTTTCCCGATGATGTGCACATACTTATACTCCCTCTCTTAATGAGGGCACAAAAGGAAATTGGCCAAATAGCTAGCATAATAGACGATACAATTTCATAATAAAGATAACTCTTCCCCCAAGACAAGGAAAGCATGCCCGCCGGTCTACGACCCGCCCTCCGCCGGCCCCCATGCAATTGCTCCGTACTTTCCGTCTCCTGTGCGTCTAACACAGTGAGTAATCCCGCCATTCCTTGCGGAAGTCGCGCCATCATTTGATACGGGCTAGTTACGCCATATCAAGATCTAGAACAAAGAACACAAACTTGCATTACATGAAATAAAACACAGATACAACTGGGAACACAAGCACCCAGAGGATGGGTCCTCCAAGGCACTTCCCTCTCCAAGAGAGCCAAAAGACTAACAATTCAAAGGCTAAAAATGTCATCATCTAGGGGCTCCTTATATAGATGGAGGCCCCACTACAAGACAAAGACACTACATGACAAAATATATATCAACACTGCCCTCCCAAAAAAATCACCTTGTACTCAAGGTGGAGGTTCGTATGGGTCATCCACTAGCGTCAATTGATTCAAGTCCCCGAAGTCTGGACCGTCGTCTTCAGATTCCACCAACACACACATCTCTTTGAAAGTGTTGACGTGGGTGGGAAATTACGACTGTTGGCAGCAAAAGAAAATGCCCTTGCGACGAAGCTCGAGATGTTGTTTGTGAGATAAGCGGTGGGATCATTGGGGTGCAGTGGAGGCGGGGCTGACGAAACCGGCAGGTGTAGCAGCAGGGGACCAGGCTGTAAGACCCTCCCTCGGAAATTAGGCACAGCGAGGGGATCTTATTGCACACCACTGTCAATCCGCAACAAAGATGCGAATAATTGGAGAGTAGAGGTATGAACATCTCAACCCTCTCCCGTCATTCTCTCCTAATGCTACAAGCTAACGACAGTGTTAAGTCAATAACCATCTTACGACATATCGAGTATGCTATAAGCAGTTTCCGGAAGATGTAATAGCGGAAGACTAATATCTGCATATTAGATCATAAAAACATACAACTAATAGGAGAAAACAAAAACAATCACAACAACGACACGCTGGACCCACAGTTCAAGTACAATAGTCTATAGAAAGTCCGGGGGCTCAGAAGGAAACATGAAAAAATAGATAAATATTAATATACAAAATACTGTAAATCAATAAACCTACTAAGCTAACTATAGGATTGATGATGGCTAAGGGTAACTATAATCATCTGTAAGTCTTCTATTTTCATGTCAAGTCCACGCCATAGCTCCTGGAACACCTGGAGGTGTCAATCAGTGGTGAGGGTTAACAATAACTATATGTATTTGCTAAGTGGTTTCGCCTCTCCCCCTGAGACCCTAATTTGCTCAAGGGAGGCAGTGAACTGTCCTACAATAAGTGTCAGCATAGTGCAATACACACATGCGCACGCACGCACACATATACAAAAAGAGAGAGAGAGAGAGAGTTTCATATGAAACAATATGAAATGCATATTTTAAAGAAGCGCAGTAATCGAGTATAAAAAGTGTGGTAATAAATATTGACAGTAAGTAGACACATCATTATTTCTATCTTAGTGGTGTTCACAACACATGCACTCTTGTAGCGCATTAAATGCTATAAATAGGAGTGCATCATAAAGTAACCAATTATATAAAAATGCCCATATAAATTTATATGATTTTGTCTTGCACAATCCAAACTATTGCACAATTTAAAATACACTATCAGATATAAATGCAACTACGATCTATCATCACAACCAAACATACACACACAGACTATGTTGACATAAAACAGTAGTTCACCACATTTCGTGGGTAGCTAATCTCACGGGCCTCACACGTCGTGGCCAGACGGTGGCAGTGGAGCGGTACGTCTCCACTTTTAGGCTTCTTTCATATTGTAGAAAAGTAGAGCAATGAAACCTATAGACGGTATTTCTTGTATTAACCTTCAAGTATGAGTACATATATATAGGAAGAGAGAGAGAGAAGTCCCAACGAATACAATGTGGGACAAAACAAAAAAAAGGCATATGGACTTATAAATGAGCCATAATTACAATGGACTTTTACACATTGTTTCACTATCTTCTAACACTCCCCCGCAAGCTGGAGCATACAAATTGTAGGCACCAAGCTTGGATAGGAACTACTGATACAATGACCAAGGTAGAGACTTAGTAAAGATGTCGGCCATTTGTTCAGAGACTGGAACATGTTTCAATTCAAGTTTATTCAGTTGGACCTTTTCCCGGACAAAGTGACAATCAACCTCAATGTGTTTTGTTTGCTTATGGAATACAAGGTTCTTTGCAATATGTATAACAACCTGACTATCGCAGAACAGAGTTGTTGGTGAGGAGAGTTTGACACCCAAATCACAAAGAAGGCTCTCCAACCAGGTAAGTTCAGAAACGACAGCAGCCATTGCACGATACTCGACTTCAGCAGAAGAGCGAGCAACAACCGATTGCTTCTTTCTACGCCATGTGATGAGATTTCCTCCAAAGTAGGTACAAAAACCAGTGGTGGATCGTCGATCATCAAGCGAGCCCGCATAATCAGCATCAGTGTACGTGACAAGAGATAAAGAGGAGGATGGCTTGTATACCAACCCTCGTCCCGGGACAACTTTCAAGTACCTGAGGATGCGTTCGACAGCCTGTAGATGAGAGCTTCTTGGTGAATGCATAAAGCGACTAACTACTCCAACAACAAAAAAGATATCAGGCCTTGTAACTGTTAGGTATATCAGTTTTCCTACAAGGCCCCGATAATATTCAGGATTTGTAAGCAGAGAATCTGATTCTGTTCCATGAGCACTTAGCTTGTGGTTGACATCCATAGGCGTTTCCACGAGTTTACATCCAGAATAACCAGCATCCTGAAGAAGGTCAAAACAATATTTCCGTTGAGATAGGACCAAGCCATCAGGTCGACGAGCAACCTCAAGTCCAAGGAAGTATCAAAGGTTTTCCAGATCTTTGTTTGGAAGATAGAGTTTAAGTGTTGTTTGATCTGTTGTATCCCGGTGGAGTCATCGTCAGTTATCAAAATATTATCCACGTAGACTAAGAGAATGACAGTCCCTGTTGATTGATGACGAGTAAAAAGCGAGAAGTCAGCCGAGCTCCGATGAAAGCCAATATCACGAACAACCTTGCTAAATTTTTCAAACCAAGCTTGAGGGGACTGTTTGAGACCATAGATAGCTTTACGCAAACGACACACCTGAGACTCCCCCGTGGTCTCAAACCCCGGAGGTTGGTGCATGAAAACCGTCTCATGAAGATCACCATTAAGAAAGACATTTTTAATGTCCAGCTGATGTAGGGGTCAATTGCGGTGAACAACAAGAGAAATAAGGACCCGAACAGAGTTTAGTTTGGCAACAGGGGAGAAGGTCTCCTCGTAGTCCAAGCCCTGTTGTTGTGTGAACCCACAAGCCACAAGACGGGCTTTGTGGCAGTCGATTGTCCCATCTGGAGCATGTTTAATGACAAAGATCCATTTATAGCTAACTGAGGACTGGGCGAAAGGAAGAGGTACCAGATCCCAAGTGTGATTAGCCCAAAGGGCTCACATCTTAGCCTCCATTGCCGCACAACACCCAGGGTGTTGAAAAGCCCCTGCACAGCGTTAGGAAGAGAAATAGAGGAAAAAACAAGAGCAAATTTGAGCAGAGGAGGAGAGAGACGATGTAACGAAATGTAGTTTGCGAGTGGATGAGTCGTAGAAGCAGCGGCGGGATCAACTGGCCGCGAGATAGTACTGGTAAACGGTAGCAGTGGTTGGGCTCTGGAGTTTGGACTACAGCGAGTGTAGACACTGATGAGAGGTGGTTTGGGTGGTGGTGGTTCCGCGTGGGGTGTTGGAAGAAGAAGAGGTAGAGAAGTCATGACTGAGATTGCGGGACGAGGCACGGGTTGCACACGTGGAGGTATTGAAGTGGATGAGTGAAAGGGTTGGTCTTTCAGAAAAGTGACATCAGCTGAAACAATCACTTTCCGGTCGACTGGAGAGTAACATACATACCCTTTTTCAGTGCGAGAGTACCCCACAAACATATATTTGGTTGCACGAGGTGCAAATTTATCCGTAGGTGGACCAAGATTGGACATAACAGACACACCCAAACACCCGAGGTGCGAGAGGAAACAGAGATTGCGAGGGAAAGAGGAGGCTAAACGGAGTGACGAAGTGGAGAACGGAGGAAGGCAGACGGTTGATGAGATGACATGCAGCCGACACTGCAAAGTCCCAGTATTCGATGGGTACCTGCATTCGAAGCATTAACGATCGAGCAACATCAAGGAGATGCCGATTTTTGCGTTCAGCTACACCATTTTGCTGATGAGTGTAAGCACAAGATGTTTGATGTATAATTCCAAACTCAGCACAAATTGTGGCGAACGTTCGGCTCGTATACTCCCGCGCATTATCATTTTGAATGATTTTAAGCGGAGAAGAGAACTGAGTACGAAGTTTAGTAACGAACGTACGAAATATCGAAGTGAGTTCGGTACGATCCCGCAGTAAATATAACCATGTTACACGAGAGTAATCATCAATAAATGTTACAAAGTAGCGTACCCAAATACACTAGGGACTTTATAAGGGCCTCAAATATCAGAATGGACAATAGATAAATGAGTAGTACTCCGATGATGTAACAACCCGATTTTTAATATATGGGGTATAATAATAATAATAAAAATAAAAAATAGCCCTAATTTCCCCTCTCCTCCTTAAACCCGAGCCGCCGCCTCTTGTTTCTTTATTTCCCGCATCCCGCAAACCCGTCGACCCACGGTTCTCACGATTCCGCCTTCTGCGCCTATCGTCGGCCCCGTCTTGCCGCTCTCGCGCCCCGCCGGCCCCCCCGACACCTTCTCCTCCCGTGGTGGCTGTTTCTGCCTCCGCTTGGCTTCACCGTCTCCTTCTGCTCCGTCTATTACTCTGGCCGACGGGTGATCAGCCTCCTTCGACGTCCTCTAGGGCCGACTGTTCGCATATGCAAGGCATCCATCTCTTTCTCCTCCAAGGGGTTGGCAACCACCGTCTCTCCCTCCGGCAGCCTCTCCCGCTCCGTTTGGGCTGGTGCTTGCGAGATGGACGACTAAGGTTTCCTTCTCTCTCCTCCTTGGGCCGGGATTTGGTTTCTCTTGGGCAAAAAAACTCATCTTGCCTCCTAAGTTCAGTTTTCTCTTAATTAATTTGCTAATTTTCGCGCCCCAGTCGATGTAATCACGTGGATCCAACGTGTGTTCGTCGTATATTCGACTAATCTAGTCTTGTTTGTGTTTCCAGTGTCGCTCTTCAGATCTAGTGGTGGAATCGCTGCAAGCCCTCTCCAATCTAGGGTTTTCTGAGCCTAAGCGCTGCCAGAACCCTGCATTTCTCGTGGTAGTTCCCTCTCCCCTCATCCTTGAGGGAGGTAAATCTCATAGCCGCCTCTGATTCAATTTTGTAGCCAATATTTGTCTGTGTTAGCATAGTGATACTTTGCTGTGTCACTTTCGTCGTTCTTGTACAGGTTCAAAATAGGATTTCTGATCTTGCTTGTGCCGCTCAGCCGCCTCCATCAGATTCAGCCTCTTTCAGGCAAGTAGCGATCTTTCTCTCTCTCTTGCAATCATTGAATTTCAATTACTTGGTCTGTTCTTATGATTATACGAATTCACTCTTGTCTGTTTGTGTTGTCATATGAATTGAAGTATCAAATGTCTCATCAGACAAGTTAATATCTTAGAGTTAATATTTTTGGAATGTCATGAGATTATGATCACAAACAATTTTATTTAAATGTTCACTTAGATGAACAGATCACTCGTTTGATGTATAATTCGAAGTATGATGGATTTTTGGGAATGATTAACAAATATCATAATGAGAATTATTAAGAATTGTATGAATTATATCATTTGGATTCACACTTATATGAATTATATCTTATTTGATAGATGATTAGAAGACCTATAGTTCTTGTGAACATGAGTAATAATTATTTTGAAGGTTAACAGTTAATATTCTTTGCTACGATTAAATGATTGATGATTTGTGTCATGCTCGTATATATACACACTGTTTTACTTGGAGGATATTTATGTCTAATAATTGTTTAATCTAAATGAATATTTGGTGTCCAGAAAAATAGTGTATTGTAATCGTATCACTCATAAATACCTGAACCCGTAAAATATATTGCTTCCTATCTAGTTTTGTTTGTGTCATCGAATCTTGTTCTTTATGCCTGTCTAGTTGTAAGTCTTGAGTTAAGTCAGTCCTTCACTTGATCTGTCACTTTTAAGTGAATTCGTTTCTGCTAAAAGCTCTACAATGTGAATCATACAACTCATAATATCATAAGCAAAAATTAAAACATGTTAGAGTCACTTGAGTTGCAGCCTTCACGGCGCCAGTTGAAACCCACTAAGACTCCCTGAGCTGGGCTTGGGCTATGACGAGGGTCACGACCAGCAGAAAGTTTCCTGATAAGACTTGTATCCAGACTGAGTGTGAACCATGCGCACCACTCAAAACACCTACACTCTTCATTGATTGCTGCTTATGATATTACTTGTTTCTATTATGTGTTATACTGTGGGGTAGTCTAATAAACTAACTTGTTCTGTTTAGCTCTTTTATTTGCTTGACATTGAATAGTTTTGCTCATAGGAAATCGGTACACTCATACATTTCTGCTTCTATTACTGTTCTGTACTTTACCTTGTTCACTCTGCTTATTTCAATGTTCTGAGGTTTTTCCTTTTTGTTTTGGAATTGACTTAGAGTTCGTGCAACGCCGTCAGGTCCACGAGCCCGATGTGTTTAAAGTTTCAGGTTCTATGTTTACATTTCTTTTACTGTCAAATATTTTTTATGTAATAATTGCAATAAGACTTTTTCTCTGGTATCATGGACAGCTGCTAGACTATTTAAATACTTTATGTACTAGAATTTGAAAGTAATGCATGTATCCTCTTGTGAATCATAATCGCATGAAAACTGTAGTAGTACCCGTAAAATATGAATTTTTTTAAAAATGCATGTGCACTTAAAACTCTCATTATTTTTAAACCATAAAAGCTTCTGCAATAAAATCAAACTGTTTTTCTCTAAATTAACTAATTTAAAACTATTTTCAGTATTCTCTACATCCGCCTTAGCATGCATGGTTTTCTTTCCGCCCATGCCTGTGACATCACGGCCCGCCCAAACCGCACTCTGACTTTTGTCGAGACGGGTCGTGACAGATGAAAAACAGGACTAAAGGAAACTCGATGTTGTTTAGCAAAGATACAAGATTCACCAGTAAACTCGTTCAAGGAGACATCCAGAAGAGCTTGCTTGAGAATCTGGACGGGAGCATGCCCGAGACGATGATGCCACTCAACCTAGGAGACTATAGAAAGAGCAGATGGAAGAACATCAAGAAGATAGAGCCCATGCGACAGCCGCCCACTACCAATAATATTCCGCGTTTGCCGATCCTGCATAACAAAGGACGATGGTGATAATGTAACATGCCAATCAAGATCCTGCATAAGTCGGCTAACAAGAAGTTAAACGGGGAGCCCGAAACATGCAGAACCAAGGTTAAGGAGAAGTTGGGTGTGGGATGAATATCGTCAGCTCCTGAGACGGGTGTATTCACCAGTGTTGTCAAGGCGTCGCCTAGGCGACTCCTAGGCGCCCGGGCGCCCACAAGAGTGTTATACGATGCACGCCTAACAACACTTGTGTTAGGCGCCCGCCTAGAGGCTCCTAGGCGCCCAGGGCGACGCCTGGACGCCTAGGCGCAAAAAACTTTATTTCTCGCTCCGGCTCCCGCTTCGCGTATGATTTATTTCTCGCTCCGGCTCTCTCCTTCGCGTAAACTTTATTTCTCCCGACGCTAGGGCTTCCCGTCTCCCCTCCCGCAGGTTCGCTCTCTGCTTCCCGTCTCCCCTCCCGCCGGTTCGCTTCTTCTTCTTCTAACATTTCCCCCACGTTCTAACTGACTGAATGTCTTTCATTATCAGCTTGCCTAACATTTCCCGCAGGTTCGCTAGGGCTTCCCGTCTGCTCCGGCTCTCTGCTTCCCGTCTGCTCCGACTCTCTGCTTCCCGTCTCCTCCGGCTCTCTGCTTCCCGTCTCCCCTCCCGCAGGTTCTTCTTCTTCTTCTAACATTTCCCCCAAGTTCTAACTGAATGTCTTTCATTATCAGCTTGCCTAACATTTCCCGTAGGTTCGCTAGGGCTTCCCGTCTGCTCCTGCTCTTCGCTTCCCGTCTGCTCCGGCTCTCTGCTTCCCGTCTACCCTCCCGCAAGTTCGCTTCTTCTTCTTCTTCTTCTAACATTTCCCCCAAGTTCATAACTGAATGTCTTTCATTATCAGCTTGCCTAATATTTCCTGAGATCTTCATGTTTATAACGAATCTTATGTTGACATATAAAGAGTGTTAATCAATCCACTATTTAGCTTCTCTTTTATGAAGTAGGCGTATAAAGAGTACATCAATCCATTCTTTAGCTTCTCTTTATGAAGTATCAAGTATCAATCAACTTAAATATGTTTTAAGGTCTATTTGGGAGAGCAGAAATTTATTTAAATTGTAACATCCGTTGTGGTAACGCTGCATTTTAGTGATTTGTTCTACTAGATTGTATATTGTTCTACTAGATTGTATATTGTTTTACTAGATTGTGATATTCTAGATGCTGCGCACCTTTATGGGTAACATCCGTTGTGGTCTATTTGGGAGAGCAAAAAGTTATTTAAATTGTAACATCCGTTGTGGTAACGCTACATTTTAGTGATTTGTTCTACTAGATTGTGATATTCTAGATGCTGCGCACCTTTATGGGCATTGAGGCTTCCTCAATCTTCATTAGCTTTTTCTTCATTAGCTTCTTAATTACCCAAGTATTAATCCTAGAGTTACTGATATAGCTACAAATTAACGAGTTTTTTTAATCTTTGATATTTTTACTTGAATCATTTATTTTCCTTTACTTTTGTTTTTCCTTAGAACAACTTTTCCCACGTCTCACTACCAATGTTTATTCTTCTTGCCCACCTGTACACTGTACATTTCTTAATAAATTAAAATATATTTTCCCATGAGAACTCACATGGGCAGATACTTTTTAAAAATTTTTATGGAACAGTGCAGAAATGTTCTTTTTTTGGGTACTAATTTTTTTATAATTGTTCAACATGTTGAGTCAGGAACTAAGATGTCTAATGTTCAGAGAGTTATTGGATCTGAGAATTTAAGCAGCTTAGGTTCAACCCATGATCCAAAAACAGATCCAAAGCACAGAGCAAAATCAAACGATCTTGGATGGAAGTATGAGTATTGGCCAGATTTAAATGATAAAAATTTGGCTAGGTGCAAGTTATGAGACAAAGATACTAAAGGAGGAATTAGAAGATTAAAGGAGCATTTGACTGGAGGGTATGAAGATGTTAAGAAATGTCTAAAAGTTACTGAAGAAATATCTAAAGAAATGAGATATTTCATGACAAAACATAAAAAAATGAAGGTCGCAATTGAGATCGATGAAGAGCAGCCACAAAATGAAATGGGAGCAAGCCAAAATAGTAGAACTGAGCCGAGTTCTGGAACTATTGTGCAAAAAAGAAAAGAAATATTTTTTAAAGAGAAAGCTCATAAACATGTTAGAGGTTCCATGGATACTTTTGTTAGGCGTACCCCAGAAGATGTTATTGATGAGAGATGCAGCAAGGGAGCTAGCCAAACAACCTTGGAAAACAGAATGAGATCAGAAGATGAAAGACATAAACTGTGTTCCTACTTTGCTCGATGGACATATGAAAGTGGTGTCCCATTCAATGCATTGAAATCAAAAAGCTTTCACATTCTAGTTGAGGCAATTGGACAATATGGGCCAGGCTTCAAACCTCCGTCTATGCATGACTATAAAGTCAGTCTATTAAAGTCAGAGATTGAAGCTATTAAAGAAATAAAGGAGAAACATCAGACTGCTTGGAGAAAATATGGCTACACTTTGATGTCAGATGGATGGACTGATAAAAGAGGTAGACATTTAATCAATTTCCTTGTGAATAGCCCAGATGGAACATTTTTTTTGGGGTCTGTTGATGCATCTAGTCAAATTCAAGATGCTAATATGTTATTTGATTTATTTGATAAGAAGGTTTGTGAGATTGGCGAAGATAATGTCATACAATTGGTGACAGATAATGCCGCTAATTGTAAAAAAGCAGGTGAATTGTTGATGCGAAGAAGGAAGAAATTATTTTGGACTCCATGTGCGACCCATTGCATTGACCTAATGCTTGAGGATGTTGGAAAGATAAAATCATTCAAGAATGTCATCAACAAAGCAATGAAAATGATAAGCTTTATTTATAGGCATGCTCGCATTCTTGATGCTATGCGAGGGAAAACAAAGGGGACATACTTAGTAAGAGCTGGAGTAACCGGATTTGCATCTTCTTTTTTGACATTACAGAGTATATTAAAGCATCAAGAGCCATTGAGACAGTTATTTATTTCAGATGATTGGGTGAAATGTAAGGTTTCTTCTACACAAGCAGGAAAAAATGTGGAAGACACGGTTCTTTCTAGCCATTTTTGGAATGTGGTGAAAGATTGTCTAAGAGCATCATTGCCTCTTCTACAATTATTAAGGATAGTAGATGGTGATGAGAGACCTGCTCTACCAGAAGTATTTATGACGATGGAAGAGACGAAAAAAAATATAAAAGAAAATTTTGGGGATATGGAGAAAGAATGACAGAAAATCATAACAATTGTTAAAAACCGTTGGGAAAATCAAATGGATCGGCCACTATATTCGGCAGCTTTCTTTGTCAATCCAAGTAAATATTTCAAATGTCTTCTTATGCATCCAGAAAAATCATGATATAATATAAGTGATGCATTCAACGATGTAGTAGCAAGACTTGAACCTAATATAAATTTGCAAGATAAAATTATTGAGTAAGCTACTCATTATAGTGAAACAAATGAGAGTTTTGCTAAAGAGATGACGATTAGACAAAGAGAAATACGAAGTCCAAGTGAGTATATATTATTCAATTACTTTATGTTATTCATGTTAATATGTTAATAATTTGTCTTAAAATTTTAATTTTTCATTTTCATGGTGGCAAAGACATGGAAGTTCTGCACCAGATCTTTGCAAAATAGCCATACGATTGCTCAGTCTTTGTTGTTCATCATCAGGTTGTGAACGCAATTGGAGCACATTTGAGTTCGTAAGTAACTTTAATTTTTTTAAAAAAGTTATACTAACTTTAATTATCTCTTGATTTTTTTTTAAAAAAAGTTATACTCTCTTTAGATTCACTCAAAGCGGAGGAATAGATTGGAACATCAACGATTGAATGATCTTGTGTACATTCAATATAATCGTCGTCTTCAAGCAAGATTTCAAGAGAGAAGAGAAAACTGCATAAATTTTAATCCTTTGGTTCTTGAAGAGCTTAATTGAAGCAGTGAGTGGATGACTGGCCATCCAGATGATGATTTGGTTCATCCAAATGAAGATCTAACGTGGAGCATGATAGACAGAGAATTTGGAGCATCTACATCATTCCAAAATAAAAATAGATCAAGGAGGATTAGAAGTGATGAGTCATTTGATGAGACAGCATTAGAGATTAAAAAAAAAGTGCATGATGGTGATGATATTGAAGACGATTTTGGCATAACTGGTCCAGTGGAGGAGGGGCATTCAAATGAAGAAGATGATAACTTAATATTTTGAAACTTGATATTGAGGACGAATTTGGCCTAAGTGCCTAACTTATTATTTTGAAAACTTGATATTGAAGACTTTTTACCTGCTACTGTAGCTTTACTTTTTTTCTTGGTCTTTAAGCTTTGATAATTTTTCTTAATGATTGTTACCTTTACATTCATTTAAATCAACTTACATACATCACTAACAAAGATATCACGTGTGTTTTTTTTCCACATTCATGTTTTTCAAATGCATATATTTTTTACATTGTTTAAGTATAATTTTGTAATGTCATAGTTAGTTTATTTTTGTGACCACTAACATTGTAGTGGTTGTCGATGTTTTGTATGAAATTTAGAAATTTATTTAGGGTGTTCAATATTTATTGTCGAATGCTTATATTTTGTTGATAATGTGGAGAACTATTGACTATTTGAAAAGTGATTTTAGCTCAGTTACCCCATGTGAGTGAGAGTGATCAATTATTTTGCATGTTGTGGTTTAAAAGGGAGTTACACTTTACTGAGCATGTTAAATGCTTTGGTCGCCTAGGCGACGCCTAGGCGTCGCCTCGCCTTGGTACACCCTTTAACGCCTTGGTCGCCTTGTCGCCTTGACAAACTTGGTATTCACCGTTGGCCACAATGATGAACTTGGGATGAGGAGATGCCAAGTATTACGACAGCTTTTGGGAAGTAATGTGGTGGATGACACCAGAGTCCACGATCCAGTGGGAACTCCGAGATAGACAGGATATACCTTCATTGGCGATGGAAGCCACAGAGCCCGAGGAGCGAGCAATCACCCCTTGGAGGTGCTGAAGTTGGGTGCGGAGAGCATCATTGTCAGTCTGAGCGGTTGAAGAATCTGAAGTAGAAGCAGAGTGCGGAGACTCGGCCTTAGTAGAGCCAGCAAGGTAGGGCGGCAGATCATGCTTACAATAACAGGTGGCCTCCAGATGATTATCCCGACCACAGAAAGTGCATTTAAAGGAGGATTTGCCAGCACGTCCTCGTCCCCGAGACGATTGACGACCCCCCACGGGCTGAAGGATCACGATTGGAGTGATGTGGTGAAGGTTGATGTAGATGAACTGGAGAGGGAGGCATAGGAACCTCGGGCGGCGGGGTGACTTTCAGAAGCATTGAGCAGACATCTGAGAGAGAGGGAGTAGTGGCAGAGGAGAGGATCTCAGCTTGAACACTATGCAGATAAGAAGGGACCCTTTCCATCATCATGACAATCCCGACGACCTCTTTTTGTGCCCGTTGGGCAACCAGATCTGTAGTAGGGGGTTGTTGTTATATCCAAGCCTCAACATGGGTCTTGGCCTTGACAACGTAGGAAGTCATATCGTCGGGCATCCCGGGATCAAGGGATTGAAGATCAGTGATGATATCACACAAATGTTGGAGGCTGTTTTGGCCAGAATAGAAGGAATAGAGTTCCTCCCACATGGACTTAGCCGTGTCATGATACATGGTCATCCTGTAAGGCTCGGTATCCATAGAGTTGAGAAGCCACGATTCCACACGTCCGTCATCACGAAGTCACTCATTAGTGGGAAGGGCAGGAGTAGCCCGGGTCAAGTGATGAAGAAATCCTTTCGTCTGGAGCAACTGACGTACTGAATGTATTCATTCCACAAAGTTTTGTTTGCCATTGAGAGATATTGTGTTAATACGGAGTTCATTCCGAAGATCAGTAGCGGAAGTAGCAGAGAAAAAACAGTGCGAGAAGACGCAGCGACTGGGGAAACCGCAGCTGGTAGGTAAGCCACAGGGGTGGGGGGGAAACCGCATCGACTAAGCAAAGAAGACCGCACGGTCATGGTGATCACACCAGCGACAAGGAAAGATGCCGCGACCAAGATGCGCTGCAGACAACAATTAGGGAAGCCGCAACGAATAATAGAAGTCGCAGCGACTAAGAGAAGTAGTCGTGCGAGAAGAGAGGAGAGAGGCGAGAAGGCGGGTAGACAAAGAGACCGCGGCGGATAGACAGGAAGCGGGTAACCGGGAAGAAACCGCGGGGTTAAGGGAAGAGTGCCCCACATGAACGAGAAATGTATAAAACGGAGGGGAGGGGGGAAGAGGAGAAGAAAAGGTGGAAGCTACAAGAGCGAAAGAGGAGCGACTGAAAAACTTAACCGTGCGGGAAGCTGCAGTTAGAAAGGGAGAAGGCCGTAAGAAACTGCGGTTAAGCAGGAGAACAAGCCGCCCGATAATCAGCAGCGGGCGGTTAAAAAAGAACAGGCCGGAACGTATCCCTCTGATAGCATGTAGAAAAGTAGAGCAATGAAACCTTTGGGCGGTATTTCTTGTATTAACCTCCAGGTATGAGTACATATATATAGGAAGAGAGAAAGGGAGAAGTCCCAAAGAATACAATGTGGGATAAAACAAAAAAAGGCACATATGAGCTTATAAACGAGCCACAATTACAATGAGTTTTTACACATTGTTTTACTATATTCTAACACATACGAACAATTCTGGTCCCCAATGTATGGCTCGTTGCATGTACAACACTCCCTCCATCAGTATGGACGGTACATAAATCCTCTCAAAACTCCGGGCCTGGGTTCTAATCTAGATTTCGTACCTAAGAAACAAGATCCCAAGCTAGGGCTCCCACTAGTCTAGACCTAGACACCTAGCCATCAGAGTTGACCTTTAAGCTCTCAATCAGTGTGAATATGGTAGAGCCGGCACAACCCGCCACCAATCACAAACATTCCATTCATTCACACATACTGACATCATGATATTCTATGTCGGCATTGGCTAGCACCGCATTTCGTGTATAGCTGACCACACAAGTCCCTTACATCGGTGGCAGTGGAGCGGGGTATCTCCATTTATAGAATGTCTACACACAAATTGTCCCAGGACTCAACGTACGGCTCGTAGTCTGTAATTTACTTTTCCCGTCAATCAAAACGGTAAACATTTTCTCTCAAAACTCAGGGCCCAGGTTCCAGTCTAGATTTCGTAGCAGCTAACACCTAGGAAACGAGATCTCAAGCTAGGGCTCCCACTAGTTTAGACCTAGACACCGAGCCATCAGAATTGGCCTCTAAACTCTCCATCAGTATGAATTCGATAGAGCTGACACAACCCGTCACTTAATCAATACCCATCATTCATTCACATATCTTATACATCCTGTTAGAGATATTAATATTTTAGTATCTTAATGTTTAGTCCCACACCGCCTATCGGTGTTATGAGTCCTGTTGTAGTTCCTATATAAAGCCCCTTTGTGGATGAATATATTGCACTTTCTATTTTCCTATTACTTTCTACATGGTATCAGAGCGAGGTTCTGAAAACCTAAAATAAAAATTTTTTCCCCCTTCCCTCCCCCGGACCCGTGCTTCCGCTTCCGCTCCCGCGCGCTGCTAGGGCTCACGGGAAATCCTGTCCTCCTCGCTCCCGTCGACGGAATCGTCGCTTGATTCCGCGATGGGAGCGGGACCTTCTCCCGTCGTGTCGACGACTACTTTCGCTGCTGCTGCCCCGTGCGGCCTTCGTGAACGACTTCGACGAGCGGCTCGGATGCTTCTTCCGACATCGTCGACGTCGACGGCTTCTTCCATCGACATCGATGGCTCCGGCAACTTCTCCGGCTACTTCTTCTCCTCCTCTGGCCCGTCTTCTTCTCCTCCGACATTGCGCCCGCTTCTTCTTCTTCTCCGGCTACTCGGCGTGCCTCTGCTGCTGCCGGATGCTTCTCCCGTCGACAGCCGAAGGTGTTGCTGCCGCCGGTGCTCATCTTCTCCGGCGTTCTTCTTCTCCGGCCTGCTACAACCGCTTCTTCTTCTCCGGCTTCTGGCCTTTGCCCGTGCTGCTCTCTTCTTCTCCGTTGTTGGATGCTGCTCTGCCACCGCTTCTCCGGCCCAGCCTTCTTGCCGGCTGCTGCAACTGCTACTTCTCCGGCTTCTGTCTGCACCCGCTGCAGCTCTCTTCTTCTCCGGCATGGCTGCTACTCAGCGCAGCTTCGTCTACGGCCCCGTTTAGGGTTTAATGTTACTGTCTTTTTTTCTCTTTCAGTTTTCTTGTTGTTGTGGTGTGTTAGAGTGGTCTCTTTACGATTTCCGCCTTCGTGCACGTGATCTACGTGAGGGGGAGTGTACGTCACGGCCTCTAGGCGTAGTTTATACCTTCATGCACGTATTCCACGTGAGGGGGAGTGTTTGTGATATCGACGACTCAGATGCTTCCTTCCCGACTCCTGCCTTAGTCACACATGGCCCCTAGGTATATCCTATGTCTTCTTGCACGTATTCCACGTGAGGGGGAGTGTTTGTGATCATGGCGACTCAGATGCTTCTTTCCCGACTCCTGCCTTAGTCACACATGACCCCTAAGTTGATTTCATATGTTGTTTGTGTCTCCTCGTCGTTTTCTCTGGATTTGGTAGGGTTGGTTTGGTCTTGCGTGGTTGACCTTGTTTCCGCTCCGAGTGTATCCAGCGTTGTCATGGTCGGTTTGCGGACCAACGTCGTGTGGCTCTTGCCCGGTTGAAGTATCCCCGGTGACACGCGGTTGGGCCTCGGTAGCTGTTGCTTTGTCCCACGCTGCCTTCCTTCTTTTACCCTCTATTTTATGTTGTGTCCAAGCTGTAGGCTTCCCCTTCAGCTTGAGGGGGAGTGTTAGAGATATTAATATTTTAGTATCTTAATGTTTAGTCCCACACCGCCTATCGGTGTTATGAGTCCTGTTGTAGTTCCTATATAAAGCCGCTTTGTGGATGAATATATTGCACTTTCTATTTTCCTATTACTTTCTACACATCCCATTCCAGAAACTCATCTTACCAGCCAACCCTAATCTCAAAGGCTCAAAAAGTAGCTCACGAGTATTCACAAGTCAAACCTCAGCCCATACAGCTCAAAGGTTGCATACCTCGTTATTCACCATTATGTTATCATGTTAAGAGTTACATTATTATGTTATTATATCTTGAGGCCAATTATGATTTCTAAGGCTTTATCATTAGAATTTTCACCATAAGGATCATGAATCAAACAACATTAATATTAATCCTTAATAAGTACAGCCCACCGTTGATTTCTGTCGCACGATCCATCATTAATTTTTATCGTACGATTCTCCATTAATTTTCGTCGCACGATTCGCCATTGATTGTCATCGCATGGTTCGACTTTATTTTCCGTCGCGCGATATGATATTATTTTCACACCACCTCCCCACTACCCCACTATCCATTTTCCCCGCTTCCTAAAAATATGACCACTACTCCTAAATTCACTCCACCCCCCATTTCTCCACTTCCCACTAATCCAACAACTCTCACCTGGACTCACTCCCCACCTCTCCAACCGAGCCCCTCACTCCTTCCATACAACTGACCACTACCTCCCACACTTCCACAGATCTCTCCCCTCATTCGACACTTGTTCAGGAAGGTTCCTAAAAGCCGACTGTTGCTGGACTCACCTTCCATGTAGCTAATTCAAGCCCCCACTCCCTTCTTTGACCCCCCAAAAAGCTCACTTAACCTTCCCCCTCATTTCCCATCTCTTTTCTTCACCTGGACCCAAAAAATCGTAACATCTCTGGCCTACAAATAACACGATCCGGCCAGGCCCCGATGACATACAATATCTACAAACCTTAAATTCTAGTAAAGGTAAACGAAAAATTATACAAGACCTCAGAGTTCACAATCAAAGTACACCGGAAGCTTAATACAAAAAAATCCAAAGTCTGAAAGTCCACTAGGATGCTAAGGGAATAAAACGACAGTTCGACCTTAAGGCCTTACATGACTTTCAAATAGAATAACAATAAAACTAATGGAAAACCAAAACGGGAGAAGAGATCTTCAGCACCTCAACACCACTTGGGCTCTGTCCCATTACACTCTACTACGAACTACGCCACCTGAAACTAAGAACACTCGGGTATAAAACGAAGGTCAGCATGGGGTTGACCAACACAATGTAATGACCCTTCCCTCGGCCATCTTAGCGAACTCTGGGGCGGGTACATCACTTTCCTGCAAGTATGCACGTAAAATAAGTATGAAAAGGACAAACTGAGCATCACAAGCCATGCAATCATCGCACGTGTTGTGGACACCCCAGAGTCGCAGTACCAAACTATAAAAGTAAGCAATCTAGTATATCCTCAATGTGAGGCGTGAGACCACCTTTCGTCCTTGAACGTAGCGACAGGAGGGTCAGAACCTACAACAGTCTTATTAGATGTGACAGGGGTCTAGTTTGGCTTGTGTTCTTGAACGTAGCGACAGGAGGGTCAGAACCTAAAATCTCCCTATTAGACGTGATGGGGGGGGGTTGATTTTCCGGCGTCCTCAAACGTAAAGACAAGAGGATCAAAACCTACAACCGTCCTATTAGACGTGACAAGGGATTGGTTTGGCCCGTGTTCTTAAACGTAGATTCCATGTGTAGCCTTATGCGACTCTAACATATATTGACAACATGCCGTAAGCTAAAAAGCTCGTAAACACCACTATATGGTGTCGGAAAATTCGCCCGCCCTATGAAACCCTCAAAAATCCTCGTTCTACCGAGCCCAACACAAGCTTACCTAGGAACAGGCCTTCACAAAAAAAGCTCACAAATTCCCGCAATCACTACAAATGGCATAAGACATTCTTGTTTACGCACCCAGGACTAATCTTGATGCATATCACATAAACATCACCGATCCGGGCTTCTCGCCACATGTAGGCTTCACACAACATCACTAAATCCAGATTCGCATGTCAGATCTCTAATGCATATTTATGATGGGGACGGACCCAATCGACCCAGTAGTTTGCAATGAACGAGGAAAAACACTCACCGCCGTTAATACTACTGCTGTGCTCTCTATTTTTGAAGTTTTCCTCTTTTGTGTTCTTGCGTTTGTTTTTATAAATCTTGATTATTGCAAGTTAAATTATCGTCGGATTTGTATTGTTGCATTTATGGTTCATCCATTATCCCCCCGATAGGATGATCCAGTGTCACTATGTTTTTGGATATGAATGCTAGGCAATAAACAAGTTAATGATAGTCCAATTAAGTGCAGTAAAAATGAGAATGCTATGAAAGATATGCCATAAAAATTAGGACAATTAGTTGTGAAATAGTGATATTAAGAGATGGGGGCATTATCATCAATTCATTTGCATAATAGGAAGTTGACTTGGTTGATTTGGGCATTTGCAACATAGGATAGGAAATACACCAATAAGGTGACTAGATAAAATTAAAATGTATTATTTGGAAGAAAAATGGTAAAATAAGTTAAGTTGGCCCAAATGTTTTAATAAAAAACTAGCAAAATTACAGTTAACAGCTCGTTCACACTCAATATGAATGAAAGAAAATGAGTTCTGAAAGATTACCCCAACTTGTTGGGCTAAACTAATGTTGATGATGGAAATTAATATTTATGTTCATTAGTTTTTCACCTCAATATTAGTAGTGTTGTTAATCTTAAATGCTTTTGTGCCTTTGTTATCTTATGCCATGGGAAGTTGTGTTTAAAACATCTCAACTATCGATTTATGTACAGGGTGGGCTTACAGCTATGGATGTACTTACTGTTGAATGGATCCAGACCGGACTTATTCACTTCGGAACGACAGTCTCATATTTCGGTTTCCTTAGTGATGGTAATCTGAAACTATTACATTGGAATGAATGCTGATCTTAAATATAGTAGTTCTCTGTTGTCCCTTCCCAAATTTTACATGTTATTGGTTGTTTTGAATGAGTTTAAACTCATATTTTATTTATTTCTTATAAACACCTTCCGGACGATGATAATGAGTTCTTAAAAGCTATATACTTCAGGTCATTGAGGCACTTGAATTTGTTAATGAAGGAACCCAAATATGCAATGCCTAGTGAAAACTGACAGGATAGCCGTACTTGTGGTAGTGTATGCAACCTGAAACTAAATGCATGCAACTTTGCATAATCCGTCGGCAGATCGGCAAGCTTATAATAAAACAATAAGCATTTAGCGAGTTTCACGATAGTTTACATATATAGTGAAGATCAATAAGTTGTAATTCATCTCCGATTGGCGTGCACAAGCTAGAATATGTAGAGAGTAAGCCTAACTAACTATATAGATTGAATCAGAAAGTAAACAATCAAAAGTTGAACTCCACTAGGTAGTACAACATCCACCACGTACATTAAAGGAGCAATGAAACCAAAAACGACAAACTTACAATCGTTATGGTTGTTTTGAGATGCTTGGTGGATGCAAGTACGAGACTGACTGCTGTAAGAGGCTTGGTGGGAGACTGCAGGCTTGGCGACGACAAAGAACCAATAGTGGGGGGGGGGGGTTGGAGTTGTTGGCAGGGATTGTGGGGATTAACGAGGTCACTGGAATCAATAGAGAGACCAGGGGAGATTGCTAGTGGGGTTGGGTGGTCGGCGGGAGTGGAGGTAGGGAAAATATTCGGTAGGGCTAGTGGGAGTTGAGTGTGTGGTTGGCGAGAAGTGAGTGCCTCGGGGTGGAGTGGACGTGACTCGATGTTGGTCGATGCTCGAAGAGCTGAAACAGAGAGTGAGAGGTTTTACTGAAGTAGTGAGAGTTTTTCCCAACGAGTCAGCACCAAAGGGAGTAGTGTCAGCACCGTGGTGATCCACGGACTTGGAGGAGGAAGAGCTCCAAAACCCGAATGCTCTGAAGCAGCCTAACATTCATATATATAGAAATGGAGGGCGTTGGGGTGTTTTACCCGTATTTGTTGAAATCATAAATACACGTGGAGGATATGACAACAGATCACCTCAGCGTGCTCTGCAAGTCACCTTGGCGTGCTCAGTATGTCACCTTGTCGACCTCAGCAGGTTACCTCGTCAAGACGTTGACTTCAGTTGGTCACTTCAGCGAGAAAAACAAGCCAGTTCGGTGAGATCAACAAGTCACCTCAGCGAGATCAACAAGTCACTTCGACAAGATTAGTAGATTACCTCGTCGATAGGGGTGAGGAGCGAAAACTGAAAACCGACAAAACCGACCGAACCGACCGAACCGCACCGATTTTGAAATCGAGCCGCCCGGCTCGGTGTCGGTTCGGTCTGGAGCTTTTGAAAACCGAAGCCGTATCGGTTCGGGTCGGTTTTTAGGTTGTAAAAACCAACCAAACCGAACCAAACCGACGTTAGTAATTGATATTATAATAATTATAAATTATGTATACATTAAGTTCTATTTTTTAATAATTATAAAGAATGTAAAAGATCTATATGAACTTGAGTTCAAGTCAAGTTCAAGACCACATAAATTTTATGACTTAGTCAGAGTCACGAGAGCCTTCCTAAATAAATGAAATAATCTCACTTCCGGGCTACGACTTGCTTATCTATAACGAATTAGCTGCTTGATGATTGAATAAAAGAGTCTCATAAATTGAACTCTATTGGGGGCGTGCTATACACTAAGTTTTCTGGTAATATTATCTTCCAATGTGATCTCATTGAAATATCTTAATCATTATTTGAATTTTCTTGTTCTTGAATTATGCCAATAAGCAACTTTGCTCGTAAATGTGGAGATAGTACTGTTTAATAGACGTTAATTTTGATCATCACAAATTCTTCAAGTGAGCAGTCTTCAATGGTGGACACCGAACCTGTGTATATATCTTCATAAATTTCTTGAAGTGAGCAGTCTTCTGATAACATTTTATCTTCACAAATTTTAATAGACGTTAATTTTGATCATCACACAAAAATCTTTTTATATCTTCATGTGTATATATCACACAATATCACATGATCTTATAGTAGAAACTACACTGAACAAACTTGCAGACTATTTCTCTAGTGTTGTCGCAAAAAACCGACACCGAACCGCAAAAAACCGACTAAAAACCGAACCGACTATGAACCGAACCGTCCGGGTTCGATTCGGATCGATTTAGACAAACCAAAAACCGACGCATGTCGGTTCGGTTTCGATTTGGGTCCAAACCGACCCAAACCGAACCGCTCGCAGCCCTACTCGTCGATCTCAACAGGTCACCTCGTCGAGCTTAGTTGGTTACCTCGTCGAGCTCAACAAGTCACCTCATCGAGCTCAGCAGGTCACCTCATTGAACTCAGCAGGTCACCTCGTCAACCTCAACGATACCTCAACAAGCTCAACATGTCACCTAGTCAACCTCAGCAGGTCACCTTGTTGAGCTCTGCATATCACCTTGTCGAGCTCAGCATGTCACATCAGCGAGCTCATCAAATCACCTCCATGAGCTCTCATTGGCAGTTCACACCCCGCAAAGATCGCCCATTTGAAGATTAGTAACTTTGTCTGCTTCCCCACATGAGCTCGCACAATACTTGGTTCAGGCGGGAGAGTTTATGTTCACTTCTAGGTATGCAACCTAACCTCGACAATGTAACACGTTCAGCTCGTCAAGCAATAACATAGTCTTTTGTTCTCTTCTTCGCCTCCAATTTTCATGTCCGCTCATCAACAAGTAACCTTTAGTCTTATTATAGTTAGAATTTTGCGAGTTGTGACTTTGCCCCTTGCGGCTTGAGATCATGGCTCCTGCATGTGAACCTGGGTTTTTGACATCAACATAGGGCATCCATTATGAACGACCAAGATTGCTTGTTGCTAATGGACGCCTAAACCCTAAAAATAGACTCTAATAAAAATATTTCAAAATACATAGTGTCAGGTCGAATGTAGTTGTGACCTGGATTCGTCAAAATGAAACTCCGATCAGTGCCTACAACACGTATATACTCTAATAGGCTCCGGTGAAACACGATCTTAATGGGGATCCCCATCAAAGGGCATCCGAGATGGGTTTCCTTATGACTGCTCGAAAACTCTTAATTGTTTTTCTGTTATATCATGTTGGTGTTTTTGTCAGGCTTGGAAACTCATTAGAGTTGAGTTTTGTCACGTCATAGATTTCTACAATTGTGAGGAAAGGAGGCACACTTAAAGACAAAATTGCACTAAAATTATAATCAACGAGATACAGATTTGAGAGACAAGCTTCAGCAGTGTTATAAATACAGTAGGAGGATTTCCCCATAACAACGAGAAAAGAGGGCGAACATGTCTTCTCGACACAATGGCTCCCACCATAATATTTACATGTATATGTATTTTGTATCAATAAAATGATATTAAACCATCCTATGTCGGCCCAAAGCTCGGATGAAAAATTGTGAGGGTTGTGTTAGGTAGACGACCAACATAAAATTTAGTCAGCCTTATGAATATGAATCATTTGAGAAAGTATGCAAAAACTAGGTTGTTCCCCCAAAGGAACACGTCACATGGTCCAAATGCTGCGTCTTGGCAATGACCGCTGCATCTCCAGGACTTGTGTGCAGTGTTAAATATGCAAGAGTCCTTGTCGTATGGTCCGAACATGGCGTTTTGGCAAGGACCGTTGCACCTCCAAGAAGACTTGAGTGTAGTGTATCTTCCATTATTTGTAGGTATTGCTTTATGTTATCAATGTCATGTGTAGAAGAGACCATCTTATCATCAATAAATTTGAGCACTTCAACATTCTATTCCACAACTCCTCTAGCTCTGATAAACCAATTGTTTATCTAGACATTAATATGGTTCATTTCCTCTGAATGACATTCAACCTGCTAGAAAGTTCCACTTTCACTTTCTGCACTTTTCCAGTTACAAATGCCTCAAGGTACCTTCTCTACTGGCCCATCATCACCCTCATCTAGTCTATGAGGGAACCATAGGGTTCAGCATGACCGTCTTGACCAGAGATGCCTGGAATTTAAGCTTCCTTTTTTTTTTCTTTCTCTGTGTAAATCATCAGTGAAAAATGTCATCATGTTCAGCATCAGGTGTTTCTGCTCTGTGAATTGGACTGTCAGCTCTTTTTGCCTCTTGGACGTTCTAGAGAAGAATGTCGTAGGGATTGTGATCGACTTAGGTTTAAAAGTTGGAATATAGGTAGGATAACGAGAAAAGCGATGGAAGTAGTGTATACTATGATTAGGAAAATGATAAATATTTTATGTCTGCAAGAGACTAGATAAGTGAATGAGAAAACTAAATTTTTAGATAATTCAGGTTTTAAATTATTGTACACAGGAAAAAATAAAACAAGCAATGAAATAAGTATTATTGTGGATACTATTTTGAGGGATGAAGTTGTTATGGTAAGTAGAAAATGTGATAGAATTTTAGCTCTTAAATTTGTCATAGGAAAGAAAACTATTAATATGGTCAGTATTTATGCGTCATAAGTAGGATTAAGTAAAACTATTAAAGTGCAATTTTGAGAAAACTTAAAAGATTTATTAAGAGAAATCCCACAAATAGAGAAGATTTTCATATGAGGAGACTTAAATGAACATATAGAGAAGAAAAATATAGACTATACAGCCGTTCATGAAGGATTTAGATATGGAGAAAGAAATGAAAAAAGACTAACTATTTTAGACTTTTCTGTAACACATGAGCTAATTGTGACAAATACATTTTTCATAAAGTGGGAAGAACATATAACTACGTTTAAAAGTGAACCAAATAAGTTACAAATTGATTATTTTATGACTCACAAAATGGATAAAATGATTTGTAAAGATTGCAAAGTCATATTAGGAGAAAATTTGACAACATAATATAGGTTAGTGGTGTTAGACGTACAAATTAAATATGATAAATTTAAGACAAGAAAAATTGTTGCAAAAAATTCGGTGGTGAAACTTGAAGATGGAAAAACATGTTTTCAAGACAACAGTAATGAAACAAATAGTTGATGACTCTTATGTTGATCTTAGTGTCTCATGAGAAATTATGTCTTCACATTTAAGGATAAGTGAACAGAATGTAATTGAAGTATCAAAAGATTGTGCATCCCCAAATAAAGAATCTTGGTGGTGGAAAAAAAATGGAAGACAAAGTGAGGGCAAAGAGGGCTTACTATAAAACACTCTATGCTTATAGGAATTGTTAAAACGTAATCGGGTATAAAGTCGTCAAAAAGAAGCTAAACATGCAGTAAGTAAAACAAGAAATCAAGTTTATGAAGAATTTTTTAAGCGATTAGATATCAAAGATGGAGAGTGTGACATATATAAAATTGCTCGAGGTAGAGAAATGAAGACAAGATTTAAGCTAAGTAAAATGCATAATGGATGAAACAGATACAGTTTTGACCGATGATGTTGATATTAAAGAGCGATGAAAAAATATTTTTATCAACGCTATAATGAAACAAAAGATAATGAATTTAACTTTGAAGAGTTAAATCAGAGAAGTATAGAAACATAAGATTTTATCATAAAATTCAAGTATTAGAGGTAAATGATGCTCTAAAGAAGATGAGAAATGGAAAAATGGTTGAGCTAGACGATATACCCATCGAAGTATGAAAATATCTAGGAAATGGATGAATTTTATAGCTTACATATTTTTTCAATAAAATACTGAAGTCAAAGAGGATGCCCGACCATTATAGAGAAAATATCTTGGTATCTTTGTATAAGAACAAAATAGATATACAAAATTGTGTTAATTACAGAGGAATTAAATTGATGAGTCATACTGAGAACGAGTAATAGAAAGAAGAGTAATACGGGAGACTAACATCTCAGACAATCAATTTGGATTCATGTCAGGGCGGCCGACCATGAAGCTATACATATCTTGAGAATACTTCATGACAATTACCGAGAAAGAAAATAAGATTTGCATATGCTGCTTATCGATCTTGAGAAGGCTTATGACTTAGTTTCAAGAGAGATCTTATGCAGAGTCTTAAAAAAGAAAGGTGTAAATTTAAACCAATGAGTAGGAATGATATGTTGGGAGACATATCAGACATGTCGAGGGACATTTAAAACAATGATTAGGAATGAATGTATCAGTGATAAGACAGGAGTAACACCAATTGCTGAGAAGATGCGAGAAACTCGACTAAGATGGTTTCGACACTTACAAAGGAGACCATTAGAGACACCTGTTTGGTGTTATGAGAGTCTAGTCACTAGGCATGTTAAACCAGGGAGGGGCAGACTTGTAAAGACTTGGAATGAAACTATAAGGAAAGACATGATGTACTTAGACATTAGCGAGATTATGACAAAAGGTAGGGCACAATGGCGACAAAGGATCCATATAGCCGACCCCACTATAGTGGGATAAAGGCTTAAGTGTTGTTGTTATATTAATTGGATATTAAAAGTGTGTTATGGGCTTCTCTCCCCGTTATTATGTTATCTTCCATCTAGTCTTATTATTTTTCCTTCATTAGGTTTTATTATTAAGTGTCGTTTAGGTAAGTCCAAGTAATGGAGACTTGGGTTCGGTTTGGGGCAGCTGTTGCTGATGAAACAGCTGCTGATCACCAGATTGAATAGAACTCTTTGAGAAGCACTGATGAAAAAACTGCATACCGTTTGGGAAGTCTGTTCATAAGTGCTGACTGGGTATAGCTTTTTCATTTAAACTGTTTGATTGAATAGCTGAATGAACCCACTTTTCTGCCTTGAATTTGAACAACAAATTACTAAACGCAATTACTAAATTGTCTCGCACTGAAATCATCTTGCAGTGAAGAACAATATGAATGAAGGATACAATAATTAGGCCAGTAAACCCTCTTGCACTGAAATCTTCTCATATTTACAATATTTATATATCTACCAAGTTTTACCTTCCTGATCGTAAAAAACAGAACTTATAGGGAATCGCCCCTCAACCAGCCATTCAAATGCCAAAGCAAAAGCGGAAAACTTCACAATCTCATCATGAACCAAAACGTCTCATATTATCATATTCGCCATTGCTGCATCGAAAGATCCCTCCCCATACAATTGGCTAAAATTTACCGGCAAGCTGAAGAGCTATGAAAATCAAAGTACCGACTGTGCCATTGCTGCAAAATTCTACCTATTTCTTTTTCTCTCTCTATCTCTTCACAAATATCCAAAACTATGCCTTCTTTTGAGAGCGCCACACCTGTAGTCATTTTAAAAGTTTCAAAATCTTCGCGAAGAGATTCAATGGAAGAAGAAGACCAAGAATGAACATGTCGAAAGAGGAGTGGGTCAACTGGCTGGGATGATTTGTCACAGAGGCGAGAGAGATATGGTTCAAAAGGATTGATGAGATGCTTCGATGGACAGAACCATGAGAAGCGTTGATGTCCAGCAGAAGCGAAAAGAGGTTGCGAACGTGTCTGGAGCGTTGGACGCATGACCTTACAGCTTTCCGAGAAACGCCTAAAACATGGGTTTAGGAAAAGTTATTTTTTATCAGTTGTGCATTCAAACAATCTAATAATAGAGTTTGTTGCTCGAGTAGAGCTTTTTGATCCGTCAGAACTGTCCAAAACAGAGCCATAATTACGTTTATGTTCCTCGTATCTTTTATTTAAAGACCCATTGGGCTAGTGGAATGAAATCCAAAAAGTAAATCTATTTTTTTGTCTTTGTTATGTCATATTTATAGCTCTCTCTTTCCAAGCACACCCTATTCAGACACTCGCAGTTTCGACTCCACGATATCCTTTGCTTCCATCATCCCCGCATCCGATCATCCTCCGATGACTTTATCAACGTTACAGGTTAGGCCCATAACAACTTAATATCAGAAACCTCGACCCTTCTCTCTTCCACAACCAACATCAGCAACCACAAGCCTTTTCCTCATCGACAGCCGCATTCCCATGCAGTGACACTTCCCTACCTTTTAAGCTCACGCGCGAGTGAAAAGTTCCATGTGCTATCGATGTC
Organism: Platanthera guangdongensis; assembly: GCA_039583875.1. Classification (NCBI taxonomy): domain Eukaryota; kingdom Viridiplantae; phylum Streptophyta; class Magnoliopsida; order Asparagales; family Orchidaceae; genus Platanthera; species Platanthera guangdongensis. The sequence goes on from CM077159.1 coordinate 191,077,099, forward strand.
TGATCGTGCCTCCTTCTAGCCCACTGCCTCCAGCTGTCCGCCCATTCCTCCCGCACGCGCAACAAATAAATCATCTTCGTCGGCCTCTGCGAATGAGCTTTTCCGTCAAGATGATCGCAAAGCCGGCTCCGTCTACAATAGGATGTATACATTTTGGATCGAGAACAACCTCGCCAGTCTTCCTCTCTTCCGTCTCTACTTCAATAGAGAGGCCTTTCAGTCTCCTGCGTCGTGCTTCTCCGACATCCCTGCTCCTCGCCAGGCTGCCAACGCACCATGAAGCCACAAGATTTTATTTCTTCTCGAGCCACATGATCCTCGAGCCGCCAATCTACTGTCGGTCTCTGCATCGACGCAACTCGCACACCTCCTGTCACACACATAGAACCTTTGAGCCCAACGCCTTTCCTTCGAGCCGCCTATTGCTGTGAAGAATTTTTAATTTAAAGTGGTTGATTGATTGTTTTAACTGAAAAAATAGCCATAGAGAGGAGTATTTCTTTTTGTAATCATCCTAGGGAAGCGTCGCTGCTATTGTGGTAACTCAAATATTCCAATCGCTTCAGGGAAATCAAGCCGACCATAACCCGCTCCATTTCTTGCTCCTTGTACAACATGGGAGACTCGTCATATCAGCTGAGCTAGTTTCTGACCATGATGCAAGCCTTCATTACACATCAAAGTGTCGCCTAGGCGCATCATCAGGAGACCATTGCTTCCCTCTCCATGTGCCTTGTTGATCTCACATCCGCTTTACCAGTCTCCACCAATCCCGCACATGAGCATGCTTGCAGCAACTAGGCACCTCCACCGCTGCTTCTTCGACCTGATCCCCTTACCATGGTACCACTTGAAGTCAACATCATATCCCGTTACACCAAGTTGGCATTCCCAATTTATGATATGAAGGGTGATCCCTTGGGATGACTCACCAAATACGAACATTTTTTTAGCCATCAACAAACACCAGTGACAAAATGGATAATTTTGGCCTCCTTTCACATGCTTGATATTGCTCAGCTATGGTTCACACGTTTGCAGGTCGGCAATCCCAGGGTGATTTAGTGTGCTTTTAAGCGGGCCTGCAACTTGCGCTTTGCCCCCCGATTCACAACACTTATGAAAACCAGGTCGATTGATCGACTCGTTTCAGATTTTGCTGGTTCACGTCACCATACCCCCAGAGGTGCATGTCGCTATCTTTATAGTCGGGCTTCACAATCGATTACAATTGGACGTCAAATTTGAGGCTCTTTGGGACTTGGTGACTGCTATGAGTTTAGCCAGATTGTGCGAACGTCGACTTCAGCTAGATAAAGATGCCTACATAACTACATGGACAGGGACTCAGGACGGACGAACCGAGGGTACCCAAAACCGAGGGTCTCGTGCAAAATTGTCTGACCGGTGCGCACAAGGGTTATTTTATAATTGTGATGAGCAGCATACTCGCGGGCATCTATGCAAGAGGCTTTTTTACTTGCACGTGGAGGACTCTGATGATGAGGGAATTTGGTGAAGTTGACACCGTCTTTGATCTCCCTTGAGTTTGAGGGCATGCTTGCTATGGACTTCTCACCCCATTATCATGCTATCTTTCATCTACTCTTATTATGCGTCCTTTATTAGGTTTTATTATTAAGTGTCGTTAGTCTAAGTGTTGGGAATTTAATTACATTTATGTCCCTTGTATCTTTTGTTTAAAGGTCCCTTGGGCTAGTGGAATGACATCCAAGAAGTAAATATCTTTCCTTTTCTTTGATATGAGATGTTGATAGCTCTCTCTCTCTCTCCCTCTCTCCGAGTACACCCCTAGGCACCCGCAGTTTTGGCTCCATAGTATCCTTCCCCTCCATCATCTCCTCCTCCATTCATCCTCCGGTTATTTCGGGTTAGGCTCATACCAAAATATCATTTAGGCATGTCATCCCCATTTATATAAGAGAATGCTTAAGAGTGTGTTGGACATCTTGGAAACCTTGTGTGCTCTTGTGCGGGAAAATCTACCAGAGCACATAGATAGCATGTTACCGGGAAATCCACCCAAGCATATTTGTAACATGTTATGAATGTTTGGAACCTCATCTCAATTGATTCCTACAATTACTATCATGTTTTTGTTTCATTCAGGCCTATTAAATAATCCTAAGTACACTTTAAAAAGTTCTTATTAGATTTAGACATGAAAGCAATTTCTTTGCCTTTCAAAACCCTCTTTGTTGTCTAGAATATTCCGCCCGATAGTCTTAATTTTCTGTTTGTGTTAATAGAAAGGAAATTATGAAAATCCGCATCTTCATACAACTTTACCCAATTTTGAAAGTCACTATTTAATATCTCTGGTAGCTCCTGCTTGGTCATCCAAATAGCCTAGCCAGCTTTAGACAATTATTATGTGCTAAAATGTAAGGATACAATAGGTCTCCTCTTATAGACTGGTGGTCTCACAAATATAAGTCCAAGACAAATAAAAATACGGCTACAAAATCATAAATATGTGCGACTACCCTCTCAACGCAATGCCTCATTGCATGGTCAACGTGAGTAAACACGTACAAATCAAATACTCGCGGTTGAACAATGAACTTGTCTCTAAGGTCAAACTATGAAAACTATGGACACATCTCGCTCTCCAAGATCCATATAGCCTCCTCGGGGAGCAGATTCTTCCATTTAAGCGTCACTTGCTAGGTAGTCTGACGTTGAACTTCCTCCGTGCAGACAACCTACACTTTGGCTTTGGCTCATACACGGGAATGGCTTCCACAACCATATATTTGGGCTAGGATGCCTGAATGGGGTGATCACTCAATGCTTTCCTGCGTCGGGCCACATAAAACTCTGAATGGATCCTGGTGCATGGTAGCTATAGGCGATAAGCGATCACACTGATACTTTCTAGGATTATAAACAGTACATAGTAGCTAGCGAAAAGCTTGGCATGGATTTGATTGGCCACCAAATTTTACCTGTGAAGACGGATCTTCACCTATACACTCTCCCCTGGAGTGAACATGATGTCCCTCTGATGGAAGTTGGTCTGTTGGGCCATTCATTGTTGGGTGTGCTCGATGTTGAAACTCGGATACCGGTTCAACGGAGTTCGGACTAAGAGGGGGCAGCTTGTGTTACTTGACTCAACGTCGGACGACCTAGACCAGGATATTCCGAGCCTAGAGATGACCCTCACTAGAAAAGGTGGTTTGCCTATCCACAGACCCGTGAGCTGCCGCGAGGAGGTCCCGCCGCACACCCGGAAGTTACTCTCTTCACTTCCCCTCCCAATGCCAAATCTGAGCTCGACACCTTGATCGACACAAAGGAAAAGCTCAAAAGGGGAGAGCTCTAGGAGGCTGGGTCTGCCTTTTCCGAGGTGCTTTAGGTCGTATTTATAGGCAAAACTTCTCAAGGGTGGTTTTGTGAGAGGCATGAGAGGTGGTTTGTTGGTGGTTGGTGCTGTGAAGGGTGGGACAACAGCTGCAGGATGCTTCACGAGGCTGGCACTGGCGACTAGAGGGGAAAATGCCGGGGTGGTGTAGAGGTGGCAGTGAAGGTCGCACACTATGGTGAGGTGGTTGTCCAGGTTAACATCAATCCGATCAAAACTGCAGTGTAACAATGTTGGCGTGAGGGCCATGGAGGAGGGAAGAGAGAAGGTATAATCAAGTGGATAAAGAATGGCATGAGCGTGATGGGATGAGGAAGAACAATCGAGCAACTGCTACAGAGAACAGGGACGGTAAGCACTCAGGGTTCCCACAGAAACCCGAACTGAGAAACAGGTCGGACCAATTGATACGTACAAGCTACACAATATCAAGAAGTACAAACACAGACAAGAAAATTGCATTGCATGGAAACGAGTATAACTCGGGAGACAAGCCCCTGCCTAGCATTTGAGGTTGCTTCCTCCAAAGCGTCATTCTCTTCAAGAGGGCCTAAACCTAAATGATCCCAAGATAAAAGGACACTCACCCTAAGGGGTCCTTGTATAGATAGAGTCCCCCCATTACATGACAAAATACATAAAGATATACATAATTAATTGCTAATACGAGAGAATCCATAACGGTCGCCGCGCCTCTGCTCTCCATGCCTATATTTATCAACTAGTAAGACGTGTTGTACCACAACTTGGCTCAAGCCACCACGAGATCCAACAATTGTGTTACTTCCTGCCAAAATAGCACAGGTATGTATCGAGGCATCTGTTGATGATCTCAGTCTAGATATTCATCTGAGGATGGTAGCTTGCGCTGAAGCGTAACAAAGTCCCCTGCTGCATGAAGAGCTCACACCCGAAAGATTTGAGTGACGAGTTGCGATTGCTTACAATGGAGCATAGGAACCATGTAATTAGACAATCTCATATATGAATGCATGTGCAATGGAGATGGTCGTGCATGAGTGCTTGATTGGAATGAAATGCTTGTATTTTGACAGCCGGTTGGCGGCCATGAAGAAGCAATTGAAGCCATGCGAGCGTGACAATCATGAAATAAAATCGAGAGAGCCCAAGTGAGGATCCGATGACCACCAAGTAGGCATGCAAAATAAGCTTGTCAGGTCCGGGATTTATTCTTACCGGGCCCATACCGAGCCCCAGGCAAACCGGGAGCAGGTCTGGTCGAGGCCTCCTTAAGAAAAGGGGGATCTGCCTGAGCCTATCAGACCTGGCCGAGGTCTTGGCCTGGCTAGGCATGCCCCTAAAATGGTGGCAGCTGCTGTTATTTCCTGCCATTTGGCAGTAGTTGTTGCTGCCAAAAGGCTACCTAAAGGCAGCTGACAGCTACCTTTTAGCAGCATTTATGTTGCGCAGCTGCTCAACTTTACAGTTGGGCAGGCGCAGCTGGCACCAAACAAAGGCTGGTGCCCGGGCAGGCCCGGGTCGGGCACCAGACTGTGCCCTTGCAAAAATAGGGGGCTTGGTGAGGCCCCCTAGGCTTGTCCCAAACTCAGACCTGAGTCAGGCAACCGGGCCTGAAATTTATTTGCACCCCTACCACCAAGCGATCACAGTAATGCAGAAGCTCTCCCACCAGATGGAACATAGGGAGAGAGTTCAGATCACATTGTAAGTCCTCCATGATCATTGTATATTGAGAATTATTCCACACCTCTGCAGGAATGGCCTCAGTGTCGAGCCTTCCAGGATGGGAAATGACATGAAATGTTCCCTAGTGATCCTTGCTAGACAAAGCGTAATATTCCTTGCCTTAGACAAGGCATCGGCTACTGTGTTGGAAGACCTGGACTTGTACTCCACAGAAAAATTGTAACCCAACAACTTACCGGTCCATAGTTGTTGTCTCGACATGGAGATCTTTTGATTCATGAGGTGTCGCAGGCTACGATGATTGGTCCAGATCATGAAGTGGTGTCTCAACAAGAAGAGGCGCCAATGCTTGCACGAAGAGCTTTTTGGGCTCCCGAAGTTATATGAATTTCCTGACGTGGGAGTAAATCGTCAACAACTTATACATATGTGCATCTCTTTAGTCTTTATCCATATAGCAAAATTTAGTTTTCACTATTCATTTATTTGCTTGTTTATGGAAACATTACATATTAGCGGGCACGTACAGCTCTTAGAGATGCATATCCTGCACTAGGTAATGTTAAACAAAATCACACTTAACTATGCTCATGCATCCTACCAAATTTTCCACGAAATTTATTTAATATGAATACAAAGAACCGGCAGAAAATTAAATTTAAGTTGTTTTATTTAGCTACATAATTTGAAATCTATGTGATTCCTATGAGTTATAAGTTATCCCAAACCCAGTATAACGTGCATAAAGTTTCCCGGGTTTATAGTAGTATCCATACATCAATTTATCTTCTCCTTGCCACTTATGCAGTTTTGGAACTATCTGAAAAATATCAGAAGCGATGCGGTCCTCTCCGTTATTTTGTTGCCGGATTTCTAAAATTTATGTGTTTGCCCAAATACAACTTTGAGCTGGAATATCTTCCTACATCCAAGGAGCTGCTCGAGTCTCAGGGAAAGGCTTTAGATGATCAAGATAAGATTGAATTGTCTGATCTTTATGCCGATATAATACGCAAATCAAGCAAAGAAGGAATTCCTAGAGCTTCTAGTTTGTCATCCATTGATTCTGGCTTCTCTCCGAGTAATAAAATCTCAGGTGTGGACTTGGAGGCCCCAGGAAGCATGCCTTCGAGCATAGAGTCATCTGAATATGTTCGTGGTCTCGATCCTAAAATAAAGCGACTGTCAATTGGGAGAAACAATTTTGCAGAAGAACCCGAAGAAGTCCTACATCCACAACATCATCTTTCGAGTACTCCTAATTGGCCGAGGACTAGATCTAAGTCGAGGACTGATAAGGGATGGAGTGGTTTAACAAGTAATTCTAGGTGCTCTTGGGCTCCTACAGGATTGAATGATAAGGAAGACATTTCATCAACTCTTTCGGATCCTGGGCCTCTTTGGGACTCTGAGCCGAAATGGGATTCTGAGCCCAATTGGGAAGCTGGTAATCCTATTCAATTTCCAGTTCAAGATCTGAATATGGATAATATGCACATGGTGGCACCTATTCCTGCAGTAGAAGTGGACTGGGAAGTTAAGAAGGGGCAGTTTATTGCTGTGTTGGTATGCAACCACTCGTGCAGAACTGTACAGAGTTTGAGTTCTCAGGTTGTGGCACCCAGAGCGCAGCATGATGACAATAGTTTGGACTTGCTTTTGATTCATGGTTGTGGGAGGATAAGGTTGATGAAGTTTCTTTTGAGCTTGCAACTTGGCCGGCATCTTTCCTTGCCATTTGTGGAGTATATGAAGGTAAAATTGTCTCTCAAAGACTGATTGTCGAAATTTTATATATGAATGAACTTCTTTTGAATGATATATATTTTTTAATATTTCTTGAAATATTTCTGTTAAGTTTGTCACTGCATTGATTGGCTTATTAAATGGTTTATGCGGTGTAGAGTGTGCCATTTCTTGAAATATTACTGTGTTAATGATAGAAAATAACATAGAAAAGGTTGATTTCGTTAGAGTATGAGGTTTAGTTTCCTTTTGCTTTGAAACTCTTCACCCTTTAGGCTCCTTTTGCTGTGGCGTTTGATTGGTGGCACATGAAATTATAATAGAAAATGCAACGGTAGCAGTTTACCTATGTTTGAAACTCTCCGTGCAGCATTTCTATCCAGACTTCATTTTTGTATGGTCAGAGCATTCACAACCACTAATGCCTGATCACACGTGTATAATCTCAATGTCTGACCACACATGCACATTCTTTGTAACACGAGTGTGTTCTTCTAGAATATAGTTTAGACTTTGTCCTAATGGTTCTTTTGGTGGTTTGTAAATCAGAAACAAATCTTTGAAAGTGATGGATTTATTTAACTCATTCTGAATGGGAATATAATCATTATCTTTGGGAATTTCGAAGGTGGTAACAAAGGGAGTAATTGATAACATTTCTAATGCAGAGCAGGAAATTTGAGGTCCACCTATTTCATTAATGATAGCATAATTCCATTACAGGCGATGAAACCCTATTTTATAAAGATAGTGTTACAAATTTCAATTCTAATCCTATTTGCTGAAGCCAGGAAAATCTCAACTCCAAATGTTCGGACCTGAGTGTAGCTTAAGGTTACAAATCCCGCGGTCAAACGCCACAATTCGGATGGCTAAATCCAGAGAGAAATGTCTACAAGCACACCTCAGCCTCAGCAGGGAGGTCCCACCACGTACCCGAAAGTTTGGGAGAAACTGTTGGTGTTATCATGGTGATCTGGAAGTGGTCAAACAGGTAACGCGATATGAGCCTATAGAGTCGCACATAAGAGCGTTTGGAGAAGTTGGAGGAATGGATTGTGTCGGTCTTACTCATATGTGATGAGTGAAGGACCAAACACTTGACTTATTGAAATTCGTCGAGACATCTCGTTGATTCGTCGAGAGCGTCGAGATATCACAGCTGATTCGTGGAGACCTCACAGCTAAGGGGTCGATTTCGTCGAGACCTCACAGTTAAGGCGCCGAGTTCGTCGAGACCTCACAGCTAAGGCGTCGAATTTTTCGAGACCTCACAGCTAAGGCGTCGAGTGCGTCGAGACATCAACTGATTCATCGAGTCATATCGTCGATTCGTCGAGTCATCTCTTCTGTTTGTCGAGTCATCTCTGTTAATGATACACCGAGTTAATTCCATTGGTTCTGGGTCTGCGGATAGCGACAGTTCAAGCCTGTTTATACTCCTGGGTATATATATCAGTTGCCTTTGGGCTGATAAAGACAAAGCAAGATACTGACGGAAGTGTTTTCCCGAAGTGTCGATCCCGTCGTTCCCGTAATCCCCGATTTCGACGCCCTCCGCCGCCGCCTCTCCGGGTGCAGACCTAGCAGTCTGTGGAGACGCATAGGGCTTTCCATTCTCCATCCTGGATCTTGTTTAACAAGGTGCCGGTGTTCTCCCCGTTCGTGTGGATTCCTGTAGAACCCAAATCCTATTTTGCGTGAACTCACCCGCCGGCCAAGAACTGTTCTGGAGCATCTTGATTGAGTGTCGACTCAATCCCACTTAGGTATACTCCTATTTTATGTTATGCAAATTTCTTGATCAATGTTTATCGCAATATCCAAGTTTCTCTTTAGAGTTTTCTTGAACTTTATTCTGTTGTACACATTTGATGTGCTATTATGAAAGAACCCTATAGTGGTATCAGGGGGAGGTTTCCGATGATCATTGTTTCAGAAGTTTACTGCATCAAGTGCGTGTAAATCTGGTGATTTAGAAGTGTTCTAAATGCCCAGATCTATTCCTGTACCACCGCCAGAGGCGTTGCCCCTTGGACCCCATTAGAGGCTCTGCCCTTAAGGCCCCGCCAGAGGCGCAACCCCTTGGAATCCCGCCAGGAGCGCATGTGTTTTGTTGTAATTTTGTGAATGTGCACAATGGTTAATTGTTAATCATGATTAAATGTTAATCGATTATTATAAAATCCTTTATCCAATATTAAGTGTGCGGATGCCTTCCGATGGATGACGCTTTTCCTGCCTCGATTGATGAAGTGTGGGCTTGTCAAAGTAAGGTGTATTAATCTATCTTGGTAAGGGTGTGATTCGATAATTGTGATATCCCACTGTCGACATCGGGTCAAACTTAACTTGGTGACCTCAAAGGTTGAGTGTCCAGAGGCATAGAGTTGACATGCACCATATGATGTATGCGAGTAAAGGATTATTCACCAACCATACAAGAGTTGCATGATGATGCAATTGACAAGCGTTGCCTACCTAAATAATCACATTGTGAGAGAAAAACCAAAGCTGACTCATGGTATTGATGAAATACAGATCTTGTCCACTAGAGAGTAGCTCGCATAAACTCACTGAATTGAAAAATGGGGGTTATCAATTTGATTAAAATTGTGAGAGTATTTAATTAAAGTCCACATTCAAATAAAGATGTATTTTGATAAGTAGTACTAAATTTTTCTTTGCATAAATTATTTGTAGAATTTTCATGGCAAGTGGATCTAACTCCACCATGTCCCTCAGAGTTATCCTTGAGAAGGAAAAATTGAGCGGGACTAATTATCTAGACTGGTATAGGAACGTAAGAATTGTTCTCAGGCAAGAGTTTAAGCTCTATGTCTTGGAAGTAGATCCCCCTGCAGAGCCAACCGCCTCTGCCCCTCGGGCAGATAAAGATGTTTATAAGAAGTATGATGACGACTCCTTGGATGTCGAATGTCTCATGTTTGCCACTATGAACTCTGAGCTTCAGAAGCAACATGAGAACATGAGTTGTAAGGAGATTGACGAGCACTTTAAGAAAATGTTTCAAGGGCAAGCTCGGCAAGAGAGGTTTGACATCACCAAGGCGTTGTTTTAGTGCAAGATGGGAGCTCGAGATCTAGTAGGGACTCACATACTCAAGATGATTGAGTATATAGGGAATCTTGGAAGACTAGACTTTCCTTTGGGCCAAGAGTTGACTACTGATCTGATCCTGCAATCGTTGCGGGCATCTATGAACAGTTTGTCTTGAACTATAACATGAATGAGATAGACAAGATACTACCCGAGCTTTTAGGCATGTTAAGAACTGTTCAGATCAATATGAAGAATGTCAAACCTGCTAGGATCATACTGATGGTGCATAAAGGCAAGGGCAAAATCAAGGGGTTCAAGAAAACTAAGGTTGGACCTAAGTCATCTCTTGATCCTAAGTCTTCAGCACTGAAGTAGAAGGGCGTGACGAAGGAAGTAAAATACCACTACTGTGACAAGGCTAGTTATTAGAGGAGGAATTGTCCTTCTGACATTGAAGGTATGTAGAAGATGAAGGGAGGTATGACTTTCGTTTCAAGTATTTATGTTATAGATATAAACTTTTTTGCTTCTTTATCTTGAGTATTAGAGTGCGTTTGAGAAAGCTTATGCTGATGAAAAGCTGCTGATAGGAAAAGTGTTGTTTCTGAAAAACAGAGTTTTATTTAAAAACTGTTTGGGTGAAATGGAGTTTGCAGAGCTTTTTGATAAGCTGTTTTTATAAAACTGTTTGACAAAAATGGAGTTTTCATAGGTGAAATTTTTTTCTAATTATTTTAATTTTTTTGTTTGATACCTAAAATAGTTTTAAATGTATAAGACCAACATTCACTCAGCATAACATAATAAAATTTGAATGTTTTTCAGATATTAATGTTACAAAAATTTTAAACTCTTATCGCACGAATCCATCAGCTGCATGCAAGTACTTCAGTGTATTTTTATCAGAAAATTTGAGAATTCTGGACATGGAAATCAGATAGAAACCTCTCTTCACAATTGGTAACATATCTCACCATGTATGACAGAGGAAAAGCATGAAAATTGCACACTCTAACAAAATCCATACTCCCAAGACAAGAAAATATGATAAACTTTTGCTAAATTCACAGGAAAGCCATACTGCCGCACTGGATAAAATATCTTTGGCTTTCCTGTGAATGCTAGAGAAATTTGGCATATTTTCCATCAGCAACCCTAATCAAATTTGACAATGATTCACCAAAACCCCCCCTCAAAAAGTGATTCAGACAAAAGAAGAAGAAGAAAAAGCATGACACCTGACTTCAGAGAAAAAGCAGCAGTTCTCACCGAGATGTGCAGTTCTTCAGAATTTGGCCTTCGTCGGAACTGCGCCCGAAGCTGGGTCTTGCTTCGGGAGGAAATCGTCGAGGAGGAAGAAGGCGGAGGGATGCCGAAGAAGATGTCAGGACGGAACTGCGGAAGATGTCGCGGGGTCGGGGAAGAGCTGCGGCGCGATGAGGCTGGAGAAATAAACCGCGGTTGAGCCCTAGGTATAAAGGAGCGGATAATTATAAACGTCGTTTTGAGCTTTTGTTTACCAAACAGAGCTTATGATCAAAACACCGTTTTTAGGTTGCCGCACCGGAGGCAATAAGATTTCCCAAACGCACCCTTCGATATCAGATGTCGTTCTCATATTTGTACAAATGTGCATGAACTAGGAAGGAGGATATTTGCTGGATAAAGGAGATGTGGACTTACACGTTGGAAATGGAGCAAGAATTGCTGTCGTTGTCATTGGTGTATACCGTCTTTATTTGCCCACATGACTTATAATAGAACTAGATAACTATTATTTCGTTATTTCCATAACTAGAAATATTATATATGTTTCATGTTTAGATATGAAAGACTTTTCATTTATAACTAAGAGCAGTTGTTCAATTTTTATGAATGATGTTTGTTATGATGTAGCCCAAATGTTTAATGGTTTGTATGTTTTGAAATTAGACCATCGATTTATAACATAAAAATACTAAAAGACTAAAAACGAATGACTTAAATCCTACATACCTTTGACATTGTCGTTTGAGCCATATAAATGAGAAACACATATCCAAACTCCATAAAGATGGACTACTTGACTCATTTGATTATGAATCATTTGAGAGATGCGAATTCTATTTATTAGGCAAGATGCCTAAAGTTTCTTTCACTGGTCATATTGAGAGGGCTGATGATCTCTTGGGTGTAATATATAGTGATGTATGTGGACCTATGAGTTCTATAGTAGAGGTGGGTACTACTACGTTACATTTACTGATGATTTCAGTAGATACAAATATGTGTATCTTATGAAGTGCAAATTCGAAACCTTTGAAAAGTTCAGAGAGTTTAAGAGTGAAGTAGAGAACCAATTGAGAAAAAAAGGTTAAAGCACTCCGATCTGATCGAGGTGGCGAATACCTAAGTCATGAGTTTCGTGATCTTCTAAAAGAGTATGGTATTGTATCACAACTCACTCCACCTAGAACACCACAATATAATAGTGTGTCTGAGAGGAGGAATCGTACTCTGTTAAACATGATGCGGTCGATGATGAGTCATGCAGATTTACATGTTTCCTTTTGGGGTTTTGCTTTATAGACTACTGCTTTCACACTAAATCATTCTCCAACGAAAATTGTTCAAAAGACATCATATGAGATGTGGACTGAGAAGTGTCCTGGTATGTCCATCTTGTGGGATATCCTAGGGAATCCAAAGGGTACTACTTCTACCTGTCATCTGAGGACAAAGTGTTTGTCGTAAAAACTGATGTCTTTTTGGAGAAATAGTTCTTATCCAGAAAGACTACAAAGATAGAACTTGAAGAACTTAAGAAACCACAACAGTGAATGAAACAGAATTCAAACTTAAGCAAAGACTGCAAGATGTTGTAGTTAGAGAGCATGCTCAGGAAACAAAAGTCCTTCGTAAATTTGGTAGACCTAGATTTGAGTCTGAGAGATATGGATTTCTCGTGTCTCAAATATGTAATGTGTTGCTTATGGATCATGATGATGAGCATGCGACCTAGCAAGAGGCTATGAGTGGACCAGACTGCGAGAAGTGGCTTGAGGTTATGAAATCTGAAATGGACTCCATGTATGCATACCAAGTTTGGACCTTAGTGGAACCATCTGAAGGGGTACGACCCATAAGGTGTAAGTGAGTCTTTAAGAAGAAGACCGACATGTATGAGAATGCACAAACATTTAAAGGACGATTAATGGCTAAAAGTTTCAAGCAAATTCATGGTGTTGACTATGATGAGACATTTTTCTCTGTTGCTATGGTAAAGTCCATCAGAATTCTGCTTGCTATTGTTGTGTGTTACAAAATCTGACAGATGGATGTCAAAACGAGTTTACTAAATGAAAACATCCTTGAGGAAGTGTATATGACATAGCCCGAGAGTTTTGTATCTCCAGGTGAATCCACTAAAATATGCAAGCTGCAGAGATCTATTTATGGATTGAAACAAGTTTCTCAAAGTTGGAATCTTTGTTTTGATGAGAAAATCAAAGAGTTTAATTTTATCAAGAATGAAAATGAAACTTGTGTTTACAAAAGAATTGGTGAGAGCGTTGTTGTCTTTCTGATATTGTATGTGGATGACATACTACTGACCGGGAATGACATTCTGACTCTGCAAGTTGTTAAGAAGAACTTAGGAGACTGTTTTTTTATGAAAGACTTGGGCAAAACGACTTATATACTTGGTATTTAGATCTATAGAGATAGATCGAACAAGTTGCTTACTCAAAGTACACACATTGAGAATATGTTAAAACAGTTCAACATACTTGAGTCCAAGAAAGGATTCTTACCCATGTCTCATGGTGTGTCTCTCTAAGCACCAGTCTCCGACATATTTTGAAGATAAGAACCGCATAAAGTTGATTCCATATGCTTCGGCAATTGGATCAATCATGTATGAAATGTTATGTACTCGCCCCGATGTCTCTTATACTTTGAGCATGACTAGCAGATATCAGTCTGATCCTGGTGATGGTCAATGGATCGCCGTTAAGAATATCCTAAAGTACTTGAAAAAGACAAGGATGTGTTCTTGGTATTTGGTGGAGAGTAAGAGATCGTTGTAAAAGGTTACGCAGATGCTAGCTTCTAGACTGATAGGGACGACTCAAAGTCTCAGTTAGGGTTTGTTTTTTGCCTGAATGGAGGAGTTGTTAGCTGGAAGAGTTCCAAGCAAGATACAATTGCTGATTCTACAACTGAGGCCGAGTATACCGCCGCTGCAACTGCAGCGAAAGTGGCTGCGTGGATTAGGAAATTCATTGACGAGCTTGATGTAGTTCCTAGCATTGTTGATCCCGTAGTTCTCTACTGTGATAACAACGGTGCAATTGCACAAGCTAAGGAACCTAGATCCCACTGGCGATTCAAGCACATATTTCGCCAGTTCCATCTTATTCGAGAGATTGTCGATCGAGTAGATGTGAGCATATGCAGAGTACCGACTAAAGAAAATATTGTGGATCCATTGACGAAGCCTATTGCACAGAGAAAGCATGATGGTCATACTAGATCAATGGATATTAGATAACTTAATAATCAACTCTAGTGACTCTTGTGGATTGTATGTTTGTCGGTTGTTGTAATTCATTTGATGAATAACGTACTATGTATTTCATTTTATATTTATGACAAGTTCTTTTATTATGTCAATTTATTTCTATGTGATAGATTAATTAACATGATAAATGCCCTTAGAATGTTTGTTTTCATAGGATTTAAGTTGATGACTTGAATGTGAGGGTATATGTTTCTTAGTGGCTTCATTCTTAAATGATCCCTAGTCGGCGTATCATCTTAGAAGCCTAGGGCAATGATGATACATTAAGACTAGCATGTGCGTTGACTGATGACCGGTTCTCACAGGTCATGATATTGCGATATCAAGTCATCACATGAGTACTTGTTAGTGAACAAGTTGTACTAGACAGACCCATCATAAGACTACTTTGTGGATTATTATATGAATGTGTCATAAGTAGGTCTCAAGTGACAATGATGTTTGTGGTTATTTGACCTGAAGTCACAACATTTATCAAGTGAGGAAGAACGTACTTTGATGTCATCAAAAATCTTCATTGAGAAAGGTTGATGATAACAGTGGTTATTGAGTATGTTACGAGTCATTTGATTGTTTGTGTGTGTACAGAAATGTGATTTATCCTCCTATTTGACAAGGGTTACATCTATGAGCCTCTTGATGAAATGAGGCTGAGAAATGCATGACCATGTTTGGTTGAGTCAATATGTGATATTGAGCTCACCAATTTTCAGAAGTTCATTCTAGATCAAGAAACTTGGATTGAACAATTACGAGAGTGACTCGGTTCATGCCTCTAATTCTATTTGGATGTAAGGGACAAATGGACATGACAATACTGATACATTTGTCATAAAGGGTTATTGAGTTTTGAACTCTTATTGCTTGGGGAGCAATGATGTATTGTTAGATGTCGCTCATTGTTTGTGAGACTTATGTTTGATACGTTCAAGATCAAGTGAGAGACTGTAGGTGTTACCATGGTGATCTGTAAGTGGTCAAACATGTAGTCTCACTGCCAACGCGATGTGAGCATACAAGGTTGCATATAAGAACGTTTGAAGAAGTTGGAGTAATAGATTGTGTTGGTCTTACTCATATGTGATGAGTGAATGACCAAACACTTGACTTATTGGAATTCGTCGAGACATCTCGTTGATTCGTCGAGAGCGTCGAGACATCACAACTGATTCTTTGAGACCTCAATGCTAAGGCGTCGAGACCTCACAGCTAAGACGTCAAGTTCGTCGAGACCTCACAGTTAAGGCGTCGAGTTCGTCGAGACCTCACAGCTAAGGCGTCGAGTGCGTCGAGACATCAGCTGATTCGTCGAGACATCTCGTCGATTCGTCGAGTCATCTCTTCTGTTCGTCGAGTCATCTCTGCTAATGATTCGTCGAGTTAATTCCATTAGTTCTGGGTCTGAGGATAGCGACAGTTCAAGCCTGTTTATATTCCTGAGTATATATATCAGTTGTCTTAGGGTTTTTCAGATAAAGATAAGGCAAGATACTGACGGAAGTGTTTTCCCGAAGTGTCAATCTCGTCGCTCCCGTAAGCCCCGATTTCGCCGCCCGCCGCCGCCGCCTCTCCTGGTACAGACCTAGCAGTTTGTGTAGACGCAGAGAGCTTTCCATTCTCCATCCTGGATCTTGTTTGACAATGTGTCAGAATTCTCCCCGTTCGTGTAGATTCCTGTAGAGCCGCAAATCCAATTTTGCGTGAACTCATCCGCCGGCCAAGAACTGTTCTGGAGCATCTTGATTGAGTGCCGACTCAATCTCACTCTGGTATACTCTTATTTTATGTTATGCAAATTTCTTGATTAATGTTCATCGTAAGATCCAAGTTTCTCTTTAGAGTTTTCTTGAACTTTATTTCGCTTCGCACATTTGATTTTCTATTAAAGAAAAACTCTACAGAAACTTCCCCTCCGCAACCAAAAAGCTGAGCGAGGTACGAGGAAGACACAGACTTGGCGAGTATGAAACTGGGTGGGATCTCAACATGCCATTCCCGGTACCACTGGAGTCTATCTATAGACAAATCTTGTGTGTGTGGGGGGGGGGGGGTATGGTTACTCGCCCATACTCGCGATTTACAAGGGGTACTCGCCCATACTCACGAGTTACAAGGGGTACTCGCCCATACTCACGATTTACAAGGGGTACTCGCCCATACTCACAAGTTACAAGGGTACTCGCTCATACTCCCAAGTTATAGGGGTACTTCCTCATACTCGCGAGTGACAAGGGGTGCTCGCTCATACTCGTGAGTTACAAGGGGTGCTCGCTCATACTTGCGAGTTACAAGGGGTACTCACCCATACTAGCTGAATGGTTTGCGAATATGCGTCTCCTTAGACATTTCTGATCTCGACGAATTACGGATTATACACTATCCATTTAAATCCAATCCTATCCCAAATAACAAATTCAAACTAATAAATACCTGAAAAGGTAGACATTTCTTTAAGTAAACCTATTAATTATAAAAAAAATAATTAAAAAAAGGGTGCAGTCCGGTGCACAACACATCCCAATGCAGCGAGGCTCCGGGGAAGGGTCCCACCACAAGCGTGAAATGTAGGAAAATCCTACCTTGCATTTTTGCAAGAGGCTGCTTCGAGGACTCTTGCGAAAAGGATAATTATTTAGTTAAATTTAAAATAATTTCTTTAATGCATCAGCCCATTAGGCAGTGGAGTGATGATCATGCAATCTGCAGTTAATTGATTGAATCAACTTTCTTGTCAATTGAATTTATGATGTACTTAAGGTTTAGTTTGTTCCTCTGTGAGAAGTATGGTAAGTATAAACTTTCACATACATGGACAATAGTTATCTGAAAGTTTTGAAACCCTAGTATTACTACCAGAGTTTGATTTGAATATTTGATAAACAGAGGTTGCTCTTGTAGCAGTATCAAAATTGAATAACAAATTCCCGTAATAAACCAATAATGGTAGGGTTTCAAGGATCACCAAGGCATTTATGTATTGCTTTCAAGAAACCCTAATATGCATAAGAGACTGACCAATTAGTGAGTTTTATCCAAATAATATTTTTTTTGCACAGTTGACAAGAAACCATAATATGCATGACAGTTTGGTTGTCTTTATTTGTGAAATACGATAAAAAAGACTAACCAAAGGTGTGAGTTTTGGCAGAATGTTGAAATATGTCCCTATAATTTACGGCTGATAAGAAATAAGTCCCAAAGTTTTATTTTGGAGCAAACAAGTTCCAATAGTTAGTAAATTATTGGATATCTATCCCTTCTGTCAATTCCCTGACGGCGTGGATGACATGTTGTAATATTGAGCTTGATATGTAGGCTATAAATAGTCATAGTATTAACCCTAATGAGATATACGGTTCATTTGTTTCAACTTGGTATCAGAGGCCGGGGGAGAAAAAAATGAGCGCACGACGCATCTCAAACCGCATCACCCTCTTCCACCGCATCGATCGTTGCCGCATCGTTCTCGCCGCACAGCTCTCGCCACCTGCATCCTCTTCCGCTGCGCCGCCCTGATCATCGACGTTTGACGCCGCCACATCTAGTGGCCGCCGCTGTCACCGACTGCGGCTAGACGGGCCGCAGTGGGAAATCCCTCCGTTCTCGGCACTGTACGCCTCTTTCGCCACCGCATCTAGCGACTGCTGCCGCCTCTGACTGTAGCTAGACCGGCCGCAGTGGGAAACTAGCGTGCCTTCGGCGAATCGACGTTGCAGGCTGCACGACAGTACATCAACGGGTATTCAGGCCACACGTCCTCGTCCTCTCTGATCTCAAGATGCGATGATCGATCTAGGGCAGGAGGAGGTATTGCTTGTTTCTGTGCGAGATGTGGTAATCGGTGAGGAATTTGATCCATGACGTCAAAGGAAGGTACGGTGAGGGATGTTTTCAAGATGTTGGGCCCGGATTAGTTGATCACTGTTGCGCCCCTGACCGCGGGCCGCTTCTCGGGGCGTTATTTGTAACGGCCCATTTGTCCGCCACAATTAACAATATCACTAATGACATATATAATCAAGTACAACGGAAATATACATATGCATTTCATAACGAGTACGTATCATAAACATGTATAACATTCTAGAGTAAGGACAGAAAAGAACTAATTTGTAAAGTCCTACATGAGCTCTAATGACGACCGGTCGCTGTCTTTCCGGTTCCTAAAAAAATGTAGAGAATACAACCGTTAGTCTTGTATAAAGACCAAGTGAAAATTTACCTTTTTAATCTGCTGTACAATGGTATAAACAAGATAAGAAATAAGTACTGTTGCAATTAAATAAGCCAATATATAACAGTTCATTTCATTAGTGAAACAATTTAGAGCATGTTCTGTAATTCGTCTTGCAGTCAAATCAATATAAGTAACTAACAGTATTGTTTCAGTATAGGCTTAGGCTATAAGAAATCATAAACAATAAACAATAAACATCTGCTACAGTTTAAGCCATACGACAATATTCGTTTTGCTTTTATTTCTTTTCATATAGACACTATTAAGGGTAATTCAATGAATTCTGTATCAGTCTCAGTATTCTGTTTTTCAGTCTTTGGGCCCGACCCCTTTGGGGTCATCAGTCTCCAAACCAGTACGTACAACACGCGTTTATGCTTTTCGGCTCGACTGGTTTGGTAATTCAATACATAATATCAGTTTTATTCATTTTACCTTACCCTTAACAGTTCCATATGTCGACACATTTTTATTTATGATGAGTTCTTTATTTGAATCAGTCCCCACAGAATTTTTCTTGCTTGATTGCCTCTATATGAGGGCATTCATAGCAAACAACATATGATATTTCAGTATAGCAGTGAAATGTTTTAGGTAAAACATACATTAAAAAGAGAAATTCTCACCGTGACTCGTTCATTTTCCTTGCCCCGTCTCGAATAGACGTCGCGTCTACTTGGAGATGTCATCCTTCGCAATATCTGTACATATATAAGGCAGCAACATTTTATTCCACGAGGTTGCATCCCACAAGGCAACAACATTTTATTCCACGAGGTTGCATCCCACACAGTGACCCGACGCATTCAAGACAACGCTTGCAAAATTTTCATATAGTCGGTCACCCACACATGCCAAATAAACCATAGATAACCAAAATAGTAAACCAAACAGCCCATACCAACACCAAACCAGCCAGCCAACAGGCCAAACAGTCCAAAAACAGCAGCCACCAATGAAACCAGCCGACCAAACAGGCCAAACAGTCCAAAAACAGCAGCCACCAATGAAACCAGCTGGCCAACAGGCCAGATAATCTAGACACAGCAAAATCAACTAAACCAGCCGGCCAACAGTCCAAAAACAGCAGCCACACTAGGGCACAGCCGGCCAAAAAGGAGAGTACAACTCTCAGCACACCCAACACACAAATCCAGCCTCAAATAAAAGAAAAGCATGAAAGGGATCAAGTACCTGGTTAAAAAGAACTCGAAATTTCTCACACCAAAGCCAACGAAGTTCAAAATCCCCAAAATCAGCTGCAAAAGAGTCGTTTAGGGCTCGTACAAGTAGAAGAAAAGAAAGGAGTATACGATTTCCCCATACCAGGCGACGGGAAGAAGAAATCCACAAAACCCTAGCTATCGGGTTTCGTCAATCAGCCGAGAAAAGAGCGCAAATGCAGAACAGGAACAGGAAATCGGGATTTATCCCGTAAGAGCAAGACAAAAGCCACCGCTGAAGCCGGTTCAGTACAAATGAGCCAACCCTAACCGGCTAACCCAGCCCAAACCCCTTAGCCAGCTATGAACCAGCCAGCCCACATAACAAAAAAAACAAGTCTTGCGATTTTACCACCATTAAACAAAACCACCTGCCAGTCGTACGCTTGAAATACAACATATATATAGAAATAACCAAGACATGTGATCATACAACAATATTATGCGTCGTCCACATCCAAAGCAGCCAAATGTAATATATACAAAGATAGTAAGTAGCCCACAACATATAGCATAACAGTTTCATAGTCATAACACACACGACGCCGATTCACAGCTCATGTTGATGCCGAATCACAACTCATGGCGACGCCGAGTCAATACTGCTTAACTCTCTTTTCATCATCGGGGACGTGACCTGTAATAAATTGCATTTCATTACACATCATCATATAAGTTATTATTTACTTCAAACATGAATTAATATTGCATACCAAAAATGTGTGCGTCACAATTCTCCCTCCTTAAATAATTTTCGTCCTCGAAGATCATTCTTCCATATTATCGAACAGTACAGGAAAAAGATTCCGCATAGCATCTTCACGTTCCCACGTCGCTTCGTGCCTAGGGTGACCCTTCCACCAAACTAGCACATAATTCACGTCACGATTTCGTAACTGTTTGTTTTTCCGCTCTATAATCTGATATGGTTCCGTCGGGCTCGAGAGGTCTGATTCAATTTGTATATTTGTGGTTGCAACAATCGTTTCAGGGTCACGAACATACTTTCGTAATGCTGACACATGAAATACATGATGCAACCTTTGCAACTCTGCTGGTAGCTCCAAGCGGTAGGCAACATCACATACCCGCTCAATGACTGAAAAAGGTCCGGCATAACGCGGACTCAATTTCCCAAGTCGTCGGAAACGTGTAACCCTTTGAACGGTCTGATTTTCAAACATACTTGGTCACCGACTTGAAATTGCACAAGACGATGACGGGCATTATAGTATTTTTGTTGCCGATCTTGAGCTACCTTCATTCGTTGTTGTATCAACTTTACTTTTTCATGACATTTATCAATTTTCTCCCGGTTATACAATGTTCCCTCCCGCTCTTCAGCCCAACTTAATGGTGTTCGACAACGTCGGCCATACAATGCTTCAAAAAGGTGTCATCTGGATAGACGATTGGTAGCTGTTATTGTACGCAAACTCTACCAATGTCAGATACTTTTCCCAGGAGCCTTTTAAATCCAATACAACCATACGCAGTAAATCTTCTAAGAACTGGATTGTTCGCTCCCTCCTTGGCCCGGGTATTTATACCCGAGGAGGTCATCTTTTGGAGGCAAGCAATTAACCCTAAGGTATTTCTCCTGCTTCCTCTAAACCCTAGCCTCTTCCTTCTTCTCTCTAGTTTCCTTCCTCTCTCTTTAGTAGTTCCTATCATTTGGTATCAGAGGCGGTCATTCTTCGACGATGGTCACCACTCGCACGCAAGAAGAGGTCACCCGTTTGGAGACCTTGGAGGAGAACTATGGTGGATTGATGGATTTGGTAGCCGCAATCGAGCAAGAGATTCGTACATCTACACAGCGGTTGGAGGAGCGCATAGACGTGCGTATGGAGGGGCTTAAAGCGATGTTGAAAGGAAAAACCCCAAGCGATGAAGAACCGATCGGCGGAAGACCCGATCGGTCCGCCGAAGCATCCAGAACGCCCGATCCGGGCCGTTTGGACATGGGAGCACCGGGCTTTGGCGGGGCGGCATCGGCCTCTCCCGACCCTGGGGGACCACCGGCGAAGGCCCCGGAGGGGCGGCGTGGTCGGCGGCTGCAGCAGGGGGCGTCGGCTGCAGCAGGGGGCGTCGGCTACAGCAGGGGGCGTCGGCTGCAGCAGGGGGCGTCGGCCCCAGTTTTGCTGGGCCGGCGAGCATTGGAGCACAGGGACTGGGCGGAAACACCAGCGTCGGGTTCTCCCGACCCTGGGGGACCACCGACGAAGTCGAGGGAGCGGCGGCGTGGTCCGCAGCAGCAGCAGCAGGAGACGGCCCCAGTTTTGCTGGGAGTGTGGGCCGACCAGACACCCAGGCGGCGGCTCCTGGATTGCTGGACCAGTGGATTACGGGCGGCAGCCGTGGCTACAAGCTGATGGAGGGCAGGGGGCTACTGTGCAGGCTCCAAGAGGTGCAGCGGGAATTCTTCCTCACCCGCGTGGCGGCATTCTTCCCGGCGGGTTTGGAGGCCACGTTCCGTGGGCCGGGCAATACAATCCTCATCAGGGTCAGCCGCCTCAAGGCTACCCGGGTGGACACGATGGGCATGTGGGATGACAGAATGGGCAAGGACAGGGCTGGCAAGGGCAGGCCGGACCGCGGGCGTACATGCCACCGAAGTTGACACGTATGAACTTCCCCAAATTCAAAGAGGGGGATGCGTTGTAGTGGGTTCATAAGGTGGAGTTGTTCTTCAGCTATCAGGAGGTCCCGGAGGGGCATTGGGTGCAACTAGCGTCATTCCATCTGGAAGACGACGCGTTTCAGTGGAATCAGTGGTTCCTGAGAGGTAGAGATTATGTACCGTGGACTGATTTTGTGGAGGGGTTCACGATCCGGTTTGGGCCACTAGAGTATGAGGACTTTGAGGCGCTACTGTAGAAGTTACGACAGAAAGGGACAGTGACTGAGTACCGGACGAAGTTTGAGAAGTTGGCCAACCGGGTATACAGGGAAGAGAAGTCACTGCTGAGTTGTTTTGTGTCGGGCTTGAAGGAGCATTTGCGGGATGAGGTTCATGCATATATGCCACGGAGCTTGAATCACGCTATCACCTTAGTGCGCATTCAGGAGGAGCGATTCAACCGGCAGCGGTCACGGACCACGGGGAAACCTCTTGCCACACCCGCCATAGCCAGGAGAGAGCCACAGGCGGTTGTCAAGCCTACGATAACTCGTTTGTCGTGGGGCGAACTCCAGGCCCGCAAGGAGAAGAGCCTCTGCTTCAACTGTGATGAGAAGTTTGTGCCCGGGCATAAATGTCAGAAGGTACAGGTTTTCATGCTGCATGAAGAGGTGGTCGACGAGTCTTTGCCCGAGGTAGCAGTCGAGGAGACACTATTGGAAGAGGATGTGGATGTGATGGAGTTTGGGGTCTCCATCCAGGCCATGGAAGGGTGCAATCCACCCCTCACGATGCGGGTTGTCGGACGGGTTGGACAGGAGAAAGTGACGATATTAGTGGACAGTGGGAGTACCCACAATTTCATTCATCTGGTCGTCGCTCAGCGGGTTGGGCATGGCATTGATAGGGGAGCTGCATTCCAGGTTATGGTGGCTGACGGCCGCAAGCTGCAGTGCGAAGGGGTCTTGAATGGAATGGAGTTGCGGATTCAGGGATACATTGGGAGCACGGATGTATACCTTCTACCCATCTGGGGATCAGACATGGTACTCAGAGTTCAGTGGCTGCAGCAGCTGAAGCGGGTCACTTTTGATTGGAAGCTCATGACGATGGAGTTCCTGCAGCGGGGCCAACAGTTCTGTTTGAAGGGTCTCACAGTTTCGCCAGTAAAGGAAGTCTCTCTTCGGAGCATGCAACAGCTCGGAGAGGAAGGGAGCTTGATGACAGTCCTTTTGGGGGTGCGGTCTGATGAGGTCGGGTCGTCTGAGGTACCCATACAGTTGCATTCCTTAGTCGAGCAGTATTCTGACGTCTTTCAGGAACCACGTACACTACCGCCATCGCGGTTTCAGGATCACCAGATTGTACTCAAGGCCGGAGCGGAACCTACCAATATCCTGCCTTACCGATATCCACACATGCAGAAGGCAGTGATCGAGCGCAGCGTCCGGGAGATGCTCGACGCCGGGATCATCCGACCCAGCACGAGCTCCTTTTCAGCCCCGATTATTCTCGTCAAGAAAAAGGATGGCTCGTGGCGATTCTGTGTCGACTACCGAGCTTTCAACGACATCACTTTGAAAGAAAAGTTTCCAATTCCATTGGTTGAAGAGCTCTTGGATGAGCTACACGGGGCGACTCGATTCACAAAGCTTGACCTACGGTCGGGTTACTACCTGATCCTTATGCGAGAAGAGGATGTCCATAAGACGGCTTTCAGGATCCACGACGGCCACTACGAGTTCCTGGTGATGGCCAACGGGCTGACTGGTGGGTCATCCACCTTCCAAGCCAATATGAACGAGATCTTTCGCCCATTACTTCGCCTTTTTGTGCTGATTTTCTTTGATGACATCTTGATATACAGTGCTAATACGGAAGATCACTTGTGCCATGTTGAACAGGTCTTTTCTATTCTACGCAAGCATCAGCTGTATGCTAAGCGCTCCAAGTGTTCTTTTGGGCAGGAGGAGGTCGAGTACTTGGGCCACTTGGTCTTGGCTGAAGGGGTCAAAGCCGACCCTCAGAAAATTGAGATCATGGTTTCTTGGCCGCGGCCCCAGACTGTTCGGGCTCTGCGGGGATTCTTAGGCCTCACCGGCTACTACCGACGGTTCGTGCGAGATTATGGGAAGATTGCTCGACCACTGACCCAGCTACTGCAGAAGGATGCCTTCTCGTGGCAGGATGATGCTGAGGCGGCTTTTCAGGCGCTCAAACAGGCGGTGACGACCACCCCAGTGTTAGCCCTCCCGGATTTCACTAAGGAGTTCGTTGTGGAGGCGGACGCCTCAGGGGTGGGGCTGGGCGCAGTATTGATGCAGGAGGGCTGCCCACTGGCTTTTTATAGTAAGGCGTTGGCGCCTAAGACGTTGGCACTGTCCACGTATGAAAAAGAGCTGTTGGCAGTGGTTCAGGAAGTGGGCCTTTGGCGGCCATATCTTTTGGGGCGGCACTTCAAGATTCGTATGGATCACCAAAGTTTGAAGCATTTGTTGGACCAGCGAGTCTCCTCTCCTCTTCAGCAAAAGTGGGTCACCAAACTTTTGGGCTACGATTATGGGATCGTTTACCGTCATGGCAAGGAGAATATGGTGGCAGATGCCTTGTCCCGCCTACCTGATGGTGCACTCACCCAGATTTCGGGGCCGGTCCTCGACTCGTTCGATGACATACATGAGGGGGTCTTGCGGGATCCCTCTCTACGCGCCCTCGTGGAGGCCCTCCAGCGTGGGGAGACCGTGACGCCAGATTATCATCTACAGAGTGGGCGAATACATTACCACGACAGAGTAGTCATACCTCCAGGCTTAGCATGGAAGACAGTTATGCTCCACGAGTTTCATTCCTCTCCAGTGGGGGGTCATGCAGGAGTGCGTCGTACCCTCCAAAGGGCGAGAGCAAATGTATTTTGGCCGGGGATACGCCGGGATGTGCAACAGTTTGTACGACAGTGTGAGATATGTCAGTGACAGAAGTACGAGACCACTACACCTGTCGGGTTGCTCCACCCACTTGAGATTCCGCAGCACATCTGAGATACTGTGTCGATGGATTTTATTGATGGATTGCTCAAGTCTCAGGGCAAGTCGGTCATTCTGGTGGTGGTCGACAAACTCTCCAAGTATGGTCACTTCCTCTCTCTCAGTCACCCTTATACGACGGATTCGGTCGCGGAACTCTTTACTCGGGAAGTCGTCCGCTTGCACGGCCTCCCACGCGCCATCATTTCTGACCGTGATCCCACTTTTGTGAGCCAGTTCTGGCGAGAGCTTTTCAGGCTTCAAGGGACTTGCTTGAGTTTCAGCACCGCCAATCACCCCCAGAGCGACGGCCAAACGGAAGTTCTTAATCGCAGCGTGGAGACATACCTCCGGTGTTTCGTCATGGACGAGCCTCGGACTTGGACCAGTTGGCTACACTGGGCAGAGTATTGTTACAACACTGCTTACCACTCCACCAGCAAAATGACGCCATTTGAGATGGTCTACGGCCGCCCACCACCTTCTTTGAGCAGTTATGAGCCGGGCAGCACGACATTACCGGCGGTTGATCGGGCCATCCGCGACCGCGACCGCACCTTAGTGACATTGCGTGCGAATCTTCGCCTTGCCGAGAATCGCATGAAGACCCAGGCGGACAGGAACCGCAAGGAGAGGGAGTTTGTCGTGGGCGATGAAGTCTTCCTTAAGCTCCAACCCTACTGACAGCTCTCAGTGGCTCGCCGTACAAATCAGAAGCTGGCTCCTCGATATTATGGCCCCTTTCGTGTTCTCAAAAGGGTGGGGCCGGTCGCTTCCACGTTAGAGCTTCCCGCGGGCTCCCGGATCCATCCGACATTTCATGTCTCTTTGCTCATGAAGAAGATTGGTGACAGTGCCCAACCGAGCCCTTTCTTGCCGAAAACTACCGTGGCGGGCGAACTTCGGCCAATGCCAGAGAATGTTCTCTTACTCAGGTGGAAGCAGCGGGGTGCCGAGTTTCGGGCCGAACTCTTGGTCAAGTGGAAGCACTTATCAGAAGCACATAATTCCTGGGTTGATCTGTTGGACTTCAAGGAGCTGTGCCCAGATTTCCATCTTGAGGACAAGTTGGGTTTTGATGGGGAGGGGAATGTTACGCCCCCGACCGCGGGCCGCTTCTCGGGGCGTTATTATGCTCGCAGGCGCAAGGAGACAACGAGCAGCGAAAGGGCTGAACCATCCGGTTCAGCCCCCACTCAGTAGAACCGGCCGGCCAAGGGCTGAACCAACCGGTTCAGCCCTATGTGGTGGGGCTGGCCGGCTCCCTCCTTGGCCCGGGTATTTATACCCGGGGAGGTTATCTTTTGGAGGCAAGCAATTAACCCTAAGGTATTTCTTCTTCCTCTAAACCCTAGCCTCCTTCCTTCTTCTCTCTAGTTTCCTTCCTCTCTCTCTAGTAGTTCCTATCAACCACATTTTTGAGGTTGTTGGGTTCATCGCAGCGATCGACGAAGTTGGAACTTCCACCGATTGATTTGAAGCTTGATGGGTCAACGGCCTACCTTAGTTGGTCACGCCGTGTGAAGAAAATCCTTGCAGCGAAACAGGTTGGGGGCTTCCTGACAGGGGCGTTGAAGAAACCATAGCACGCTGCTGGAGATGAGTGGGAGTCGTCCCATATGACGCTATTTATGTGGCTTCTCAGCTCAATTGTCGTATCGATTGCTGCCACGGTAGATGGCCTCGAGACAATCATGAAGGTTTGAGACAAGCTGAAGAACACACATGATGGCGTGAAGAACACTGTGTGGGTCTTTCAGGTGAAGAGAGAAATTGATGACACTGCTCATGGAAAGAAAACAATGCAGGAGTATGCCTCCGAGTTGGAACGACTATGGATGGATTACGATCACGCCTCCGGTGGGATGTGTTGCAGTGATTAACAGTGTCGGGCTTCCAAGATCATTGTGGAGGAGTGAACGATGAAGTTCCTGAAGGGGTTAAATGACAAGTTCGATCAACGGAGAGCCCTACTTCTTTCTGGTACGATGATTCCTACACTCACCGAAGTCATCTCTGCTATGATTCAGGAGGAGATACATCTCAAACTTCAGGCAGTGACAGGAGGGTCCACGACTGTAAAGTCAGCACTAGCGGTTGCTGCCCCTGGCATTACAAGATAGAGGGAAAAAACCCGCAAGTGCTGCAACTGTGGGGAGGTGGGCCATCTGAGGCAAGCAAGCCCCAAGCCGCTCAAGGAGAGAGATTTGGGTGATGAGCGGGGATGTGGTTGGGGACGTGGCCGTGCTCGTGGTGGAAGAAGAGGCTATCAAGCTAATTTGGGCATGACTGAGAGTGAGGAGGAAGTTGGCGTTATCTATACAGAGGAGCAGATCCTACTTAGCATGATGAAGGACATCAAGAGGAAACAAATGGACAAGGGGAGCAGAGATGGAGCTAGGGGGTCGCTATGTATGCCCACCCAACTGATGGATCTCTCGCTCTTGCGTCCATATCTTCCTCCAGGACATCATTTTGGATCATCGACTCAGGCACATCACGTCATGTGACAGGAAATGCAGGAGAGTTCTCCTCATACACTCGTCTAACTACTGTAGATAACATTCAGATGACGAACGGTATGTTCCAGCCGGTGGTCGGTAAGGGTATTGTTAATTGTTCAGGTTTTGTAAAACTATCTAATGTTCTGCATGCTCCATCTTTTTCAGTTAATCTCTTATCTATTGGTTCTATGATCATTCAATTGAAATGTGTTGTTTCTTTTGATATTCCTAAGATGACTTTCCAGGAGAAAGAGAAGAGACGAATACTTGAGACTGAGACTTGGCATGACGGGTTGTGGTATCTGGATCTGAAAGGATTGGATGTGACTTATATTTGTGGTAGAGAAGACGAGAGTTAAAGGACAGGAGATGAGTACAAAGGACATGCTGATACTTCATCATAGGCGGTTTGGGCACCCCTCATTTAGTAATGTAACTAGATTATTTCTTGTTATTTTAAAAACAACAAATAAAACAAAATTGGTGTGTGATGCTTGTGAGTTCGGCAAGCTTACTAGGAGTTCGTATAATAGTATGTGCCGAAGAAACTCTTCTGTTTTTGATGTTATTTATTTCGATGTATGTGGATCTTATACTGTAAGTTTTTTGAATTGTTATAAGTACTTTTTAATGTTTATTGATTGTGTTTCTCGTGTTACTTGGTTATATTTGATGAAAATTAAGAGTGAAGTATTTACCTGCTTTCGAGATTTCTATAAGCTTGTTCTGACATAATACACTGCAGTGATTAAGGTACTAACATCAGATAATAGAACATAATACATTAACAAAGACAATTGAGGAATACTTATTGGCTCATGTGATAGTGCACCCGACCACCTGTACCTATACACCTGCACAGAACAGAGTGGCAGCAAGGAAGAACAAACATCTTCTGGAGGTGGCAAGGAGTATGATGCTCAACATGAAGGTTGCTTAAAGCCTGTGGGGATATGCGGTGCTAACAGCGGCACAGTTGTTCAACAGGATGTCATCACAGGTACTTGAGTGGAAGTCCCCGTGTCAGCAGTTACAGAGACATAATGGGGGGGATACTTCCTTTGAAGGTATTTAGGTGTGCGTGCTTGTGGGCTGCTCTCATACTCAGAAGGGGCACATGTGCTGGAGCCTAGTGGAAAAAAAGATGTTTTGTGAGTGTTGAAAGAGCTCAAAGCTTGTATGTATTATTTCCGTATGTAAATACAAGGAGAGAATACAAATATATAGGAGAGAAGAGAGAAGAATAAATCCTATACATGATGTGGGACTAAAGAAGGAGGAAGAAAAATAGGCCATTAAATGGGCCTTTTTACATGGGCTTTTCTAATACTCCCCCGCAAGCTGGAGCGTACAAGTCGTATGATCCAAGCTTGGATAGGCACTGATAGAAGAGGGTACTAGGAAGAGCTTTGGTGAGGATGTCAGCAACCTGTTCAGTACCCGGAACGTGCTTGAGCTCGATCTTCTTCATGTGGACTTTCTCTCGGATGAAATGACAATCTACCTCAATATGCTTCGTTCTTTCATGGAAGACCGGGTTTTTGGCAATATGTATGGCAGCTTGACTGTCACAAAGGAGGAGAGCTGGTGAAGGTAGTTTAACTCCAAGGTCGGTAAGGAG
The DNA here is from genome assembly GCA_039583875.1 of Platanthera guangdongensis. Classification (NCBI taxonomy): domain Eukaryota; kingdom Viridiplantae; phylum Streptophyta; class Magnoliopsida; order Asparagales; family Orchidaceae; genus Platanthera; species Platanthera guangdongensis. Next base: position 191,106,759 of record CM077159.1, read on the forward strand.
ACTCTCAATCCATGTGAGTTCAGAGACCACAGCAGCCATTGCCCGATATTCTGCTTCTGCTGAGGATCGAGCAACCACTGCTTGTTTCTTGCTTCGCCAAGTAATCAGATGTCCTCCAAAATAGGTACAAAACCCGCTAGTAGATCGTCGATCGTCGAGGGAGCCAGCGTAGTCGGCATCAGAGTATGCCACTAGTGTAGGACTGGAGGATGATGTTTTGTAGACAAGTCCTTGGCCAGGAGCTGTCTTAAGATATCTGAGAATGCGTTCCACAGCCTGGAGATGAGAGCTTCGAGGAGAGTGCATATAGCGACTCACAAGTCCCACAGCGAAAGATATATCAGGTCTTGTAACTGTTAAGTAGATGAGCTTCCCAACTAGACGACGGTAATATTCTGGATTTGGTAGAAGCGAATCAGAATCTGAGCCCTGAGCACATATTTTGTGATTTGCATCCATGGGAGTGTTAATAGGTTTGCAACCAGAGTAGCCTGCATCATGAAGGAGATCCAGGCAATATTTGCGCTGAGAGAGAACCAATCCATCTGACCGTCTGGCCACTTCCAGACCGAGGAAGTACCGAAGAGGACCCAGATCTTTAGTTTGGAAGACGGAGCTCAGATGTAGCTTAACGGCCTGTATGCCGTCCAAGTCACTGCCAGTAATAATGATGTCGTCGACATATACCAACAGGAGAACCGTACCAGTGGCCTGGTGACGAGTAAACAATGAGAAGTCAGCCGAGCTGCGAGTGAAGCCAACATCCCGGAGAGCTTTGCTGAACTTGTCGAACCATGCCCGAGGGGATTGTTTGAGACCATATAGAGATTTGAGAAGATGACAAACCCGTGACTCCCCCGTGGTCTCAAACCCGGGAGGTTGTTGCATGTAAACCGTTTCCTGAAGGTCGCCGTTCAGGAAAGCGTTCTTGACGTCGAGTTGAAACAAGGGCCACTGGCGATGGACAGCCACAGAGAGGAGAATGCGGACCGTGTTAAGCTTAGCGACCGGAGAGAAGGTCTCGTCATAGTCCAGCCCTGGTTGCTGGGTGAAGCCACGAGCAACCAACCGAGCTTTGAGGCGATCAATGGTCCCATCAGGAGCATGTTTAATGACGAAAACCCATTTGCACCCAACGGGTTTCTGGCCGGGAGGAAGGGGCACCAGGGTCCAAGTCTGGTTGGCCCAAAGAGCAGCCATCTCTTCTTCCATGGCCGCACGCCACCCCGGATGTTGAAGAGCGTCCTGGACAGAAGTAGGAATAGAGACCGAGGAGAGCGAAGTAGCCAAGGCCTGTAGAGGCGGAGAGAGGCGGTGGAGAGAAACATAGTCCGCCATTGGATGAGCGGTAGAGGCCGACACCGGAGCAGCAGAACACGGAGAAGCCGAGGTCGAAGCCGACTGCAGAGGAGCAACGGGAGGAGGAGGGCGACGAGCATAGACCCGAATAACCGGGGGTCGAGGAGGGTCAATGGTGGCAGGAGGCGGAGGGATGGTGGTCGGTGAGTGGACGTGGATCACCGGCCGGGGAAGGGAGGGTGTTGGAGGAGGTGGTGGTAGAAGTGGTGGCAAAGGAGGAGGGAAGAAGGGTTGGTCCTCCCGGAAAGTAACATCAGCCGAAACAGAGACCTTCCGGGTGAGCGGGGAGTAGCAAACATAGCCCTTTTGGGTACGGGAGTAGCCGACAAACATGTGTTGGCCGCACGGGGATCCAGTTTGTCAAGAGTGGGGCCCAGTTTATGGACAAAGCAGGTACAGCCGAAAACCCGGGGGGTGAGGGGGAAGGCGGGTGTGGAGGGAAAAAGAAGGCTGAAGGGGGTAGCGTTGTGGAGAACGGGAGAGGGGAGACGGTTGATCAGAAAACAGGCTGTGGACACCGCAAAGTTCCAGAAGACTTTGGGAACATGCATGTGAAGCATGAGAGAGCGAGCCACATCGAGCAAGTGGCGGTTCTTGCGTTCAGCGACCCCGTTTTGTTGAGGGGTGTAGGGACAAGAGGTCTGGTGAACAATACCGAAGTTTGCGCAGAGAGTGGCAAACTCGTGGCTAGTGTATTCCCGAGCATTATCAGAGCGGAAAGTTTTAATGGTGGTAGAGAATTGCGTACGAGTCTCTAACACAAACGCCTGAAAGACACGCGGAAGCTCAGAGCGATCATGCAGGAGATACAACCAAGTAGTACGAGAGTAATCATCAATAAAGGTTATAAAATAACGATAACCAGAAATGCTAGGAACTTTATAGGGGCCCCAAATATCAGAATGTATTAAATCAAAGGGAGCTGAGCTCCTAGTACAATTAGCTGGAAAAGATGAGCGAGGCTGTTTGCCAATAATACAAGAATCACATTGAAAAGCAGGAAGAGAAATGTCTGGAAGCGCCTTCTGGAGGATAGGTAGAGGGGCATGCCCAAGCCGACAGTGCCAATCAGTCGAGGAAACGGAGGAAAGGGATGTGGGAGAGACATCGAGGAGGTAGAGCCCGTTCTGCAGCCGACCCCTACCAATGGTAATCCGCGTCTGCTGATCCTGTATCAAAAAACCAGAAGAGGTGAAGGTGATAAAGCAATTCATATCAGTAGTAAGACGACCAACAGAGAGTAAATTAAAAGGCGAGGCCGGCACATAAAGAACGGAGCGTAGAGAGAGAGGGAGGAAGGAGGAGGTCCGCGCAGCCGGAGACCGGGACAAGCGCACCATTGGCCACAGTAATAGACGGGGGGTGATCAGCAGCAGAGAACCGGGGCGGCCGTATGGAAGTGATGTGGTGGGTGGCGCCCGAGTCCAGGATCCAGCGAGAGCTGGAAGAGAGACAGGCAGTACCTGTAGCGGAGGTGGAGACAATACCTGCATGTGAGGTGGAGGCATGGGAAGCAGAAGGGGGGTTGAGGAACCCCTGGAGTTGTTGCAGCTGGAGGCGAAGAGCCTCAAGATCCGTACCAGGCGGAGGTGAGCTATCGGTAACAGCAGCAGTAGGCGGGCGAGGGGGGTAGCCATGTTTCTTGTGACAAACGGCTTCAGTATGGCCATCCCGGCCGCAGTAGGTGCACTTGGGCCGTCCGCGGCCGCCACGGCCCCGGCCACGGGAGCCCGTACGGCCACCCCGAGGAAAGGAGGGTTGTGGGAGTAAAGGAGGAAGGGCCTGCTGAAGAAGAGCCGGCGAGGGTGGTGCAGGAGCCTCCGGAGGAGGTGGTACGCGAAGTAACATCGAGCAGACATCAGAGAAAGAAGGGGTAGCGGGTGAAGCCAGAACCTGAGCTCGAATACTATGTAGGTGTGGCGGGACGCGAGCCATAATCATAGCAATACAAACAGCCTCCTTCTGGGCACGTTGGGCAGCGAGATCAGTAGTCGCGGGCTGGTGCTGAATCCAGGCTTCCGTGAGAGTTTTAGCGCGGGCCACGAAGGAGGTCATGTCTAGTGCTTTGCCAACATCCAAGGCTTGAAGATCAGTGAGGATGTCGAAAAGGTGTTGAAGGCTGTCCTTGCCGGAGTACAGCGAATGAAGTTCATCCCACATGGCTTTAGCAGTCTCATGATACATGATCATCTGGTACGGCTCACCCTCGACCGAGTTTAGGATCCAGGTCTGGACACGGCCGTCATTGCGGAGCCAATCATCAGTAGACGGAGTTGGTGGTCCCTGGGTAAGGTGACGGGCAAGGCCCTTGGCCTGTAAGACCCGGCGGACAGAGTGGACCCAGGGAATGAAATTAGCCTTGCCAGAGAGAGAAATAGTAGTAATCCGAAGCTCATCCCGGAGTTCGAGAGGAGCTACGTGGCTGGCAGGGGGTTGAGCGGTAGTGGAGTCGCTGGAGGACATGGCGACGGAAGAGCAGCAGGGCTCGGAGAGAACAACCCGCAGCGGTCTGGCTGTCTCGGCGGCTGGAGGTCGCGGCGGACTGGAGGCCGCGGCGAGTAGAGAGAGGCCGCGACGAACAGGAGCAGTCCGCGTCAGAGGGTGCGGCGAACTGGGGCAGTCCGCGACAGAGGTCGCGGCGAACTGGGGCAGTCCGCAACAGAGGCCGCGGCGAACTGGGGCAGTCCGCAACAGAGGCCGCGGCGAACAGAGGGCAGGGCGCAGCAGCGGACAGGAGCAGTCCGCAAGAGGTCGCGGCGAACTATGGGCAGGTCGCACAGCGGATACAAGCAGAGCCCGCAGCGGACAGAGGCAGTCCGCAAGGGAAGGCGGAGAGAGAGTCCGCGAGCAGAGGCTCGAGCGGACAAAGAAGGAGCGAGCTAGAGGGAGCAGTCCGCGAGCAAGGAGGCTCGAGCGGATACAAGCAGAGCTCGCAGCGAGCGAGAGAGAAAAAGGGAGCAGTCCGCGAGCAAAGAGGCTCGAGCGGATACAAGCGGAGCCCGCAGCGGACAAGAGGGAGCAGTCCGCGAGCAAAGAGGCTCGAGCGGATACAAGAGGAGCCCGCAGCGGACAAGAGGGAGCAGTCCGCGAGCAAGGAGGCTCGAGCGGATACAAGCAGAGCCCGCAGCGGACAGGAAGATCGTCCGGAGCGGAGGGAGAGAGGTGGGCCCCACGAGTCAGAGCAGAAGATGGCTATAAGAAGCCTGGGGAGGGTGGAACCACGGAGGGAGAGAAGAGGAGCGGAATCAGAAGGGCAGTCCGCACGAGACCGGAGCGGATGCAGAAAGCAGTCCGCACGAGTCCGGGCGGACAGAAGCAGGGGCAGTCCGCAGGAGACCGGGCGGACAGAGAGGGGGCAGTCCGCAGGAGACTGGGCGGACAAAGAAGAGGCAGTCCGCAGGAGACCGAGCGGACAGAGAAGGGGCAGTCCGCGTCTAGATGCAACCTGGCTCTGATACCATGTTGAAAGAGCTCAAAGCTTGTATGTATTATTTCCGTATGTAAATACAAGGAGAGAATACAAATATATAGGAGAGAAGAGAGAAGAATAAATCCTATACATGATGTGGGACTAAAGAAGGAGGAAGAAAAATAGGCCATTAAATGGGCCTTTTTACATGGGCTTTTCTAATAGTGAGCATAAACGTTCATTTTAGAGAGCTAGAACAGTACTACCGACAAGGGGGAGACCCACCCACAGCTGACTCATCAGATACCGAAAACATGTGGCTAGAGAGAGAAAGGTTGGTGACTGATCTGAGAGTATGACATGGAGATCTGTGGAGGATAAGCAGGAGAGTGATGCAGAGCAAGAGGAGGAGATTGAGGAGGAGAGGCGAGATGTGAGACCTACAGGTCAGGGGGAGTTGCTGACATACAGTAGGAGGAGGAAGCTGCAAGCAGTACCAGATTCAGTACATGTGCCCAGTTTAGCTCCCAGTCCCTTAGCAGCCTTAGCTACGTCGCTCCCTACTCTTAGAACACCTACATCACCACAAAACTCAGGTGATATCCTTTCCCCTTCCCCTACTTCTTCTCTTACATTACGGAGGATTACTCGCAACAATGCAGGAAATCCTCCTGATAGATACGGTTGGAAGCTTGCGTCATTTGTCTCTTGCGATCATATCTCCTCTACTCACGGGGCATTCATTGCATATTTGGCTAATATTATTGTATCTAACAATTGACATGTTGCCAAAGACGATCCAAAATGGAAGATAACAATGAAGGAAGAGATGAGGGCTCTCGAGAAGAACAAGATCTGGTAACTGACATAACTGCCAAAGAATAAGAAGGTCGTTGGGTGCAAGTGGGTGTTCACTGTGAAACAGAACCCAAATGGACAAGTCGAGCGCTACAAGTTTCGATTGTTTACCAAGAGGGTACAACCAGACCTATGACATCGACTACGACGAGACATTTGCACCTATTGCAAAGATGAGCACCGTTAGGACTCTGATCAGCCTGGTGGTGAATGGTGGATGGATGTTGCACCAACTGGATGTGAAGAATGCATTTCTTCACGGAGATCTAGCAGAGGACGGAGATACCACTAGGGTTTGGCACGACCAAAACAGAAGGCAAAGTCTGCGGGTTGAAGAAATCCCTTTATGGGCTGAAGCAGTCGCCTCGCACGTGGTTCGACAGGTTCAGGAAAGCGATGATTGAGATGAGATATCACCAGATCAATGCAGATCACACAGTTTTTTCCCGGCAGAATGAAGGTCACGTCACCATGCTTACGGTGTATGTGGACGACATGACCATTATAGGGGATGATGAGCAAGAGATTGGCCGCCTCAAGGGGGCTCTGGGCAAGGAGTTTGAGGTGAATCTGAGTCTTCTTAGGTATTTCCTTGAGATTGAGATTGCTTATGAGGTAGAGGGGATAATGATTTCTCAAATGAAATATGCGTTAGATCTCCTCATTAAAACTGGGATGTTGGGGTGCAAACCTGCTGCGACGCTAATGTAACGGCTCAGGTTTAGAGCTCAGAGGCCCACAGAAACGTGCAGCTTGTCTCGCTCCTGGCACAGCTACAGGGCTGCAGCCCAGGTACCCAAACCCCTCTCCGGCTCAGTTGGTGATGAGGGTTGTTGAAGCCGCCTTGTTAAGGAGGTGTTGGGTTCAAAACCTGACATGATAAAAACCTACTGTGCTGAGAAAGCTCAGTTGGTGATGAGGCTGTTGAAGGCGCCTTGTTAAGGAGGTGTTGAGTTCGAAACCTGGCATGCTCAAAAACCTACCGTGCTGAGAAACATCCTGGAGAGGGGTTTGGGTGCCTGGGCTGCAGCCCTGTAGCGGTGCCAGGGGCGAGACAAGCTGCACGTTTCTGTGGGCCTTTGAGCTCTAAACCTGGGTCGTTACATAAGGGATACGACTTACCGTTTAACTTAAATGTTGAGAAAATGCGGGTTGTGACAGCTAATCGATCAAAGGTGTAAACTGAGTGCGGAGGTTGGGGAACCAGTAGATCACGAGATGTATCAAAAGCTAGTTGGGAAGTTGATTTACTTGAGCCACACTCGCCCGGATATCTCCTTTTCTGTGAGCATGGTGAGTCACTACATGCATGACCCAGGGAAGGGCCATATGGATGCAGTGTATCAGATTTTGCGATACTTGAAGAGTGCTCCTGGAAAGGGGCTGACCTTCAGAAGGAGTGGGCACATGTAGATTGAGGGCTATTGTGACTCTGATTGGGCAAACTGTACGGATGATAGGACGTCCACTTCAAGCTATTGCATATTTGTGAGAGACAACCTGGTCTCCTAGAGGAGGAAGAAACAATCAGTAATGGCTAGATCGACAACAGAGGCTGAGTACAGAGCTATGACAGTAGCGGTGGCAGAGCTCCTGTGACTGAAAAGGATGCTTGTGGAGTTGAAGTTGGATCAAGGAGATAAGATAGAGCTGTGGTGTGACAGTCAGTCAGCCATCAGTATTGCAAATAATGCAGTCTAACATGATCGAACCAAGCATATAGAGACTGATATGTTTTTTATGAAGGAGAAGTTTGATAGTGGGATACTAGAGTTGAGTCACATCTCGACCAGGGGTCAGGTTGCAGGCTGCTTAATCAAGGGACTCAGTTCAGATGATATGATCGGAGGTTGTAACAAGACGAGCTTTGTGAATATCTTTTGTCAATATTGAGTAGGGTTGTAATATTGAGGTTGATATGTAGGCTATAAAAACCATAGCATTAACCCTAATGAGATATAGGGTTCATTTGTTTCAACTGACACATGGATTCTCTACTGAGTGGGATAGCTGATGAGTAACCCTAAAACCCTAAATGAAAATCATTCCGTTCTGCAGCTCTCAATAATCTGATTCGAGGGCTAAGGGGGTGTTCGTCGAACTAATTTTAAGGCCGAATCAGGTCTTCAGTAGGGTTGAACCAGAACGATTTTGAATTGGGGTTTTAAAACTGCATCAGAGAAGCCACAGCATCAGAGACCACCCAACAATCTAGTAACTATTGAGATTTTTTGCTCCAAGACAACTTTGAGAATTATTTATTTCAAAACTGCCTTATATTATAGAGACTAATTTTAAAATTTGTACTCATTTTTTTTTTAAAATTTTGCTACTGGATTCGAAGGCTTCATTCCTTTTCTTTCGGATCTTTGACATTTCAGGTAAAATCGGTGAAGATTAGACCGGGGAAGAACACGCACGCTGCTTGCGGAATTGATGGTGAACTTCTCCCCGTAGATGGGCAGGTCTTATGCTCTTTGCTTTCAGATCAGTGCAGGCTCATTGGCCATCCCTCCAAAATTCATATATGAATCTTTCTTTTTTGGGTATACTGTCACGCTTATTAGAGCGGCCATTTTTCATTAAATGGTTGTTTTGGCTGTAAAATAGATGAGAAGTAGAAAGATAATGCAGGAATTTTCCTCTTTTAGACGTTAAAAGCTGTTGATATAAAGACATTTTATTTGTTATTAAACATTTCCTAGTTGTTATTACCACCACCAAGAAAAAAAATCAAATTGAATATAATTGTGGATGAAGCTCCCCGGGTGTTCAGGAACAACGGACCCTAAGATTTCGAATAATTTGCCCTACGCTTTGGTGGGGATGGAACAATATTCTTAAAACTTATTATAAATAAATAAATAAATGACAAATAAATATAGCCAAAATCTTAGAGGTTTAAGTAAGTAATTTATGATTTTTTTAGGGAATTGTTAAGGGCACTATAATTTTGGCTGTGCATTTTTTTTGTTAAGAACACCACACTACGATAGAAACACACATAATTGTTAGGGGCACCGTATTTTTGACAAAATTAAAGATAAAAAATAACATGAATTAACAACAATATGATTTTATCAAAATGAGAAAAAAAAGTAGATCTCTACTTTCTTAGGTTGCGTTTGGAAAACTTTTTTCACCGGTCAAGCGGTCATGACCGCATGAACCGGGACTTATTTAAGTCCGGATTCATGCGGTCATGACCGCTTGACCGGTGAAAATAAGTCCCCTCAAACGGAGCCTTAGTCAAAAAATTTCCCTCATTGATCCTTATGATGTCCATACTCCTACAGTTTTAAGTAAAAAATTAATAAATTAAGAAATGAAACTTAGTAATAAAATGTTTTACAATTAATAATTGTATATTTTTGTACCATAGTGCTTCAAAATAATTATTATATTCAATATTTTCCCGCACGAATGGTACGATAGTGCTGAATCTTCAATTCCAAAAGCTGTCAGACTGCTCAAGCTCACACATGCCTTCACCTTTAGCTGTTCTTGACTTCCAGAGCTTCAGATCTGCTTGCATCCACAAGGTCTAGCTATTTTACTAAAGCTTTTGCAGGATGTTATCACACATATTGATTATCCATTTACACACATCCAAACAAAGATTTTTGGGTTTGAGAAAAATTGCTTACCATAAACTTAGGTAGAACCAAGGCACCTCGCGAGAGAGTGGCAGATGAGGAAACCCTAGAATCAAAATCGCGGACCGGAGGGAGCTGTCGTGCACTCAAATTGAAGTGCACTTTTTTTAAAGGAAATAAGACAATTCTTAAAATTGAAGCACACCTAGCCAAAATTTTTTAACAATTCCTTTTTTTTAACCTATAATGACTTGATTATCACGCTGAGCCTCCTCCACCTTGTTAAGTGCTAACAGTAGGATGAACCTCCTAACCTAAAGTACATATATTGTATTAAATGGCTTTATTAAATTGGCTAATCACACCCATTAATCACACGATGGTCCAAACAAAAGTACGAAAAGTAATGGAGCTTTAAAGGCATCACTTTATTTAAATATATTTCAAAACATAAGACTTGGTATTTTTTGAGCAAGCTTGAGAAATGAGAGATTTTTAAATTTGATGATAAGATAATTCTGAAATGAGGGCATACAACCTTCCATTATGCTATTATAGGCGCTTTTTAATAAAAGCCATACGCACTAATCCCAAATCCCAACAAGCATAAACACGGTCTAGTCTAGGGATTTTTTTGTAATTTTAAAAATTAGAGAGGTGCAAACACATCGATTCTATGAAGGGGAACACTAATCCCAAATCCCAGCAAGAAAACAGAAGAAGCAGGCCCTGTCAAATTCCTAATTAATTAAAAAAATTATGTATTTATTAATATGTTTTTATTTTAAGATTAAAAATAACAAAATTTAAATCACTCCGGCAATTTTAAGAATTGGGATCTCCTGGAGTTTGTACGGACAATTTCAGGGTGGAGTTTTTTAGTTTTAAAGTTATTTTTACTTTACGTTTTTTTGTCTTTTAGTGACTAAATTTTTTTAGCCACATGATTGATGGAGTTCAGGGATTCTCGCACGCTGGATCCATGGAATTTAAAGAATTGGGATCCTCCTGAAGTTTTAAAGTTATTTTTACTCGTTTTTTTGTCAGACTAAATTTTTTTAGGATTGATGGAGTTCCTCCGTTATCGTGCTGCCCAACAAAATGTAGCACTTGAGTTATCTCGACATCAGCGCTAGCTTCATCTGCCCAACGACCATATGCTTTCCCCTTGATCCGGTCGGGGGCGACGTCGGGCATGTTTCGTCGACCTGACCTAGGTTGGTCTCCACCAACCGCCCTCGTCTTCTTCATTGTCAACGCCATTCTCTTAGTCGATCTCACCTGTAAGCACCATGGTTTGAGCCCATAGTCGGAAGCCTCGCTCATATGGTTGAGGGAAGGATGATTCCATCCCTCATCACCCGTTGTTTATGCACCTCACACTAAGCTCCAGCGTGCGCCACAGTAAGCCACACCTCTTCCTCACCAAAATTAGAGATCTTCCAGGTCGAAGTCAAAGTTGATCGCCTCAGCTCCACTGTCCATCGTCGGCTCCATCGTATGTCCACGCGACTCCCAGCACTGCAAAACCGCAACCTGCAAGTGTCCAACGCCACTCAAGCCCATCCCATCATCATCGAGCCGTGCGTCATCATGGCCTTGCCAGTCGCCTCCCCTTCCTTCATCCAAGTTGCAGCTATCACAGATGACCTTCCGCCACTCTTCCGTCGCCCATCACGCAGCCGCCCTCTCCCATTGAGCAGGCAGCCTTCTATCGTGACCGATTCCTCGAGCCCAGCACTTGTAATTCTATTGACAGCCTTCTATCATGTCGTTGTTTCCTTGCCTCGCGCCCCTCCCCAAAACACGAGCAGCTTTATTTTTTAATTTTTTTTGGTTCACTTTCCTTATTCAGCCCCTCCCCAACAACAATTTTTTAAATAAAAGCCCCACACCTGCCTTCCTTCTTAGTTTTAAAGTTATTTTTACTTTACGTTTTTTTGTCTTTTAGTGACTAAATTTTTTTAGCCACATAATTGATGGAGTTCAGGGATTCTCGCACGCTGTATCCATGGAATTCCTCCTGAACTCTAGAGGATTCCTCCGTTATCATGCTGCCCAACAAAATGTAGCACTTGAGTTATCTCGACATCAGCGCTAGCTTCATCTGCCCAACGACCATATGCTTTCCAAACTGAGAGATGTGGAGTTGAAATCGGCGGTGCCACCACCGGAACCAGGATTCCCTAAAGTTTCCCGCTTCGGGAAAATGCTATTGGACGATGATGGCAAAACCAACGGGTTATCCTTCGTCGGGGGAGGAAGAGAGCCTGGAAATCGCAAATTCAGTGCCAAATTGATCAAGGGGAGGAGGAGAGCGCATGGAAACCAAGAAAATCAGGCAGAAACCACCGAAGTCACGAAAAAGGTAGGCAAATGGCATGTTTGAGTGACGAGCGATTATTAGGACCGAGCTCTGATCCGAGATCTAGAACCGGGTGAAAGGAGGTTTTGCAGAGTGTAGTTATCAACAGGTGTGATCTAGAGAGAGAAACTAAAAACATAAAGGACATGAGAAACCCGTTTGGTGATCAGACGGGATTTTTTCGATCACCCGCCCAACGGAATAACTTTAGATGAGTTAGTGAGTGCAGATAGCATTTTTAGAAAGTTAACATGTTAAAAATTTGGGTGTTAATAACAAAAAAAATCAAGTACTAAAATGAATGCCCATTCTAAAAAAAAGGTGATTGTTAACCTCAATTCGTAATTGGTCAGTCGCACCCCAAAATCTCCAAAGTTTTCGCGCCTTTTCGAAATACACCTTATACGTGCAATTTCAGGAAAAGTGTTCAACACGAAAGTTGTAGATATAGACGAGATCTACAACTTTTGTGTTGAACACTTTTCCTGAAATTGCACGTACAAGGCGTATTTTGAAAAGACGCAAAATCTAGGCATATTTCCAAAGTAAGCCTTGTACACGCATTTTTAGGAAAAGTGATCAACACGAAAGTTGTAGATCTCTGTCGATATCTACAACTTTCATGTTGAACACTTTTCCTGATATTGCATGTACAAGGCGTATATCAAAAAAAGCGCGAAAATTGGATAATTTTGGGGTGCGACAAGTAAAATTGCGGGTTGCGGTTAACAATCACCTAAAAAAAGGTGATTGTTAACCGTAACCCGTTATTTTGCTAGTCGCACCCCAAAATCTCCCAATTTTTTACGTCTTTTCGAAATACACCTTGTACATGCAATATCAGGAAAAATGTTCAACATGAAAGTTGTAGATATCGACTAAATCTACAAATTTCGTGTTGATCACTTTTCCTAAAAATGCATGTACAAGGCGTACTTTCAAAATATGTTCAGATTTTGCGTCTTTTCGAAATACGCCTTGTACATGCAATTTCAGGAAAAGTGTTCAACACTAAAGTTGTAAATCTCGTCGATATCTACAACTTTCGTGTTGAACACTTTTCCTGAAATTGCATATACAAGGAGTATTTCGAAAATGCGTGAAAAATTGAGAAATTTTGGAGTGCGACTAGCCAATTACGAGTTGCGGTTAACGATCACCTGAAAAAACCTTAAATGGAACTTCTTTTGAGGGTTCGTTTGTTTCGTCGTTTTTGCCGGGCATTCGGAGCAAACGCAACCGGACGGCGGGTAATCAAACGGGACGCCGGCGGCGTTTGCTCCGTTTGCACCCACCGCAAAAAGAAAAAGCTGCTCAAACGCCCCCTTTTCCAACCCCGCCTCCCCCCTCCGGTTCCAACAGTCTTCGATACACTTTCGCGTCTATCCAGTTTTTATGGCTGCAATTTCTTCCTCCCCCACGTCGGCGTTCTGCGGCCTCCCTACTCGCCGCAGCGTCGCCGGTGGCTTCTTCCGCGCTTTCATTAAATCGCCGGCAAACTCTCTACAGTTACCATCGCGACTTGGACCTCTTTTTTGGCCTTGGGAAAAGGTAATCTCCTCTCTCACTCTCCTCCTCTTAAACCCTCTTCGGTTTCCCTCCACCCGAACCCCCAGCTTCAAATTCTTACTAAAGGGGCGATCCAGTTTCCAAATTGCAGGTAAAAATTGGTGGATTATCCGTTTCTCCCATGGGATTTTGAACATGGGCATGGGGTAATCAGCTGCTCTGGGGATATCAGGAAGATATGGATGCTTCTCTTCAAGAGACGTTCAACTTGGCAGTGAGAAATGGGATTACGCTTTTTGATACTGCGGATTCTTACGGAACCGGTAGATTCAATGGGCGGAGCGAAATGCTTTTGGGAAAATTCATTCCGGAGTACAAAGGTTTTGTATTACTAGAGAAGATTTGTCATTGCTTCTACTTGTAATGGATTTTATGGTATTTCTGATACGATCCTAAGGGTCCTGATCCTGAACAGATCTCATGGGTGACCCTGAACAGATCTCATGGGTCGCGGTCCTGCACACCCACAATCCTTCTCCTTGTTAGATGTAGAATTGTCTTATGCTCACCATGAGTGTTGTGAACACCCTCCCATGTACTTGTATATATATTACATTACATCTTGTGAATAGAATATTGGATTCATTATTTCCCTATCATGGTATCAGAGCCAGATTTCTAGGGTTTCCTCCGTCCCGCTTTTGTCGAGCGTCCCATGTTGTATTTTTTTTTGGTTCGGATCCAATTATTTAGGAAACATCATGAATGATAGGAGAATGAATGAGGGCATGAATTGGAAATTTCAAGCAAGGAAGAAAATCAGCCTGTATTGATTTCCTTTTAAAGAGAGTGCTCTATCTCTCTCTTGAATTTAAACCCCTCCCGTGTCTATATATATATATATATATACATAAATATTTGTTATATATAGGTGAGATTACTGTTCATGGAAATAAAGAAAAAAACTAGCCGTCTGTTGACCGTGTAGGAGAAAAGTCGGTCTGGGAGAAGCAGCAACCATTTGGGGGAGAAAAACCACCGCCCCTGGTAGCGTTGGAGAGAGGAGCCGCCGCCTCCGCCGTCTCACTCTTGGTGCCGTAAGGGGTGGGAGACCACTGTTGGATGCCGCCGGTGGTTGCAGTTGGTGCAACACCGTGCGATGGCGGCGAAACATTTCTCTCGTGAGGGACTCTCGACGTATCCACCAGCTTTGGAGGAAATAGCCACCGGTCTTGGAGGAGAGGATCTCTACCAGTCTTGGAGTAGATGAGGCGGTGCGGGCGTGGCGTAGAAGGCTTGCGGTGGTGCAGTGGCCTTGACGGAGTTTTTCTCCGGCGATGCGGACATGGCGGCGAAGACTTGCGGGAGTGCAGTGACCTTGATGGTGGTTTTCTCCGGTGGTGCGGCTTGGCGTCGATGGCGTGCGTGAGTGCATTTGGCCTCGACGGTGCTTCTCCGGTGATGACAGGTGGTTTGGTCGTCATCGGACGACGAAGGTTCTCGGTGAATCTTGTGCGTCCGCTGTGCTAGCGGATTGCAGTCCAGATAATTCTCTCTCCCGCGGATCGAGCGAGTCCGGCTCTCCGTGGTGTTTTCTCTAACAGACGTCAGTACACTTCTTTATGTATTTTATTACAGTTACATTAATTTTGTATGCCGTGGTTTGTTCAGATTTATATGTTCTTGTACATCCTGTAAATATTTGGTTGTGCCTAGGGGATAGTTTTCGCGTTATATCCCAACAAGTGGTATCAGAGCCAGGTTCTGCAGGCGACTGATTGGACATTCGAGGAACGATTTGACTGCGGTGGGTGACGACTAGGTCCGCTCCCCATCTTTTCAAATCCGACCTTTGAATTAATCACGTCTCCTAGTCGTGCTGTAGGATAACCATGACAGGGAAGAACGTGAATCTGGACAGTGTTTTTGAATAAGTGTGACAGTGGCGGATTTGACCTATGACCGGTGGTACAGCATAAGAAGGTCATGATAACCGCGGATATGTTACAGGGAGAAGATTATCTGTGGGTACACGCCGCTCACTTTTTTTACCCGGCCTTAGTGACAATGCTCTTGTATGAGACGGATAAGGTGGAGCTAGTGGAGATCACGATCGCAGTGTTATCCAGACAGATGATAGTGAGCCCTACTCCCGAGGGCGGTCACATCTTGGCAGCAGCGGATGAGTATGGTGAGATAGTTTGGCGAGGGATTGAGTGAAAGCACGATTTCAATCTGGGCCAAAGGAGGGTATGATATTTTTACCATTGCAGACAGTGCAGTCACACAGGAGTGCTAGTTCGCAGCGTGCAAAAAGGCCTCGAGGCTAGGTTGCGGACTGAGTGATAGCTGGGTCAGGGTGCAGAGTGATGTTGTCCTCACCATCACTGAGAATCTAAGCGACTCTGACAGCAGGATGTTTGTCATCACTGAGCGGATTGGATTCAGGTGGCTACAGTTGGGTGGCCCGAGGTGGAGTCCTGATGGTGGAGTGAGGACGTACTATGCTCAGGAGAGCTGTGTAGCGCGGTAGTTTGTACCGGTTGATGGGGACCACGACGTGGGGTGGTGTGCCCATGATTTCTGAGGCCGATAAGGTGAATTGTCGTGGTGGTGCAGAGGATCGTCCTTCTAGGACTCGGGTTATGCGAGTCAGTTTCTACGATCACGATGCGACGACGTTCACGGGTTGAGACAGAGCAGAGATGAGTCGACTGCAGCAAGTCGGTTGATGTCTCGGACTGAGGCGGTGCTACATGCAGAGTTGCTTGATGCAGTTGTTGCCGTGTGCAGAGAGTGCTTCGTGCAGGTGGTGGATCCGAATCCCGAACCAAGGTGGTGATTGTTGTATTTTTTTGGTTCAGATCCAATTATTTAGGAAACATCATGAATGGTAGGAGAATGAATGAGGTCATGAATTAGAAATTGCAAGCAAGGAAGAAAATCAGCCTGTATTGATTTCCTTTTAGAGAGAAAGAGAGCTCTATCTCTCTCTTGAATTTAAACCCCTCCCGTGTCTATATATATATAAATATATATTATATATATGTGAGGTTACTGTTCATGGAAATAAAGAAAAAAAACTAGCCGTCTGTTGGCCGTGTAAGAGAAAAGTCGGCCTGGGAGAAGCAGCAACCGTTTGGGGGAGATGAACCGCCGCCCCTGGTAGCGTTGGAGAGAGGAGCCGCCGCCGCCGCCGTCTCACTCTTGGTGCCGTAAGGGGTGGGAGACCCCTGTTATATGCCGCCGGTGGTTGCAGTTGGTGCAACACCGTGCGATGGCGGCGAAACATTTCTCCCGTGAGGGACTCTCGACGTATCCACCGGCTTTGGAGGAAATAGCCACCGGTCTTGGAGGAGAGGATCTTTACCGGTCTTGGAGTAGATGAGGCGGTGCGGGCATGACGGCGAAGGCTTGCGGTGGTGCAGTGGCCTTGACGGAGTTTCTCTCCGGCGATGCGGATATGGCGGCGAAGGCTTGCGGCAGTGCAGTGGCCTTGATGGTGGTTTTCTCCGGTGGTGCGGCTTGGCGTCGATGACATGCGTGAGTGCAGTTGGCCTCGACGATGCTTCTCCGGTGATGGCGGGTGGTTTGGTCGTCATCGGACGACGAAGGTTCTCGGTGAATCTAGTGCGTCCGTTGTGCTAGCAAATTGCAGTGCAGATAATTCTCTCTCCCGCGGATCGAGCGAGTCCGGCTCTCCGCGGTGTTTTCTGTAACGGACGTCGATATACTTCTTTATGTATTTTATTGCAGTTACATTAATTTTGTATGCTGTGGTTTGTTCAGATTTATATGTTCTTGTACATCATGTAAATATTTGGTTGTGGCTAGGGGATAGTTTCCGCGTTATATCCCAACATCCCGATCCGCGCTCCCTGCCCGATTTCAGAGAAACGGTCCCATTGGACTGTTTCTCTGTGTCTCAGCCCGACGCAAGTGCAAATCAATCTCGTATTTAGGGTTCCCGACGCTGAATCTCAGCACGATGACACTTCCGTCGACGTTCCTGACGCTGAATCTCAGCACGACAACGTTGTTCCTCCGGTGACGCACTGTTGTCCTGCCGACGCCGCCTCCTCAAAGCTCCGATGTTTCCTACCTCATCTTCCGATGTGTCCTTATTTTATATTAGAGACATTTATGTAATTTTCCCAATTATATCTCCTATAAATAGTTGGGCTCAGGTTTAGGTTATGTTATGTTTTTGAATGTTGTGTGTCTTGTGGTTTTGTGCGGCTGAATCGGGAGAGTCTCCCCTCGCCGGAAGGTCGAGCTGTTCAGGGTTGCTGCCCTTAGGCGAGATCAGTTATCTTGTAATCCCCTTTCATCAATATTACGATTCATTTACAGTGTTTTTTCCTTGAGATTGGTTTGGTTCGTAACATTTTCTTCAGCGATCCCGCCTGCTCCTGTGCCGATCCCGCCTTTTCTCTGATCCCGCCTTTTTGATCCTGTGCCGCCGTCGATCCCGTCTGCTTCAGCGATCCCGTCTGCTTCAGCCTTCAGTCGATCACCTTCGCAGAATCGCTCCCGATCCCGCCAACGAGCGCCAGTATTCCGCACAATCGCTCCCGATTTTGCAGAATCTCTCCCGATTTACTGGTCTGCCCCTGCAACGATTTCAGCCTGCCTTCTCGATCTTCTCCGGTTGACTTTGTAGCCAGAAGGCGGACGTAATCCTCGATAAACGAAACTACAAATCCTGGTCCGTCACCGTCGGCGCGATCCTCCGTGGTCTAGATCTATGGGGCCACATTCACGGGTCTGAGCCTCCTCCGCCTCCATCAGCAGCCTCCCCTTCTTTGGATGATTTTTCCACTATTAGCACTGCCTCTTCCGTCCAAGGTTCCGACATGGCGAAGTGGCGCTCAGATGACTCTCGTGCGATAGTCATCATCTATCAGTCCTGCGAGCCCCCCATTCACACGACTGTCTACCAGTTACCTACGGCCAAGGCGATGTGGGATCACCTGCGTCGTTTCTACCTGCCTTCTAGTCAGGCTCTGCGCTACTCTTTATTCCAGACCTTTGGCGTTTGCCACCAGTGTGATCGTTCTGTCCAGGCATTCTTTGCTGAGCTCTTGGACATTTGACATCAGTGCGATGAGATGACTCCTTCCTCATGCATTACTTGCCCTCAGTGTGTTGCTACATCTCCGGATCGCGACTTTCGGTGCATGTATGAGTTTCTCATGCGCTTACACCCTGAATTCGAGCCTGTTCATGTCCAGCTTTTGCACTGGGATCCTCCACTTTTTTCAGTGATACACTGACTTTGATAATCTTTGAAGAGACTCGTCTCCACTGCTTGGACATTGATGCGTCTTCTGGTGTGTTGCCTCATGCTGTCCTTGCTGCTCCCGAGCTCCCACCGTAGTCCTCTCTTGTGAGCACTCCTCTGCTGCCTTCGTCGGGTTATAATGCACCGGTGTGGCCTGTTCCTCGTCCTTCAGTGCCCTCTACTGCTCAATCTGGTGCTCCTCGTCGCCAGCCCGCCCGTTGTCACTGCTTTATGTGCATTGGCCACATCAAATATGAGTGTTGTAAGCTTCAGAGGGCTCAACAGTCTGTTTAGCAACATGTTCTTGGTGCTCCTCCAACTCATTTCTCTGCTATGACACAGTCACTCTCTGTTTTTGAGCTTGCCCAACAGCTATCTTACGGTTCACTGCATCGCTCCTCTACCTCCGTGCTCACACTGGATGCTTCTGGTGCCTCTGCCTCTCAGCCGGCTGCCTCCGCTCCTGCAGGTATCTGCTCCTCTGACTGGTTGCTTGACTCTGGAGCCTTTTTTCATATAACCCATGATGTCACTCACCTCTTTTCCTGTCAGCCCGTCTCGTCTGCCCTCAGTGTTATGATTGCAGATGACACCATTCTTCCTTGCACTAGCCGTAGGCTTCTTCATACCACCCATTTTCATATTCTTGATGTGACATACATACCCAAGTTATCCATGAACCTTATATCCGCCAATCAACTCATGTCTTATGGTTGTCTTGTTATTTTTGATGAGTTTGTTTGTCGTGTGCAGGATCGTCTGACAGAGACACTTCTTGGAGTTGGCCGTCACCGTAGCGGGATCTACATCCTTGATCATTTCCATCTTTCATCCATTCCAATGTCACCAACAACCTCTTCTTTGTCTTTCATCAGTTGGCTTTTCTCAGTGACATCACCGGCTTGGTCATCCTAGTTGCTCGCGTCTTTCATCAATCATCAGTACTGGTCTCCTTGGTCGTGTTTATGTTGATAGGTCTCACTTTGTACGGGTTGTAACCTTGAAAAACAGCTACAACTCCCTTATCAGTCTAATGAGTACAGGTCTCGTCGTCCCTTTGATTTAGTTCATTCAGATGTATGGGGTCCCGCACCATTTGTATCAAAGGGCGGACATCGGTACTATATTATATTTGTTGATGATTATTCTCGCTATTGTTAGATTTATTTTAAGCACTCTCGTTTTGAGTTTTTTCAGATTTATGTTGCATTTTCCACTATGATGCACACCCAGTTCGCTGACTCCATACGTACTTTCCCTTCCGACTATGGGAGAGTACCTTTCCCATGCTTTTCGCGACTTGCTAGCTACCCACGATACTCTCCCTCAACTTGCTTGTCCCAATGCCCACGCTCAGAATGATATTGCTGAAAGGAATCATCGTCACATCATTGAGACATCCCACACACTCCTCATCTTCTCTCACGTTCCTCATTTTTTGGGTTGAGGCTGTCTCCACTGCGGTCTATCTCATTAACCTGTAACCCTCCACTTTTCTTCAGGGTTAGTGTCCTGGTGAGTGTCTGTACTCCCGACCCCCCCCCCCCCCCCCCCCCCGTTATACTCATCTGCGTGTCTTTGGCTATCAGTGTTATGTCTTTCTTCCTTCACGTGAGCGTACCAAGCTCTCTGCTCAGTCTGCATCTTGTGTATTTCTTGGATACAGTACTGAACACAAGGGCTATCGATGTTATGATCCTGTTGTTCATCGACTTCGTATTCCACGTGATGTCACCTTTGAGAAGTCTTACCCTTTCTTTGTGCCATCCGTCTCCTCGACCTCGCACTTATCGGTGACTCCCTCTGATGTGCAGTTCCTCACTCTTCCCACTCCACCGCTTCATGTCTCTTCCTCTCCACCAGTATGTCCACCTCCTCTCTTCTTGCCACCGCCTACACCATCTCCTACCTCTTTCGTCTCATCTCCTCATATTTTCCTTCCACCTTCCACCTCTCCCTCGGACGTGCCCATCGCCCCCCTTCCACATCATTACACTCTCCGTCCTCCTCATTCTTCTCATGCTCCTGTTCCCTCGCCTTGACTCGGTGCCTACCTCCTCCAGTGAGTGTCCTGTGGACAATCCTCCTATGTGTCGCAACCCACCTCGTGAGCAACGTCCTCCCGACCGCCTTAGCCTTGCTACACTTCCGCTAGACCTACTTGCCCTTCTTGCTACCTCTTGTAGCACTCCAGATCCGACTACCTACCGTGAGGCTGCCCAGATATCTGAGTACCGGGTTGCTATGTCTGCTGATTTAGAGGCACTTGAGCATACTCGTACATGGGACCTTGTCCCTCTTCCACTTGTTGTTGTTCTGATCACGTGCAAGTGGGTCTTTAAGGTCAAGACTCATTCTGATGGACATGTAGAGAGGTACAAGGCTCGGTTAGTTACTCGTGGTTTTCAGTGGGAGCATGAGAGAGATTATGACGAGACCTTTGCTCCAGCCGCTCACATGACTTCGGTTCAAACTTTTATTGCAGTTGCAGTTGTTCGCCACTGGTCTCTGTCTCAGCTTGACGCGAAGAATGCATTTTTTCATGGTGATCTTCAACAGGAGGTATACATGCTTCCTCCTCCCGGTCTATCCTCTCTTTCAGGCCTCGTCTGCCGTTTGAGGTGAGCCCTTTATGGGCTTAAGCGGGCGCCCCGCGCATGGTTTGCTCGTTTCAGCTCAGTCATTAGGACTGCCAGTTTCCTGCCAAGTCCATATGATCCAGCTCTGTTTGCACATTCTCACTCGCGGTTGAACTCTCTTGTTACTTTATGTGGATGATATGAGCATTACTGATGATGATCCTTCTCATGTGACATTCATCAAACATCACCTTCATCAGTAGTTTCAGATGACCTACCTTGGACAACTGAGCTATGTTTTGGGTCTTGAGGTCTGCTCTACATACATCGATTTTCAGCTTTCTCAACAGAGATACGCATCAGATATCCTAGCTCGCGCCGCTCTTTCTGACTCTCGCACGGTGGACACCCCTATGGAGCTTCACCTTCAGCTTCGTTCGGATGATGATGTTCCACTCCCAGACCCCACTCGCTGCCGCCATCTCGTTGGGAGCCTTGTCTACCTCACCATTGCTCGGCCCGATATTGCCTATGCAGTTCATGTGTTGAGTCAGTTTGTTAGTGCGCCTACCTCTGTGCACTATGATCACCTGCTGCGGCTCCTGCGCTATCTCCGAGCGACGACTTATCGTGGTCTTTTCTTTTCCAGCAGCAGTTCTCTGCAGCTCTGCGCTTACTCGGATGCTACTTGGGCAAGTGATCCTGCTGACTGTCGCCCTGTTACTGGTTTTTGTCTGTTCCTGGGTTCTTCTCTTATTGCATGGAAGTACAAGAAACAGGCTGGTGTTTCTCGATCTAGCACTGAGGCTGAGCTTTGGGTCATGGCTACCACCGCTGAGAACATTATTTAGCTTTGTTGGCTTCTTGAGGACCTTTGTGTCTCTTTTCCTGATCTCACCCCACTCTACTGTGATAACACCGGTTCCATTCAGATTACTCTGAATCTGGTGAAACACTCACTCTCAAAGCATATCAGGGTTGATGCTTTCTTCCTACGTGAGCACTATGACCGTGGTACTCTTGTTCCTTCCTTTGTTCATTCCGAGCAGCAGATTACATATTTTATTACTAAGTCGTAGATGAGAACCTAACATTCTCATTTTCTGTCCGAACTCTCGGTGTGGCGGGGGAGTGTTAGATGTAGTGTACTTACTGTGTATTAGAGTTGTCTTATGCTCACAATGGGTGTTGTGAACACCCTCCCATATACTTGTATATATATTACCTTACCTCTTGTGAATAGAATATTGAATTCATTATTTCTTTATCACTCCTCATCGGCAGGTTGTTGAGGCCGGGACTCGATACCCGGACCTCCTAGATGAGATCGACTCACTCGAACTCTCACACCAACTAATGAGTCTATCTCATCTAGGAGGCCCGGGTTTCTAGCTCCGGTCTCAACAGCCCGTCGATGCGGAGAAGGGTTGGGGGTGTGCGGGTTGCGGTCCATGAAAAACTTCATAGTTAAGTGTGCTTGAGCGACAGTAGTGGCGGTATGAGTGGCCTTCTGGGAAGTCCTGTGCTCCCCGCTTAACTTGAGTTTCCATCATTAAAAGGAGGTCTGCGGTTCGAGACTCAAGCTAAACAACCCGTCATTAGAACTAGCAGTTGCGGCTAATCAGATCCATAGAGATGGGTTGCGGTCACTGGTCTGCAAACCTGTAACGCATTGAGGCGTTACATTTTTATTGGAGAGGAGTGACTAGTAACGGAATGTAGCTTGCCAAAGTGAGATTGATGGCTAGTCAGAGTTGATGTTTACATCCATCGTGTAGGCTAGAGGTTGACTGAAGCTACTAATCCGCCTAGGTGGTGAGTGTGGGCTGTTCATGTCAGAGAGCCCCAATAGGTTTGTCTCCCTCCCTCTTGCTAAAATTTTGTCGATCAAAAATGCATGATGGATTGCAATGTGGCCCTGCTAGAGGAGCTAGTTTTGGTGGCCTAAGAAATGGCTAGACGCTGCCAGGGTTCATGGAGAAAATTAGTGTGGTATCTCCCTTACCCCAGTGGATAATACAATAAATTTGGTTTTTTCCCTCCTGAAGACTATGAAAGTGATTCCATCAACTTCAACACAATGTTACTTTCAGCGATGATCCACAAGGTGAACGTATTCAAGCATAGATGATGTACTCCATGGAGAAAGTGTCTAGACATGGAACATGATTCTGCCAAAACAATGAAAGACGAGTTTCCTCCAACTATTCGGGCCAATATACTCTGCAATACTCATCAATGAACTTTATTCTCATACGCTCGATAATATCGAGGATGTGATCACCAAAGACAAAAGGATCTTCGGCGCTTGTCTTCGACATCACCCCTAACCAATGATCCTATGGCTCAACAAGCTCAACGAGAGGATTTTGTTATTGTTATGTTGATGTCTTGTCTTCCACCTTATCCAATACAGCCAAATTCAATGTCGTCTTTGCCACCACAATGCCTTCTTTGTATGTTTGCTCTATGCTTCTCAAAGTTAACCCTAAATCCTCCTCAAACTCTACTTCAACTGACTTCTCCTGCTTATCGCCCAATTACTCTCTTTCTGTTGGGGGATGTCCACCATGGGGCCTCATCAATGCAATGGATGTGGAAATAGACATGAAAAATCTAGGTGTTGCTCTGTAATAGCAGGGAGAGCGGTGGGCAAAATAGGGGTCAAACAACAATGGAGAGAGAGGGGGGGGGGGGATCAGGTAAGGGGTGATACACAGGGTAGGTAGTCTTTGCGAATCCTAAATATGCAACCCTAGGTGTGGTGCTAGGGAGATCAAACCCAAATTAACCTAGGGTGATATATGAAACAAATAGACAATTTGATATCCAATTGTAAATAGTAATAAAAAATTAAACAATGGAGATTATCACAAGACATAACAAATTAATTTTAAGAGCAAATGGATATGACTTTCTTTTGCGCGAGCGTTTTTTTTTCAAATGCTAAAATAAATAAGTCGTGCAAGGTGTAAGTAACCACAAAACAAGTGCACTAACAAGCTAACATTCTGATGCTGGGCCAGGAGTCTACCTTACCGCCACCCCGAAGTCCACCGGGGGTCCACCTTGGTGTCCACCAAGAGGCCTTATCAGGGCCGCTGCCTGTACACCACAACCCATCCCCAGTCCCACCACAGGGCTGATAGGTTGTTGAGGCCGGGGCTCGAACTCCCGACCTCCTCGATAAATGTCCTTCGACTGAAGGATTATCACCAACTGTGCCGCAGATCAGTTGGTGATAATCCTTCCGCCGAAGGGCGTTTATCAAGGAGGTCGGGGGATCGAGCCTCGGCCTCAACAACCTATCGTCCCGTTGGTGGGATCGAGGATGGGTTAGGGTGTACGAGCCGTGGCCCTGATAAGGCCTCTTGGTGGACTCCAAGGTGGACCTCCCGATGGACTCCGGGGTGGCAGACAGGTGAACTCCGAGATGGCAGACAGGTGGACTCCTAGCCCTGCATAACATTCCAAATCATATGATGATCTCAATCCGTACAATAAAGTGAAATCACGACATGAAACAACAAATAATCATAAAGAGAGGAGTAGCCAATGATACACCCGAAATAGGTATACGTAAATCACACAAGTGCTAGTGTCGAATCAAGTAATAAAATGAGAATAGAGATTGTTCCCACGAGGAAGTGACTAATCTAACGCTTGCAAATACTAACTCAACATTTTCTTTAAATCCAAGCAAATTTAATTAATTAAGGATTTTGTTGAAATGATTTAAAAATACTACTAAAATAAAATGATACTATTCTACGAGAATAACTTTTAATCAATATGGAGAAATAGTATTGTATTCCGATTTCCTGTGTTTATTGCAATGAATGATTTAGAATAATGACATATGAAAATATTTGATTGGTTTATCTTGCAACGAATTTAAAGCGAAAATTTGTATCTCTCAATATCGAAAATCACTATATTCTTCCTTTCCCTTGTCATCTCTGACTAAGGTGAGATGAAAAATATTAATAATAATAATCAATGTTGGTAGCATGAAAGTGACATTTCGTTCTCCTTTCGCTTGTTATGTTAAATTTATGATGCACTTACGTCTCTGCTCTCTCGAATCTTGAAACGCAGTAAAATACAGAAACTTGGTTTAAGAAAACATACGTCACTACTCTCTCGAATCTCACAACGTAGGAAGAAAATCTTTATCAAAATACTAACGTCTCTTCTCTCTCGAATCTTGAAGCGCAATACCTGATGAAGAACTAAAATTTCATTAAAAATCATAAACTAGCAAAGATAAATCAATAAATATTGATAAGCCTTTAAAAAAAACCAATCATCACGACATACATAGTACTCTTATCATACAAGACTAAGAAAAATTAGTTCATGTTTGAGGTAAGACAACACGTAATTAAAAAGATCTTACAAGACATGTTGATTAAAATCAAACGATACAAGAATTCTACGCTGGATTTCTTCTTTCTCCTCTAGTCGTTCCTCCTCCAAATTTATGATGAATCCTCTAAATTCTCTAAAAAAACCCTTCAAAATACTCTTTTTCATGATGGCCGAAATCCCCTCTTTATAGCCTTCACTTTGGTTCAAAAACGAGATATCTAAAAGATCTTCTTCCTTTAATTTAAATTGCTCTTTTTAATGGAAGAATCTTTTGAAATAAAATATGATTGTTTTCCTTATAGTAATACATCATTTTTAAGATGATAGTTTGCACTTTTATTTCATGCCAAAACGAACCAAGGCTCCACAAATTTGAATTTGTAAATGACGCTAAATTCTGAATTTAAATTTTGAATTTTCGGATTCCTGCATGTTGCAACAACTCTGTAACAATTTTTCAGGATTTTGCATTGCTTTGTATCTGCTTCGAATTCTCCGGTGTTTCTGTAATAAAAACATAAGAAAATGATAATATTAATCATTTTAGACCAAATATAAATTTAATCTCATTGTATTTGATTTAAAATCATTTTTTTCTCAATTAAAGTGAGCATAGAGTTTATGAAAGTGGACTAAAATAACTTCTTTTTAAGAAGTTATCAGCCAACAATGATGATGTGGAGATATGGTGGATGTAAGTGCGATGGTGGCAATCCGGAAGGGTGACAGTGGCTTTCCCAGACTGGATCAGATTTGTACAGAGTTGTTAAGGTTGCTTGGGGTTGTTTTATGGAGGGATGGAGGGTTTGGGGTTGTAGGGTGGAGTTCGGTGAGATGTGGGGTGGATGTAGGTGGTTTTGGAGGAGTGTAAGATGGTTGGCGGTGGCTCTCCAGGGGATGGAAGCGATGGACAGTGAGGGGGAGGTGCAGCAGAGGTCAGGACGATGCGCTGGGTGGCTGTAAGGAAGGGCCAGGGAGGTGGCGGCTTGGAGGGAGGCTGGAGGTCGGAGTGTCGATCAACGGTTCTAAAGGCAGGGGAGGAGTGGAGGCTTCTAGAAGGGATTTTGTGGGGCGGCGGCTGCTGGAAGGGTGGAAGGTCTCATGGAGTTTGCTGCAAGAGGAGGGGCGGTGGCTGCTAGGAAGGCTTTTCGGGGTGGCAGCTACTCGTAGGGAGAATCAGATAGTGGAGTTTGCGCCAAGGGAAGGGACGTACAATGGCTAGGAGTGTAAGTGAACAAGGTTGGGCCCAAGGAGATGTCACTTTAGGATTTCGTGGAGTGGTCACCACGGGATATCGCGTGATTTCGGGGGAAGAAGCCTCCAAAATCTGTAATGAAGATGAAGTTAGCCCCCTTCTCTCTTATTTATGCTAGAACATCCTTGGGCGCCCATCGTGGATGGCTATGATTGATCGTACACGATAAGTGACTGATCTCGCTAAATAATACATAAAAAATATAGACTGCATGAAAATGTCCAAGTGGCGCTCCGAATGCAACCATGCTCTCAAATCATCTAAAAGGCGATCTGATCAACACCTCTTTGGAGAATAGGCCTGTGTGATCCCCATTAGGCGGCGTCCCACACGTGATGAATGATCTCCATCAAGGGGTTTGGAGAAGGGAGGGCAGCTAGAGTTACATGTTGTAGTGGCTCTATAGTCTATACCATGTCCAAAAATCACTTATTTTCTTTAGAGGCTTTTATATTTACAAGTGACATGACCACTCTAATAAACTTTAAAATCTCGGAAAGCATTCAACACAAACAAATAGAAAATAAGAATTATAAGAATTCATAAAGCGAACAAATAGTTGGGATAAGACTATTTATGTTGATGATGAATGATAAGTAAATAATGAGATTTCGGTGGAAATAAACATGATTTCAGGGCTATGTATGCAAATTTATGCTTGCAAAAAAATTGAGCATTAGCATCGCATAAGAATTTAATTAACATGAAAACATTTGAAAGGTACAGATAAGCCAACACTGTGCACCACATGTCATTTTTAAACATAAGTCATGTGTTTCTAAGCCCATGCCAAAGCTATCATTATTTTATGTTGTTTAAAATGATTGAATTAACTTAGCTTTTGCTCTTAACAGCAGGTCCTTTAAACAGGGATTCTAGATTGACGATTGTTTTGATTTTTAGTAATTATCTTGTGATGCTTTTTTTTTTGAAAATGTTATCCCCCATTCTTGGGCAGTGGTTCTCGTTAACTTGCCCCTTTTTACAGGAACATATAAAGTTCGAGAGAACATTGTTGTTGCCACAAAGTTTGCTGCATACCCTTGGCGCTTCACTTTTGGACAATTTCTGAAAGCTTGCAAGTATCTCCTGATTTCCTTTTACTGAGTACATACCCATTTACCCTCCTCACAGGGCCTTTCAAACACTAAGGATGAACACAACACTAGTTTCCTCTCATTATGTTAATTTCTCAAATCCTTTTAGGAGTTGTTCTTCATCGTATTGGTTTTATTGTATTCAGTTTTGTGCATTTCAATCAAGAGTATGCTAATAGCTAGTTTTACCTCCCCCCCTCCTCCTATTTTAATAGGTCTTCCTTGAGTCGCTTGCAAGTTGAGCGAATAGGAATTGGACAATTGCATGGGTCAACTGCAAATTATGCCCCTTTGCAGGAACTGTCTTTATGGGATGGTCTTGTTGCACTGTATGAGAAGGTTGTATTATTACATTTATATTTTTCATATATGCGATTTTCTTTTTCATGTGCTTTGTTTTGTAGTGTGGACACTGCTAACTTCTTACTTTTATTGAATGTGTTTTTATTTATTAAATTGCATGCAGAATCAGAATAGTTTCATGCTTAACCCTAACATTGTAGTGCCGCATTATTTTTTTTCTACACTATCTTTTATGTTTTTCACAAACAAATTACACAACACAATTGACCTATGATTTCGTCTCCATTTTGTAAAAAAGACCACAATTAATGAGTCCGGATATTTGTACAAACAATTACACAAAATAGTGTTTTAACAGATATGAAACTCATTTTCTCCTCTCATATTGTGAAACAAGATCTACTGACAATAGGATAAATTGGTGGTAGCATGAACAAAATGGTATGTAGTATGTACTATTTGTATCACTGTCCAATTGCATTCCTCAGTATCTTTATTATTCAGTAGCACAAAAGTCTTGTTCCTCCACTCATATCTCCCATTCAGCTTATGTCACCAAGGGAAACCCAAAAATTCACTCCAGGCCATTTTGATGGGTCAGCCAAGGAGGAAATTAAAAGTCTTTTGTATTTTTTCTTTTGGGCTTTTGACTTAGTTTTCTTTTTATTATTCTATTATTTAATTATAGAAGTCGAAGTTTTAGCATATATTGGGGCTGTCCTAAAGCCTATTTAGGAGTGAGAAGAGGAGAGAACTTCAATCCTATGATGTGGGACTAAACAGAGATTTACATGGGCCCCAAGAGTGGTCTTTTATATTGGGCTTTTATCATTTCTCCTTAACACTCCCCCGCAAGTTGGAGCGTACAAGTCGTAGGCAACAAGCTTGAATAAGAACTGATAATATAACGGTCGAGAGAGAGCTTTAGTCAGGATGTCAACAACTTGTCCAGTAGTGGGAACATGCTCCAACTCTAACTTCTTTGACTGAACTTTTTCTCGAACGAAATGACAGTCAACTTCAATATGCTTTGTCGTTCAT
Organism: Platanthera guangdongensis; assembly: GCA_039583875.1. NCBI lineage: Eukaryota > Viridiplantae > Streptophyta > Magnoliopsida > Asparagales > Orchidaceae > Platanthera > Platanthera guangdongensis. The sequence goes on from CM077159.1 coordinate 191,135,785, forward strand.
GGAAAACGGGATTCTTGACAATATGTATAGTTTCTTGACTGTCACAAAATAAGGTCGCCGAAGATGAGAGTTTGAGTCCCAAATTATTTAGCAGACTTTCAAGCTAGGTTAGCTCAAAAACAACCGATGCAATGACACGGTACTCGCCCTCTGCAGACGAGAGAGTAACAACATTCTGCTTCTTGCTACGCCAGGTAATAAGGTGTCCACCAAAGTATGTACAAAAACCAGTTGTGGAACGCCTATCATCAAGAGAACTCGTGTAGTCACCGTCAGAATACGCAACAAAAGATAGAGAGGTTGATGGTTTGTAAGCAAGTCTTTGTCCCGGAGCAGTCTTCAAATATCAGAGAATGCGTTCGACAGCTTGGAGATGAGATGTCCGAGGAGCATGCATAAATCGACTCACAACCCTCACAGCAAATGAGATATCAGGTCGTGTAACTGTCAAATAAATCAACTTCCCCACCAAGCGTCGATAGTACTATGTATTTGTAAGCAGTGGGTCGGAATCAGTCCTATGTGCAGAGAGCTTGTGATTTATATTCATAGGGGTATCTGCAGGTTTGCACCCTGAGTAGCCGACATCTTGAAGAAGATCAATGCAGTACTTCTGTTGGGATAGGACAAGATCGTCGGGTCATCTTGCGACCTCAAGCCCAAGGAAGTATCAAAGATTTCCCTAGTCTTTTGTCTGAAATGATGAGTTTAAATGTTGCTTGATTGTTTGTATCCTCATGGAGTCGTCGCCCGTAATCAGAATATCGTCAACATACACAAGGAGAATCACAGTGCCTGTTGGTTGATGACGAGTGAAGAGAGAGAAGTCTGCCGAGCTCCGTGTAAAACCTACTTCGCGAACAACCTTACTGAATTTCTCAAACCAAGCATGAGGGGACTGCTTGAGACCATATATAGACTTCCGAAGAAAACATACCCGAGACTCCCCCGTGGTCTCAAACACCGGAGGTTGGTACATATAAACAGTCTCCTGGAGATCGTCATTGAGAAAATGTTTTTGATTTCCAACTTATGTAAGAGCCACTGATGATGCACGACTAAGGAGATCAGGACTCGAATGGTATTTATCTTGGCGACCGGGGAGAATGTTTCATCATAATCAAGTCCTTGTTGCTGGGTGAAGTCCCCGAGCCACGAGGTGAGCCTTTAAGCGGTCAACAGTCCCATCTGGAGCATGTTTGACAACAAATACCCACTTGCAACTGACACAGGATTGGCCGGGAGGAAGAGGAACCAGATCTCAAGTCTAGTTAGCCCAGATGACAGTCATTTCGTCATCCTTGGCCGCACGCCGCCCCAGGTGTTGAAGAGCTTCCTGCACAGAGTTAGGAATAGAAATGGAGAAAAGAGAGGTGACAAATTTAAGGAGTGGCGGGGGGAGGCGATGCAGATATACATAATTCGCCAAGGGATGAGCTGTAGAGGTTGATGTTGAATCGTCTGGCCGCAGGATGATATTGGTAGAAGGGAGCTGCTGTAGGGAACTAGTCTTGGACGAACAACGAGTATAGACACGACGAAGTGGTGGTGGTGGTGGAGCGGGCGCTGGGAGTGGTGAAAGAAGAAGTGGGAGAGACGGAGTCGTGACAAGGACAGCAGGACGAGCGACAGGGATAGGTATAGACGGTGTCGAAGTAGAGGAGTAGAATGGTTGATGATCAAGAAAGGTCACATTTGTTGAAACGATCAGCTTGACATCAGTAGGAGAGTAGCCGACATAGCCCTTCTGAGTGCGGGAGTAGCCAACGAACATACACTTGGTAGTGCGATCAGCCATCTTATCAGTGGGTGGACGAAGAGTGTGAACATAACATACACACCCGAAGATTCGAGGTGCGGGGGAGAGCGGAGACTTGGAAGGAAAGATGAGACTAAACGGAGAAGTGAAGTTGAGAACGGAGGAGGGCATGCGATTGATGAGATGACAGGTAGTAGAAACAACGAAATTCCAGTATTCTGTAGGTACCTGCATTTGAAACATGAGTGATCAGGCGACATCAAGGAGGCGACTATTTTTCCGCTCGGCTACTCCGCTTTGCTGGGGGGTATAAACACACAAAGTTTGATGTAGAATGTCGAACTCGGTGCATAAATTTAAGAAGGTGCGACTAGTATATTCACGAGCGTTGTCCGTGCAAATTACTTTTAACATAGTCGAGAATTGCGTCCACTTCTCAGTAATAAAAGTACGAAACACAGATGTTAGTTCAGTACGATCATGAAGTAGGTATAATCAAGTGAGAAGCCAGTAATCATCAATAAAAGTTACAAAATAGCGATATCTACAAATACTAGGGATTTTATAAGGCCCCCAAATATCAGAATGCACCAAAGAGAAAAGGGTATCACTCTGAGTACATGTAGGAGAAAAAGAAGTGCGATGATGTTTGTCATAGATACACGACCCACAAGTAAACTCTTGTAATGAAACATCAGGAAGAGTCTTCTTGAGAATCGAGATGAGAGCATGCTCAAGGCGACGATAACAATCAACAATGGAGATAGCAGAGAGAACTGTAGGAGGAATATCCAAGAGATAGAGCTCATTCGACAGCCGTCTTTTACCAATGGTATTCCGCATTCGACGATCTTGTACAACAAAAGAGAAAGAAGAAAAAATTATACATCAGTCAAGTTTCTGAGTAAGGCGACTAACTGATAGTAGATTGAAAGGGGACCCCGGAACATGAAGAACCGAGGAGAGAGAGAGTTTGGGTAAACCGAAGGTTAACAGCACCAAAAATCGGAGTGGTGTCACCATTTGCGACAGTGATGAACTTGGGATAGGCGGACTGTATGTACTGAGGTGGCTTTTGGCAGGTAATGTGGTGAGTTTCTCCCGAGTCCACAATCCAGTGGGGGCTATGGGAGAGACATGATATGCCTTCAGTGGAGAAAGACGCAATCTAGCCAGACGAGCGATCGATAATGCCCTGGATCTGCTGAAGCTGGGTACCGAGAGCGTTGATATCTTGTCGAGTGGTAGAGTCAGAACCCTGTGTAGCAGCATCAGTGAGAGGAGCAACTGTATTAGAAGTAGGGTGTAGAGGCAGACCATGCTTGCGGTAGCAGGTGGCTTCAAGATGACCCTCTCGACCACATGACGTACATTTAAAAGCAGAACGCCCAACACGTCGTCGTCCCTGAGATGTGTGGCGACCTTCGCGAGCTGGTGATCCACGAGCAGGAGTAGGTAAAAGGGGCTGCTGGAGGAGAGCTGGAGAGTAATTTCCTGGGACCTCAGATGGTGGAGTAACCTTGAGCAGCATAGAATAGACATCAAACAGCGAGCGTGTGGTAGAGGAGGAAAAAATCTGAGCTCAGACACTGTGAATATGAGGAGGAACACGAGTCATCATCATAACAATCCCAACAGCTTCCTTTTGTGTCTGTTATGTAGCGAGATCCGTGGAGGGAGACTGATGTTGTATCCAGGCCTCCATCAGAGTTTTGTCCTTGACCACTATAGAAAGAGCTCAAAATCTCGTATATACTTCTTGTATATCAAAATACAAGGAGAGAATACAAATATATATGAGAGAAAAAGAGATGGAAAGTCTTATACAAGATGTGAGACTAATGAGAGAAGAGGAAAAGAATCAAATACATGGGCCCAATAATTGGTCTTTTTACATGGGCTTTTCTAACACTCCCCCGCAAGCTGGAGCGTACAAATCGTATGCGCCAAGGTTGGACAAGTACTGATAGAAGAGAGTACTAGGAAGGGCCTTTGTGAGGATGTCCGCAACTTGTTCCGTTCCCGGAACATGCTTCAGGTCGAGTTTCTTCATTTAAACCTTTTCCCGTACAAAGTGACAGTCGACTTCAATGTGTTTGGTTCTCTCGCGGAATACTGGGTTCTTGCAGCCTGGCTGCCACAGAGGAGGAGAGCTGGGGAAGGGAGCTTTACACCCAAATCAGTAAGAAGACCTTCAAGTCAAGTTTGTTCAGAAACCACCGATGTCATTGCCCAGTTTTCAGCCTCGGCGGATGATCGAGCAACGACTGCTTGTTTCTTGCTTCGCCAAGTAATCAAATGTCCTCCAAGATATGTGCAAAAACCACTGGTTGACCGTCGATGATCAAGGGAACCAACATAATCAGCATCGGAATACGCCACCAACGTTGGAACTGAAGATGAGGTTTTGTAAACTAGACCTTGACCAGGAGCTGTTTTAAGGTATTTGAGAATGCGTTCAACAGCCTGAAGATGAGATCTTCGAGGGGTATGCATGTATCGACTGACAATACCAACAACGAAGGAAATATCTGGTCTGGTTACCGTGATGTAGATCAACTTCCCAACGAGACGACGATAGTATTCTAGGTTCTGGAGTAGGAGATCATAGTCAGATGCCTGAGTGCACAACTTGTGATTTGCATCCATTGGTGTATCAATTGGCTTACAGCCTGAGTAACCAGCATCTTGAAGGAGGTCGAGGCAATACTTCCGTTGAGAGAGAACGAGACCGTCTGACCGTCTGACAACCTCAAGGCCCAAGAAGTACCGAGGAGGCCCCAGATCTTTTGTTTGGAAAATTGTACTCAGGTGTAGTTTGACCTCCTGTATACCTTTTGAGTCGTCTCCCGTAATTATGATATCGTCCACATAAACTAACAGAAGAACAGTTCTCGTTGTTCGATGACGAATGAATAGCGAGAAGTCGGCCGAGCTGCGAGTAAAACCAACCTCTCGAAGAGCCTTACTGAATTTGTCAAACCACGTCCGAGGGGATTGTTTGAGACCATACAGAGCCTTCGTCAGTCGATAGACCTGAGACTCCATCGTGGTCTCAAACCCGGGAGGTTGCAGCATATAGACCGTTTCTTGGAAATCGCCATTCAGAAAGGCGTTTTTAATATCGAGTTGGAATAAAGGCCACCGGCGATGGACAGTCCCAGAGATGAGGACTCGAACGGTGTTGAGTTTGGCAACCAGAGAAAAAGTTTCGTCATAGTCGAGCCCCTGTTGTTGGGTGAAGCCACGGGCCACCAGACCAGCTTTTAGGCAGTCAATCGCTCTGTCAGCAGCATGTTTAATAACATAAACCCATTTACACCCAACCGGTGTGTGACCCGGAGGAAGGGGTACAAGAGTCCATGTCTGATTGGCCCAGAGAGCAGCCATTTCCTCTTCCATGGCGGCCCGCCATCCAGGATGTTGTAGCGCCTCCTGCACAGAGTTAGGAACCGAAATCGAAGAAAGATAAGTAGCAAATGTGTGGAGGTGTGGAGAGAGGCGATGAAAATAGACATAGTTTGCCAGAGGATGAGCAGTGGAGGCAGGTACCTGATCAGCAGGGCGCGGAGTAGCCGAGGTCGAGGCCGACTGCAGAGGGGTAACGGAGTTGGATGAGCGACGAGAGTAGACACGGATGACAGGTGGCCTGGAGGGGGCAGGAGTCGGTGCTGGTGGTCCCAGTGGTAGAGGGGTAGTAACGAGAATAACAGGCCGTGGGAGGAGTGGTGGTATAGGTGCTCGCGTGGAAGGAGTCGGTAAAGGAGCAGAGAAGAACGGTTGATCTTCCCCGAAGATAACATCAGCAGAAACAGAATGCTTGCGGGTAGCAGGAGAGTAACATACATAGCTTTTTTGTGTACTTGAATAACTAATGAAGACATGTTTAGTGTCCCGGGGGTCCAACCTGTCTGTGGATGGCCCCAGGTGGTGGACATAGCAGGTGGAGCCAAAAACCCGAGGCATGATAGGGAAAGCCGGAGTAGAGGGAAAGAGAAGGCTAAACAGAGTAGCATAGTGGAGGACAGGAAGGGAGTCGGTTGATCAAGAAGCACGCAGTACAGACCGCAAAGTGTCAATAACGTTTGGGGACATTCATTTGAAGCATGAGAGAGCGGGCAACATCAAGCAAGTGTCAATTCTTCCGTTCGGCAACGTCATTTTGCTGCGGTGTGTAAGCACATGATGTTTGATGAAAAATCCCGAATTCAGAGCACAGGGTCGCAAAGTCATGGCTAATGTATTCCCGAGCATTATCGGTGCGTGATGTTTTGATGGTAGTGTTGAATTGCATATGCGTTTCAAGGATAAAGGCCCGAAAGACACGAGCAAGCTCGGTACGATCATGTAATAAGTAAAGTCACGTTGTTCGAGAGTAGTCATCAATAAACGTAAGGAAATAGTGATAACTAGAAATACTAGTAACTTTATAAGAACCTCAAATGTCTGAATGCACTAAATAAAGAGGAGCAGTGCTCCTGGTACAATGTGCAGGAAAAGAAGAACGCGGCTGTTTGCCGAAGATACAAGACTCGTATTGAAAAGGATGAAGAGAAACATCTGGAAGAGCCCGCTGGAGTATCGGGAGAGGAGTGTGGCCAAGACGTCGATGTCACTCACTGGAGGAGACAGAAGATAGGATGGTGGGATGGTCGTCGAGAAGGTAGAGTCCGCCCTGCAGTGTTCCCCTACCATTGGTAGTTCGCGTCCGCTGATCCTGTATGAGAAAAGAAGAGGGGGTGAATATGACAGAGCAATTTAGATCATTTGTAATGCGATCAACAGAAAGTAAATTGAATGGAGAGCTCAGAACATGAAGAGCCGAGCGAAGGGAGAGTGAGGGGTTGAGGACAAGGTCAGCCGCGCCGGAGACGGGGACCGTTGCCCCATTTGCCACAGTGATGGACTTGGGATGAGGAGAATCCGTATACTTGGGTGGTTGTTGCGAGGTAATATGATGAGTGGCACCCGAGTCCAGAATCCATCGCGGTCTGGTGGATAAACAAGCAGTACCTGCGTCGGAGGCGGTGACGATGGAGGCAGAGGGCGGGGTTAGCAACCCGTGTAGTTGCTGGAGCTGGAGACGAACAGCCCAAGGTCAGAAGGAGTGGCAGAGGAGGTGTTCGCAACAACTGCGGTTGTCAGACGAGGAAGATAACCAATCTTCTTGCGGCAGGTCGCCGCATAATGACTGTCCTTGCTGCAGTAGGAACAAGTTGGCCGACCCCGACCACCGCGCTCGCGGCCCCGAGAACCCGAACGGCCACCACGAACGGAAGTAGGGGTGGGTAGTAAGGGAGATGGGGTGTGCTGAAGAAGGACTGAGGGCGGAGGCGTAGGAGTATCAGGAGGCGGTGAAACCCGGAGGAGCATAGAGCAGACATCAGATAAGGAGGGTATAATGGAGGAAGCCAGAATCTGAGTGTGAATATTCTGAAGGTGAGGCGGGAGACGAGCCATCATGATGGAAATACAAACGGCCTTTTTCTGAGCACGCTGAGTAGCATGGTCAGTGGTAGACGGTTGATGTTGAATCCATGCCTCAGCGAGAGTCTTTGCACGAGCGACAAACCAGGCCATGTTCGAGGACCCCCCCCCCCCGAGAGCCATAAGATCGGTGAGGATGTCATCGAAATGTTGAAGGCTGTCTTTTCCCGAGTACAGGGAGTGCAATTCATCCCACATAGATTTGGCCGTTTTGTGATACATGACCATCTGATACGGTTCGCCATCGAGGGAATTCAGGAGCCAGGTCTGAACACGACCATCATTGCGAAGCCATTCGTCGGTTGAAGGAGAAGGAGGAGCTTGAGTGAGGTGATGCAAGAGACTCTTGGCCTGAAGAACCCTGCGAACAGAGTGAACCCAAGGGAGAAAATTCTTCTTCCTGGAGAGGGAGATAGTTGTAATCCGCAGCTCATCACGTATTTCAGGAACAGGTGTCGGGCGGTCTGTAGAGGGGCTGGATGCGGTGGAGTCGCTGGAAGTCATGGTGGGGAGAGGAAGCAGAATCGGCGGACTGCAGCAGCGGACTGACACAGGAGCCCGCGGGGAGGGGAGCGAGCAAGGACCCCGAGGGGCAGGTCGCAGCGGCTAGGGCAAGAGGCAAGGAGGAGCAGACCGCAGCGAACCGGGGAAGTCCGCAGCGAGAAGAGAGGCAGTTCGCAGCGAACCGGTGTAGTCGGCAGCGAGTAGAGAGGGCAGTACGCAAGGCAGGAAGGCAGCTCGCCGATTGGAGAGAGGCAGCAGACTGGAGCAGTCAGCGAGCAGGGAGACCGCAGCGGATAAGAGCAGTCCGCCGCAAGATAGACCAAGAGACCACGAGCGAGAAGAGAGAGCGTGGTCTCGGTAGGGGTAGAAGCTCGCAAGGAGAGAAGGGAAATCCCGCAGGGACTGGAGGACAGCCCCCCCAGCGTGCGGGAGCAGGTCGCAGCGGACTGAAGCAGAGAGCAGGCCGCAGCGGACTGAAGCAGAATGCTGGCCGCAGCAGAGCAGAGGAGAGCTCGCAGCGGACTGAAACAACAACGAGTAGAGCCACACGAGATATGAGAGCGAGTTCGCAAGGGAGAAAAAACAGCAGGGAGAAGATACCCCGTAGCGGACTGAAGCAGGAGCTCGCAACGGACAGGAGAGTGAGCTCGCAGCGGACAGGAGCAGAGAGGGATTGGTGGGCCCACGGGTCAGGGAAAGGAGGTTATAAGAGGCTTGAGGAGGAGGGTGGAACCACGGAGAGAAGTGGACGCGGAGTCAGATAAAGCAGACCGCAGAAGCCTTAGCGGCCTAGGGAGAAGAAGGTCGCGGACAGAGAAGCAGGTCGCGGACTGGAGCGGATAGGAGAGAGCCGCAGGTTGATCGGGAGAGGCGGACAGAAGAAAGGAGTCCGCAGGAGGAAACGAGTCGCTCTGATACCATGTAGAAAGAGCTCAAAATCTTGTATATACTTCTTGTGTATCAAAATACAAGGAGAGAATACAAATATATAGGAGAGAAAAAGAGATGGAAAGTCCTATACAAGATGTGGGACTAATGAGAGAAGAGGAAAAGAATCAAATACATGGGCCCAATAATAGACCTTTTTACATGGGCTTTTCTAACAGCTACGAAGGAGGTCAAGTCGCTTGTTGGGCCGGGGTCCAGAGATTGAAGCGCGGAAATGATGTTAAACAATTGTAGTAAGTTGTCTTTGCCAGAATAGAGAGAGTGAAGCTCCTCCCACATCGCCTTGGCTGTCTCATGATACATCGTCATGTGGCATGGCTCGGTGTCCATGGAATTGAGAATCCAAGATTGGACCTGACCGTCATCACGGAGCCAGTCGGTGGGAGCAAGGGGAACATCCCGAGTAAGTTGATGAAGAAGACCTTTAGTTTGTAGAAACTGACGAACAGAATGTACCCATTCCACAAAGTTGTGCTTCCCACTGAGAGAGATGGTGGTGATTCGAAGCTCATCGCGGATTTCAGGAGAGGGAGCAGCGGCACGAGCGGGAAGAGAGGAGGCCGTCGTGGAGTCCATGGCAGCAAGAGAGGAGGGCGGCCTAGATGAGCTGCGGGTTGAGCAAGGTCGCAGAAGACCGCAATGACTAGAAGAAAAACAGACCGTGGCGAGAACAACGGGTAGAGCAAGATCGCAGGGGTTAGAGCCGGAGGTAGAGCAAGTTCGCAAGGGACCGCAGCGGCTAGAAGAAAAACAGTCTGCGGCGAGAACAGCGGATAGAGCAAGATTGCAGCGGTTAGAGCAGTGGGTAGAGCAAGTTCACAAGAGACCGCAGCGGCTAGAAGAGAAACAGCCCGTGACGACAACACAACAACAGAGACCCGACATCCCATGGTGAATAGCAAAGAGGAGGGCAAATCGCGCGACAAGAGGGCAGATCAGCAGACCGCGCGACAAGAAACCGCAGATCGGCAAAGATAGAGCGCGATCGGGGTCGGCAAGACCAGTTCGCAGCGGCAAGAAAGTAAGGCAAGAAAGTAAGAGGCCGCAACGGCTAGAGGAGAAGAGGTCGGCGAACAGCAAGAAGGCCGGGCAATAAGGAGTCGCGGACAAGCGACTAGGGAGAAGAGGCCGCACCGGGCAAACCGCACGACAAGAGAAGGTCAGCAAGGGCAGCCCGCTTGAGAGCTCAACCGATCGGTCCGCACGACAACAGAAGGTCGACAATAGCGAGAAGCTGAGACCGTTGGGAGCGAGAAGCGGAGACTGCTGAATAGCGGGAAGGGGACGAACCGGTCTGAAGAGAAGTGGGGTCCAGAGGAATTTTTATAAAGGGAGTGAGATGGGGAGGATGGGGGAAGGAGGGAGAGAAAGGAGGGAGAGAAGCGGGTAGAAAACAGGTAACCGCAAGAGGTGCGGTTTAGAGAAGAGAAGAGCAAGGCCGGCAGTTAGAAGAAGTCTAATCGGGAGGACCTGTTTCGCTCTGATACCATGTAAAAGAGACCGAAATTGAGAGAAAATAAATCAATTTTATTAATTTCTCCAACTTTTACAATTTGGTTACATGTATACATACACTTATATAGGAAGAGAAAAGAGGAGAGAACTTCAATCCTATGATGTGGGACTAAAGAGAGATTTACATAGGCCCCAAGAGTGGCCTTTTATCATTTCTCCTTAACAATACATACATATATATATATATATATATATATATATATATATATATATATAATCTCCTCTAAATGTCGTAACGTAGGACGAATCTATAGGTGACGGACGTGTGATGCCCTAACCCTAGTTAGAATTCGCGATGAATGCAATGGACCGACGACAAGCCCATAAATGAAGATGTTGATGAGTGCATGCACGTAGTCCGATGAACCGAAGGCTACCCAGATGTGATGCAAATACAATGACTCAATCAAGCAACTAATTCTGGCGCATTATTAATTAAACAATTTTAATTTTAAATACTCGTTAAGCACAAACATCCTAGATTAGTAATTATACGACTATTACAGAATAAATTGAGAGTGCACTAAAATTAAAATACACGGCGAATAAGTAACATGCGTCTAAATAAAAAGCAGAATCAAACTAAAGAGTGTCACATGTTATTAGCATTAAATATGTCATTCGTACACGAGTGAAGAATTTTAAAATATATGCGAAACTCACCATGTAGAGGGGTCGAATACGACGTCGTGGAGATCCTATGAGAGTGTAGTGGCTGTCCGGCGATTAGCGGAGGGTAAAAGCGGCTATTTTGTGGATCTCCATGTTGTCGCTTACAGCCCCCTCCATGTCCGGTGATTAGAGGAGGGCTGCAGGAGTGGGCTTATCGGAGAGGGGTGGGTTGTTTGTGGATTGTACATGGAGGGGGAAGGGGAATGGGATACTTGGCTTGGATTTGGAGGTTCAAGGGGTGCCGATGAGGGTGGGGGAGATTGGAATTTGCTGCTGGATTGGTTAGGAATGTGGAATACGGCGGTTGGGGGCTCGACTAAGGTAGGAAGGTAGGGGGGCTGTTCGGGGCTTACAGAGTCGGTGAAGGCTAGCGGAGGGTTGGAGCAGAGGGTCAGAGAGGTGGAAACAGTGCAATATCCGTCAACTATCGGTGTCGGGGAGGACGGGGAAAACGAAGACGGACTTGGAATTGGGTACTAGAGGCAAAGGAAGCAGAGGAGAGGGGTGTCGGCATCCCCGGAGGCATGGGCCTGTGTTATCACACCGCAGGCGGCTCTCGATGTCGCACCGAGTGTGGGACCGAGCGGCGTTCTCCTTTGGAAAACTAAAAACCTTTGATAACTTCTTTTGGGCAGTAACATGTGTGTGTGTGTGTGTGTGTGTGTGTGGGGGGGGGGGGGGGGGGGGTAAGACTAAAAAGCATAAAAATTCAAAATTTGAGCCAGTTGCGATAATGGAATCTGATTGTCCAACCGATGATCCAAAAATGTCAATCTTACAAATATCATAACTGTCCCGTAATCAATCTCCATCATGTTGCAATCTCCAAGAAGCCCAATCTCCTTTCCTAGCCCTTTTGAGTTTTGATTACTGCGCCCTTCAAGAACTACCAAAGATTCATCAAGAAGACCAAGAAACTTGATCTTCTTGAAGAAAAAATCAGAGGGGTACCTAATTCTTATTAATTCTATCTTTAGGTACTTAAAAAAGAATAAAAAATATTACCTTATCCCATCTAATCAGTTGTCTAACTGCTACGTTAAGTGCTTAAATCATCATCACATGTAGTGAAAAATTGAGGGACAGCTACACCAAGATCCAAAATATAAAAGGAAAAAAATATGCAATTTCCTTTCTTTTTTCCTTGGCATGCTTTGATAACGATTTTCTTTTTTATCATGTTTTTAATCTTTAACACCCGGATTTCTTGATTCTATACCTGAATCACTTTCCCATGATTCTTTTTTTCTTCACGAAATTTATTGTTAAAGTAAAAGGTTCATTTATGAGGATCTCCCTTGTAAGTTTGCAAAATTACATGTTGCACCCCTTATCTTTTGAAATTTCAAAAACCTCCCTTGTGAGTTTACATTTATTAGCATGCATGCATAAAAATATCCCTTTGGATGGGAACTCCAGGGTGTTATTTTTGTGGGTGCATGTTATGAAATGTAAACTCAAAGGTGATGGAGATCGATTGCGTCACATTTGAGCGATTTATGGGATCAATGACTTGGATAATCGAATTGGTGATTGTATACCTCCAGTGTGTTTGTCGCGATTTTTCATATTTTAATGTATTTTTTGTATTTTTTGTATTTTTCGGACTTATATTTTGAAAGTTAGGATAAATGATCTCTGACGATTTGAGCTGTTAGAATCATTTTTCCTAATCCCCCTCCCCCATATATATGATGTGAGATGTTAGTAAGAGGGGATTGAGAGTTGCAGTTCCTTCTTGAACCCTGAACTGCTCGATCGTTACCGCTATTGTTCGACCTCTTGGTGCCGATTCTAGGAAGCTGCCCGCTTGCTGCCTTCGTATCCCACCATAACCCTGACTTCTGACGACCTTGCGAAAACACCATCCACTCTCTGGGTCCCAGTTCCGAGCCCACAACCCTTTCCTACGTCCTTTCCGACACACCAACAACTGCATCTCCTGCTTCCTACCTCCTCGCCGCCATCGTCAACCGTAGGATTCTGCCTCTTCCCCCCTCCCCCTTCCCCTCTCCAACCCACCACCGGACTCCACCGGCCCAGTCGACTTCGGCGAGGCCTCCACAACCCTATCCACAGCCTTCTTCCCTTCCCCGGACCTCCCTGCCGCATCCCATCTCGCCCTTTCATCTTCTAGAGTTTCCACATTGATCACTTTTCTCTCCCAGAGACTCCCCTGCGGCCTCCTCCACCCTCCACCAACCCCGCTACTACGCCCACAGCCTCCAACCTCCTTTCCCAGCACAGATCATCCCAGCCAAGGAGAATCTTCTACTTCATAGCTCCCAGCCAACCACACATTTGATCTTTGCAACGCTCCTACGGCCATTCCAAGCTCGCATTCCACTTCCTCCCCCATCACCGATTGCTGGTGATTGGTGAGTCTTTGCATTTTTGTTTCTATTTCCTTACATTACATGAATGTACTTTATTATTCATAGTAATATCTTGCTCTGATCATGTTTGGTTAATTTCCTTTTATTGATGTGCATTTCTTATTCGTCTTGTGCTTTTATTTTGTGCACTCAGTTATTTGCTATTGTTATATGTTTACTTAAATAGTAATATTTGTGATCGATTGCGATGCTTGCGCCGAATTTTAAAATAAATATTGTTTAATTAATTTGTGCCAGAAGTAATTGCATGATTGAGTCGTTGCATTTGTATCACATTAGAGTTTGTGTTGTAATCGTCCCGTTCATTGGATGTCATGTTTGATTGCATTTTTGTACTCACATCTTCATTTTATGGTTGGTCGTAGGTTCCTTGCATTTGTTTGTGATTGTTTGCATTGCATTTAGGGTGATGGCATTGCGTGTCCGATCACCTGTCGATTCGGCATGTGTCAACAAGGGAAGTTTTTGTAATTTCAAAAAATAGATGGGTGCAACCTGTAATTATGCAAATTCGCGGGGGAGTTTTGGGTAATTAATAGAAGTTATGAAACAATGAGATTTCAAATTTTGAACCGAACCTTGTTTTTTTAGCCCTCTCTTCTGAAGTACAAAAGAGAAAAAATGATTATTGACATTCGAAATATATACTCCAGGGTTTAGTTCGTGCAATTGGTGTTAGCAACTATGGGCCGCGCCAGCTCCTCAAAATTCATGACTAGCTCAAGTCTCGAGGTGTTCCTTTATGTTTGGCCCAGGTACTGCATTTGTTATTTGTTCATTCATTTATTTTATCATACCATATTTTCATGTTCTGTCACTTAGGCTCCGTTTGGGGGGACTTATTTTCAGCGGTCAAGCGGTTACGACCGCATGTACCGGACCTTAATTAAGGTCCGGTACATGCGGTCGTAACCGCTTGACCGCTGAAAATAAGTCCCCCCAAACGGAGCCTTAGACTCTCTTTGGGGTTGTAGCACATAAGCTGTGTCAGTGTGAAATTTTGGCGGTTGTTTGGAACTTTTTTGACCCAAATTCCATTTTCTTGAGCCTGGGCATTCATGATCACTAATTTGACCGCACGTGACTGTGGTAAGGTTTTTGGTTTAAGTTGTCGTTTTTTGAAAATAGCATATGTGAATGCACCCATAAGAATGTTGTTTTTGCTTTTCATAATTACGTTCACAATTGTTCACACTGCAATCTCTTTCCCAAACAGGTCTTAATTATTAATTTGCTTGTAATAATATAGCTGAATTCCTTATTGAAGGTTCAATTTTCATTGCTTAGCATGGGTGATGATCAAATAGAACTGAAAGCAGTGTGTGATTCTTTAGGCATCCAACTAATATCATATAGTCCTCTGGGATTGGGCATGCTCACTGGGAAATACTCACCTTCCAAGCATCCTGATGGGCCAAGGTAACCTTATTGCATTAATGCTGCAGATTAAGCTTTTAAGTAATTGAATTCAAGATTAGTTTTTCTCGTTCATGGGGGCTTGTTTATTTTGGGAGAAGATGTTATTTCTCCGAGGAATTAGATATTTCAAATATCCATGTCTTGTCCTTTTATTTTCATCCACGGGTATTGTTGTAATTAGTCTGATGTGCCAAAGTGTCTTCTTTATTATTCTATTTAAAGGCCTCTTGGGCTATCAAAATTCAAAAAAAAAACAAAAAATTCTCTTTTCCACCTCTTTAGTTCTCTCTTAGGGTTAGAGATTCGGTAGCTCTTCCTCCAGCTCATTGCCTCCGTCAGCTGCGACAATTCTCCATTGTATCCCCATCACCACCATATCCACCTTTGGTAAAGTCTCTGACATGTTTAGGGCGGCCCCTTAACAAATTAAAACTTTGAAATCATTAAAGAAACTTGAAAGTAAGAGAAATATGAGTAAGCACTCGAGAGAACAAAGATAACCAATATTCTTAAACTTTATAGTATAATTGTCCATAAGCCTTTGAATATTAGTATTTAGGTGTGTAAATGGTTAATTTTCTGTAAACTAGCTGGTTTACGAGTTGACGAGTCGAGCCACAAATGAATCAAATTTTGGTTTTTTGGTCATCCAGCCATTTATCAAATCAAAATCAAGACAATCTTGAGTCGGTTACACTCCAAGGCATGTATGCCTTCAATTTGGGTGCATATCACCTACAATTTTGAGTTGGTTACTTTCATGGATGATTAATGTAAGCCTATATCTAAATAAACTATATCTCAAGAAATTCTCTTATGTACAGTGTATTTTATCGCAGTTCTATACTGTTTCGCCAAATTCTCCCGGGAGTTGGCCCCTTACTCGGTGCGGTGCGCTTAGAGCGATCGCAGAAAGGAGAGAGAAAACAATGTCGCAGGTACCGATTCTGAACTCACTAAATTTCTGCAATCGCCATTTGAGGTTTTATTGAAGCGGAAGCCATATTTCCTGGTGTCTGATGATCCATTTTTCATTACAGGTTGCAATAAACTGGTGAATCTGCAAAGGGACCATCCCAATTCCTGGGGTGAAGTCGGTCAGGCAGGCCGAGGAGAATCTCGGATCCCTCGGTTGGCGCCTGGGCTCCGGCGAGATATCCGTTCTGGAATCTGCAGCGAAGGAGTGCCCTCGAAAGATGATTCAGAACATCTTCCAGACCCGTTGATCGAAACAGAAAACTTCTCGGGAGCTCGCTGCAATCCTTACTGTAGGTTGGTTTTTTTCTTGTTCAAGCAAGTTTATCATGTCTGGAAGCAGTCTCTTGCAAAAATGCAGGGTAAGGTTTGCCTACACTTCACCCTTGTGGTCAGGGGCGGACCCAGGTTAAGACGCGGTCGGGCATGTGCCTGGCCGTGTTTTTCGCGAATTACCGCTAGGGCATTCGCATCCCTCATATTCCCTCCTATTTTTGGCAAACCTCACACGACGTCGGCCACTGGACTGACTGGAGAGCCGCAAGGAAAACCTCACGCGACGTCGGCCACTGGAGAGTGGCGAGAGACCGAGAGTCGAGAGAGATGACACGTTCGCCAGTCGCCCCTGCATCTGCCCTACGGTGACCGCCGCGGCGTCGCTTCTATCACACATCGACGACCGTCACG
This sequence comes from Platanthera guangdongensis, assembly GCA_039583875.1. Lineage (NCBI taxonomy): Eukaryota > Viridiplantae > Streptophyta > Magnoliopsida > Asparagales > Orchidaceae > Platanthera > Platanthera guangdongensis. Next base: position 191,152,147 of record CM077159.1, read on the forward strand.
ACCCTTCTCCTGCACCTCACTGCTGCCCCCCTTTCTTCCTTTCTAGGGCTTTCTAAGACCTGATTGATGCCCCTTCATCACAAACACCCTCATTCCTCTTCATCCAGTTGTCACGCCTGAATCCTAGTTCCGTCACTGACTATATGTTAAAATATATGTAAAGTTGGGAAAATTTATTGTGTCCGGGCGACAATCAAATCCTAGTTCCGCCACTGCTTGTGGTGAGACCCTTCCCCGGACCCTCGCTGCACGGGGATGCTTTGTACATCGGGCTGCCCTTTTTAAAACAAATGTATCATGCATGCTAAGAAACATTGAGAATTGCTTCTTCAAGGAGCTATGGAACATGTAAAATTATGTTCACAGAGAAGTTTTTGCAGTTTTTTGTAAGGTGGCATTGCATCAGAATCATGTTTTACAAAATGATAAATTTACTAGATTCTTCCATTTCATTCTATGTGGTTAGTGTTGAAAGGGGGCCCGGCCCATCTTGGGTAACCCAGGATGACAGCCCACAGCCCGACTGCAATCGGTGCACTCCAACCAAATTTTCCGGGGCCCACAGCTTGGGGATAATCCAGGAAGGTTGTTGAGGTCAGAGCTTGATCCCGGGAAGCTCAGTTGGGTATCAGGACTCGGTGTCGATACCTGATAAAGGAGGTCCCGGGATCAAGCCCTGCCCTCAACAACCTTCCCGGATTATCCCCAAGCTATGAGACCGGGAGATTTGGTTGGAGTGCACCGACTGCAGTCGAGTTGTGGCTGTCATCCCGGGTTACCCAAGATGGGCTGGACCCCCTTTCAACAGTTAGCACCTGCATTTTGGCTGGATGTGGTGAAAATAATAACCTAAAATATATTATATATAAAGATTTAACCTTGATGAATCTTTTCTTCTGGAAATGGACATAATTTTTTTTTCATTTTCCACTTGTTCCACTTGCACTATCTAAATATTAGGAAAAAAATTGGTAAGTAATTTTTTCTATTATGATTTTCTTGATGATACATTTCGCGGTAACAAGCGAAATTGTCTCTTTGGGGTTCAAGGGAGACTTCTTAATGCTCTTAATTGCCGAACCGGCTGAACCCGGCCCAACCCGTGGGACCATATGCAATATAACACAATAAAACATCATTAATAAAATGAAAATTTAGGGTGCTTCAGGACTCCTGGATTCTCTGATGCATGTTCTTGGATATTTTGTAGGGAAAAAAATCATTGCTTTCTAAAATTTACATGGAAAGCACAAAGAAGTCATATGGTGGCAAAAGCCTTTTTATAAAACAGTGGCCTGTCTCATTTTTTTAGAAGGAAGCAATAATGAGTTGCTGTTGTGGGCCTATTTACTTGTAGAAAGGCACATGTGAGGGGCAATGATGAATGGCTTGTTGTTGAGCCTTTTTACCTTTTTAGCTTTAATTATTGTTTGTGCTATCAAATGTATCATTATCTTTCTCTTCACATGCGTCGTTTCGAAATTATTATGTGTGCACGTAGAATCAATAAGAAATTGTTGCATGGAAATGTGAGAGAGAGGATGATTGCGGAGATGTAATATGTTTGTGTTTTGTATGTGTTGTGTTTGTGCACTTACAGTTTGTGTTTTGTGTTTGCGATTATTTATGCATACACAAACACACAATTTGTGGTTTCTGCCTACGAAAAATCATAAAAACCTCACCGCACGGGATTGTATACGTAGATGTTCGTTTTTCTTTTCTTTACAAGTTCATACAAAGATTGTGATCACAACAACAAGCACGCCCTAGCCCGACAGCCTCCAAAGACGATAGTAAGTCCCTTCCTTGTCCTCCTGGAGTGACGCCATACCGATTCACATTCCCGTCCGGCAATCCATGTCGACTATCGGTGCTCATTGCAAAACAGAGTCAAAATAGACAGTCTCCAATCCCCCCCCCCCCGCAAATTTGGGTAATACTCGCCGAGCCAAAATTGTGATTGAATATAGAGTAAAAAACTTAGACCGATTGCTCTTGTAACTTTACTTAGAAGATAATTTATTTGGAGAAACGTATCAGCTATTCTACTTTGAATGATTTATTGGGTATAATTTGATTAGTTTCTCAGTGATTATTACTAAAATATTTCAGCTATTCTACTTTGTATAGAAATTGAAATCAATTATAAAAATAGATTTCAAACCGTACTAATGTTGAATTGTTTCGCACATTTTTGTGCGGGCGGCTTTGCGTGGTCCAAAACAGACCCATGACAATACGGTTGTAGTTTGGGCCCAAACCGTGTTGCTTACACTCCTACTTTTAAGTTTTAACGAAACAAAGTTAGAGGGGGGCGGTCCTTGTAATGAGTTACTTTTAAGTTTTACGTTGTTTACCGTCCATTCGCCCGGTGCCGCCAACGGCACGACGCCGCCGGGCCAAAACTGCAATCCTATTTGTTAATTGGCCCTACTAATAATGGTGACTCACGTGACTTCCTTGTCAAGGCCCACGTGCTCATGCCACATTTGGATTGGGTCCTCAATGGTTGGAATGCACTTTGCTTTTGAATTATTTCTACAAATAGACATCTTGTAGTTGTTGTTAATAACTTGGAGGATCTTCTTGAGATTTGCACAGTTGATGAATGCATGGCTTAAAGCCACAACTGCTGTAAGAATATCTGAGAGAGACTCCGTACTTCGGCTGTTCAAATATGTCCGTCGGCCTCGAAGATGGTAGATGCTCTCACATGCCTCCGCGAGAGGCGGACCCCGTCCCCAAATTTGTGGTCGGGAACAACCAGATTTTGACATGTGTCCATTTCGCGCGGTTGAGCGAGCAAAAATGATGTCATTTTGTCACACTAGCCCTGGGGACTCGAGTTAATGAGGTGAGAACCGTAAATATGATTTAGGATTTTTCCTAGCTACACTAGTCAAGAGCAAAAAAAACAAATATATTACAGAATTTTATAAGTAAATAGTAATATTGTTACACATTACATTTTTTGCATATGGAGCATAGTAAATACTAGATGCATGTTTGGCAAAGAAAACATACTAGTTTTGAATATAAAAGTGGATGAAGTTCTTTCTGTGAGATTAGGCAGCATTCATGAATGACAGTTCATAACAACAACATTTATGACCACCACCGCCACACCAAACGGAGCCTAGGGATCTGTTTGGGAGGACTTATTTTCACCGATCAAGCGGTTACAATCGCATGCACCGGGCCTTAATTATGGTCTGGTTCATGCGGTCGTAATCGCTTGACCTGTGAAAATAAGTCCCCCCCCCCCCCCCCTCAAACGGAGTCTAGATCTTCTCACTGTGGTTTGTCGACACCTAAGAACATTAAGCATGTTGATGAGCATCTTCACACACCTTGAAAACAATAATATAATGTATATTTATGCACGCAATGCACAATTTACAAATAAAATAGACATATCATCATGTGTTTTGATAGGTATCATAGAGAATAGTCGCTCAACCAAACTGATATTTAGCCAAGTAAAAACGCTCATTCGACAAGTAAAAAATCTCGCGCAACCATCCCCATATATATTTGGGGATGGGCTCCGTCCCCAAAAACGTGCCCGCATTGGCCGGCGCCGGGACACTAATGTTATTTTGAACTATTAAGACTGCTTGAGAAGTCCAATCAATATGCATTGGGCGAAATTGAGTCTTTGAATTGAAATTCATAAAATTATTAAATACAACGAGGCAATTCCCACATTTATACTATTTATACTTTCTTTTTTGAAAAAGGAAACCATATTGCATAGGATGATGAAAGCTCAAAACGTAGTTCAAACACAAGAGGCGTTATAGACTAGAAGGGCAAGAAGAAGCAAGACAGGCAATCCTACGGGAAAAAGTGAGGTGATCTGAGTTGTCATTTCTGATATTCCTAAGGTACTATTTATAGGCAAATCTTAGGGGGTATGTAGTTGAGAACACCTAGCCCCTGTGAGGTTGCCTCTGGAGACAATGACGACTTTGGCATGTCCACTATAGAGACTATGGAAGGATCTCGCTTAGCTGGAGAGATATCGCCGATTGTCGTATACCTGAGGAGTAACTTTGATACTCGCCTCTAGTCTTCAGATGTACCTACTTGTTGGCATCGATTTATTCTTTGACTTTGACATTGGCATGTTTTGCATAACTGAAACCATCCTTAACAAATATGAATTGTACACCATAGGGAGCCGCCCTACTCGCTCCATGGCAAACAAAATGAAAATTGGAAGATGCCACCATAGGGAGCATACAAAGAATATCCGTAAGGAATGGCCACTCCGCCAGGGGGGAGGGGGGGATAGTAGAGCACAAATCAAAGGCGCATAATCCCCTCGAAAATCATAGAATCCCGTCATATGTAAGCGCCAAGTTGACAGCTACCCGCGCCGTAAGGGCCTCACATCCATCGGATCCCCAAAATTGTCCACCACCGCCGATCTCCATACCAAACAAACCCACGCGACAACCCCCTGCACCCACACAATTTTGATTCCGCCGCACCACACCAAAAAAATTTATTTTAAAGAGGCCCGACGATGGAGGCTCCCAAGAAACATCCAAAGTAGAGTCAAAGGATCCATTTGATTGATCTAGGAAGAGCAACAAAGGAGCCCGCGAGGACGGAGTGAAAAAAAAAAGCAGTGGCTTCCACGGATTGCGAAACACCGTCCCAAAACCGATGGTTCCGACGCCACCAAATTGCCCACAAGCCGTAGAGAAATTCTTAATTGATCCTGCGCCGGTTCCCCATGAACTCCTCGAACCCAAGTATCCAAAGAAACCTCCTCTACCGGAGATGAAGTAATACATGGAAGCCCAAGGAGGGGCCAAATAGGGGAGAGTCGGGAGACCAAAGCACTGTTCAGCTTAGCGTGTAAAATGACAATTTAGACAAGTTCGCAGTCATCACTCGGGAAAATCCCACCTCATGCTAAATTAAACTATTTTGCGCCTAATTATCTATACTAATATATAAAGATATCCCCTTATATTGTAATGGGGTGTATCATTTGTTTCATCCTCGGCGTCCATGTTAAGTCAAAACCGATCGTCTTCAAGGAAAAAAATCTTGGCCATTGATTTAAAATAAAAAATACTAACAATCTTATTTTTTTTCCCTAGGACACATAGTACCTTTGTCTGCACAGTGACGTAATGATGTGGACGAGCGGAGGTACTGCCATGACATGGGTACTGTGGTGGCTGCACGGAGCTCCCTATGCATTGTCACTCATACTACTTAAAAAAAGCATATTCCTTTCGGCAAAATGACAAAATACACAATGTTGCCCCTCCATGCATAATTGTGTTGCTACCGTATAATGTTGCCCGTGAGGACGAAGGAGTAAAGAAAAGAAGCAGTAGCTTCCGCGGATTGTAAAACACCGCCCCCAAATGATGGTTCCGACACCACCAAATTGCCCAACAAGGCGTAGAGAAAGTGCTTAATTGATCCCGCGCTAGTTCTCCATGAACTCATCGAACCCAAGTCTCCAAAGAAACCCCCTCTAACGGGGATGAAGTAATACGTGGAAGCCCAATAAGAAAAAAAGTAGGGGGGGGGGGGGGGGGGGGGGGGGGGGGTTGTTTTTAAGAGGGGTATTTTAGTCTTTTTGTAATTCCTAATTTCCCCTATAAATATAAAGGGGTTAGGGTTTTTCTCTTAAAAAAAAGAGTGAGAGAGTTGTGTGGAGTTGTAATTGTTTTTGGCCTCTTCTTTTCTCCCCACCGGTGATAGTGAACAACCCCTCCCCGCGGATGTAGGCGCTCCTCGCTGAACCACGTAAATCGCATCGTGTTCTATTGTTTGTGCTTGTGTGATTTTGTTTTTCCGCATCGTTTTGCACAACAAGTGGTATCAGAGGCAGGTTGGCGGTGCGAGTTTGTTTTGGAGGTGGTGCCGTAGATCTGGCCGTTTGTTTCGGCGGAGGCGGTTGAATGAGCGTGGTGGCGCTCGGGCAAAGATTTTCCGTTTCTGACGAGGCGGAAGGAGGCTGAGTGATTCAGAGAGGTGGTGAAGTGGCCCTGTTGAAGGCGGGGAAGGCGGCGACTGTTTTGTCTGAGAAGGAAGCAGCCATCAAAAAAAAAGGAAGTTTTTTTTTCTCCATTGCTTGAGTCTCACAACAGAGGTACAATTTCCAAAAAAAAGAGAAACTTTTATTTGACAGTAATTGTCAGCTTTTAATCTGGGGATTAAAAAAAAGGAAGGAAATTTTTTGATTTCTCTTTGATAAAGGAGCTGTGAGCCAAAGAAAAAAAGGAAGTTTTTTATGGGGCTTTTCCTATTCTAGTAGTCTGCAACAATTTTGAAAAACAAAAGGGAATTATTTCCTTTTATTTTTGTTCTCTCCCCCCCCCGGAAGGTACAAAAAAAAGAAAGTTTTTTTGAGGATTTTTCTTGTTGGTAAGAGGAGCCCGTGAATCTGGACAAAAAAAAGGTTTTGGGATTTGGCTCGCTCTCTCCCGCGGTACAGCAAGTGCAAATTTTTTTTGTTTGATCTTGTTCTCTCTCTCCGACGATACACGAAAGCTGCAGTTTTGACTTGATTGCGGAGGTGTGTGGCTCGAGAAATTTTGTTTGCGGATCTTCTTGTTTGCAAAGGCAACGAGGTCTTTTGGTTGCGGAGACTGTGCTTGGAGTCGTGATCCGGGAGAGGTAACAAATATTTTTTTGGTTTTTGTTTGGATTAACTAACAAAAAAAAATATTTTGTTGCATTGTGCTTGTTTGGTTTTTCGTGTTATTATTGTTGTAATCAACCAAAAATGGGAGACTCTGGTGCGTCTTCTTCATCTTCCGGGGCAATGGAATCCACGATCCATCATACGGGTTTACATCCGGTCAAAATTGATGTTACTAAGTTTGACGGAAAGAGCAACTTTGGCATGTGGAGGTGCGAGGTGATGGATGCGTTGTGCTCTCTAAATTTGGAGGACGTTCTTGATGGTGACGAATGTCCTGATGGGATTACTGAGAAAGTTTGGGCGAAGATGAATCGGAGCGCTTGCGGGTTGATCAGAAATTGTCTGACTCAAGAGATCAAATATGGAGTTATGTTGGAGACGTCTGCGGGAAACCTTTGGAGGACGCTGGAGAATAAATATCTTACAAAGAGCGTGGAGAATCATCTACACATGAAGCGTCGATTGTATCGGTTTCAGATGAGACGTGGAGTATCAATTGATGAACATTTGAATGAGTTCACGAAGTTGTTAGCAGATCTGTTGAATTTGGACGAGGATGTTGGCGATGAAGACAAGGCACTCCTTCTGTTGAATTCGCTTCCAGATGAATATGAGAACTTCACGATGTCTCTCATTCATGGGAAGGTCTTAAAGTATATAATGAAGTGTCTACGGCATTGTTGAATCACGTGTTTCGTCGAAAAGATAAAGAGTCATCGAAGGCGGAGTCGGCCGAAGCACTTGTGTCTCATCGAGGCAGATCTGAAAAAAAAAGAAGAATTGGCACAAGAAGACCAATAACAATACTCAGAAGCGTGGCAATTCACGTGGTCGCAGTCTTGGGAGAAATCAGTGTGCATTCTGTTTGGAGACGGGTCACTGGAAGAAGGATTGCCCAAAATTAAAGGAGAAAAATAAGGGGCTTCCCTTAGAGGCGAAGACGCATATTACTCAGGAAACTACTGGTGGTGATGAGTCCGATGTTTCTCTCTCTGTCACTCCACAATGTTTATTCAGTGATGATTCATGTTGGATTCTGGACACGGGTGCTACCTATCACATTTGTCCCAATCGGGAGTGGTTCTGTACTTACAAGTCTTTGGATACTGGTGTTGTTGCCATGGGCAATGATCAGACTTGTCGTACTATTGGTGTTGGGAGTATTCTGGTTCGGATGCATGATGGATCAGTGCGGGAGTTGACAGAGGTCAGACATGTTTCGGAGATCAAGAAGAATTTACTGTCTGTTGGGGCTTTAGAAGCCAAAGGCTACAAGGTAGTGATCGAGGCAAGAGTTCTGAAGATCAGTCGCGGAGCTTTGGTTTTTATGAGAGGAGTTCGACACCACAATTTATATTATCTTCAGGGGAGTACATTTACCGGGACTGTGGCTGTTGCTGATGATTCTTTGGATGCCAGTACTTTATGACATATGAGATTGGCTCATGCTGGAGAGGCTTCCCTCCAGGCTTTATCAAGACAAGGATTGATTAAGGGAGCGAAAAACTGCAAATTGGATTTCTGTGAGCATTGCGTAATTGGCAAGAAGACGCGAGTATCTTTTGGCACTGTCATCCACAGTACAAAGGGTATTTTAGATTATGTTCACACAGATGTTTGGGGCCCGACGGAGACAAAATCTTTCACTGGGTGACAATACTTTGTCTCCTTCATTGATGATTATTCCAGATATATTTGGGTGTACACCATGAAGAGTAAGAGCGAAGTTCTGGAGATATTTATGACTTAGAAGAAGTGGATTGAGAACCAGACTGGCAAAAGGATTTGATGTATCAGATCAGACAATGGAGGCGAATACACATCGAAAGCGTTCTTGCAAGAGTGCCAGAGATCAGGTATAGAGCATCACTTCACAGTCAGGGAGACACCGCAGCAGAACGGGGTGGAAGAGCGCATGAACCGGACTTTGGTGGAGAAGGTTCGATGCATGTTGTCTAATGCTGGGTTAGACAGAATTTTTTGGGCTGAGGCTATTGATTATGCTTGCCACTTGGTGAACTGTCTGCCTTCTGCAGCTATTGGAAAGAAGACACCAAAAGAGATGTGGTCAGGGCATCCTGCTAGAGATTATGTGCACATGAAAGTATTTGGGTGTCCAGCTTATTATCATGTAAAGAATGATAAGTTGGAGGCACGGGCAAAGAAAGCAATCTTCATTGGCTTCAGGCGTGGAGTCAAAGGGTACAAACTATATGATCATGCAGAGAGAAAGATTGTTATTAGCAGAGATGTTACATTTGACGAGGCGAGTTTGGTAAAGCCTCGGGACTTAGAGCAGGTGGAGAGTTCGAAGCCGATCACTACTACTGATCAGAAGAAGGAGTTTGATGTGACTCCATTTGTTCCACCAGTTCCCCACACTCCTGATGAGGTATACGATGAGACTATTGATGAGGTACTAGATACTGACGATCAGGAGGTGGATGAAGTAGAGGCAGAGAGTCAAGTTCAGGATTCTATTGTCAGGAGCCGGACCAGGAGGCAAAATGTTCCGAATCCAGCTTGGTTGAGGGACCACATTGAATTTGCACTTTCAGCATCTGAGACTGAAATCCCTTGTCACTTCAAGGAGGCTATAGAGAGTCCCGAAGCAAATTTTTGGAGGGATGCGATGGATGAGGAGATGTCTTCTCTGAAGAAAAATGCTACATGGAGATTAGTGAAGTTACCTCCAGGTAGAAAAGCTATTGGATGCAAATGGGTGTATGCGAAGAAAGAAGGATCTCATGGAGCTGCTGATGTCCGTTACAAGGCAAGATTGGTGGCCAAAGGCTTTGCTCAGCGTGAAGGTATTGATTACGACGAGGTGTTTTCCCCAGTTGTCAAGCATCCGTCGATTCGTGTTCTCTTGGCCTTAGTAGTGCAGTATGGTCTGATTTTGGAGCAGCTTGATGTGAAGACTGCATTTTTGCACGGAGATTTGCAGGAGGAGATCTATATGAAGCAGCCACCTGGATATGAGGCTCAGAGTGACTTGGTATGCAAATTGGACAAGTCGCTTTATGGTTTGAAGCAGTCACCAAGACAGTGGTATAGAAAGTTCGATCAGTTTATGCTGGGACAGAAGTACACACGCAGTCAGTATGATCATTGTGCATATTTCAAGGAATTGACTACTGGTGAGTTCATCTATCTTCTATTATATGTTGATGATATGTTGATTGCCGCTTCAAGTCAGTCAGAGATTGATAAAATGAAGCGGCAGCTCTCAAAGCAGTTTGAGATGAAGGAGTTGGGTGAGGCTCGCAAAATTCTCGGGATGGAAATCTGCAGGGACAAGGAGGCTGGAAAGGTTTGGCTCACTCAAAGAGCTTATATTGAGAAGGTGCTCAAGAGGTTTGGGATTGATGACACTACTAAGGCAGTGACTCTACCATTGACAACGCATTTTCAATTGAGTGCTGACTTGTGTCCTAAAGACGACCAAGAGAGGAAGAGAATGAAGTCAGTTCTGTATGTCAGTGCAGTTGGCAGTTTGATGTATCTCATGGTTTGTACAAGGCCAGATATTGCACAAGCCGTTGGCGTGGTGAGCAGATTCATGCATGATCCCGGTCAGAGTCATTGGCAGGCAGTTAAGTGGATTCTGAGGTATCTCAAGCGTACAATTGATGTTGGTTTAGTGTATGAGAGGCAGCAGTCCAGCGTTGGGTTGTGTTTGGGCTACACCGATTCAGACTATGCAGGTGATATAGATAGACGCAGGTCTACGAATGGATATTTATTCACATTGGCAGGAGGTCCAGTGAGTTGGAGGTCGACTCTGCAGTCGACAGTGACTTTATCTACAACAGAGGCTGAATACATGGCAGTGACAGAAGCTATGAAGGAGGCCATCTGGATGCAGGGCCTATTGGATGATCTGGGTGTGGAGCACAAGGCTTTAACCGTCTTTTGTGACAGTCAAAGCGTGATTTTCTTGGCGACCAATCCAGTGCATCATGCTCGTACCAAGCACATTGATGCCAGGTACCATTTTGTTCGAGACTTGATCGAGACAGGCGAGGTTCTTTTGAAGAAGATTGATACCAAGGAGAATCCAGCTGATATGCTCACGAAGATGCTTTCAGTCCAGAAGTTCACATATTGCAAAGGATTGGTGAACGTTCGAGCTCAGAGGTGAGTGCCTTGAGAGGCACTTTTGAAGAACTACGCGTGGCTTGATCCCTTGGGAGGGGGGGGGGTACGTAGGCAGCTTACTTGGTGCAGCCGCATTTTGGTGTTGTTGTTTATTGTGTCATCTTATATTTGTTTTGTGTCAAATAAGAGATGAGGTGGAGATTGTTGTTTAAGAGGGGTATTTTAGTCTTTTTGTAATTCCTAATTTCCCCTATAAATATAAAGGGGTTAGGATTTTTCTCTTAAAAAAAGAGTGAGAGAGTTGTGTGGAGTTGTAATTATTTTTGGCCTCTTCTTTTCTCCTCACCGGTGATTACAACCCCTCCCCGTGGATGTAGGCGCTCCTCACTGAACCACGTAAATCACATCGTGTTTTTGTGCTTGTGTGATTTTGTTTTTCCGCATCGTTTTGCACAACAGGGGGGGCAAAGCACAGTCCCGCATAGCTTGTAAAATGACATTTTTGGTAAGTTTGCAGCCACAATCACTCGGTAAAATTGCACCTCATGCTAAATTAAACTATTTTACACCTAATTATCCAAACTAATATATATAGATATCACCTCATATATGTAGTGTAATGGTGTGCATCATATGTTTCATCCTGGCCATCCATTTTAAATTAAGACCGATCTTCTTCAATATAAAAAACTAATCTCGGTCATTGATTTAAAATAAAAATACCAACGCTCTTATTTTTTTCCCTAGGTCACAATAGTACCTCCGCCCGCACGGTGGTGTAATGATGTGGATGAGCAGAGGTACTGTCGCGACTGCACGGAGCCCCCTGTGCACTGTCACTCATACTACTCAAAAAAAAAATTATATTACTTTCGGCAAAATGACAAACTACATAATCGTGTAGCCCCTCCTCACATAATCGTGTAGCTACCGTATAATGTTGCCCATGAGGACGAAGGAGTAAAGAAAAGAAGCAGTGGCTTCCACTGATTGCAAAACACCGCCCCACAACCGATGGTTCCGATGCCACCAAATTGCCCAACAAGCCGTAGAGAATATTCTTAAATGATCCTACTCCAGTTCCTCATGAACTCCTCGAACCCAAGTCTCCAGAGAAACCCCCTCCACCAGAGATGAAGTAATACGTGGGAGCTCGAGGAGGGGAACAATATATAGTGTAATGATGTGCATCATCTGTTTCATCCCGGCCATCCATTTTATATCAAAACCGTTCTTTTTCAAGATTAAAAAAATAATAATCTTGGTCATTGATTTAAAATAAAAAATATCAACGCTCTTATTTTTTCTCTTGATCACAAGAGTACCTCCGCCCGCACGGTGGTGTAATGATGTGTACGAGCGGAGGTACTGCCGCGGCTGCACGGAGCCCCCTATGCACCATCACTCGTACTATTTTAAAAATAATCATATTCCATTAGGCAAAATGGCATACTACACAATGTTTCCCCTCCTTGCATGAATTTATAAATTACAATTCAATAATTGTAGGGACTTCTTTTTCAATTTTAAAACCCTAAATATAGTCAATTATGGTAGAGGTGGGGTATTTATCAAGATTTGTTTGGCATTGCATTGCAATGATTATCATGATCGGGACGCAATTATGCGCCAATTTCAGACCGGGCTCGTCGCACCCTGTTCGTCTGTGGCAATCTAATCATCAATTTTGTTGAGCCCTCCCATCAAAAAATCCCTCTCAGAACAGATTGAGATGTGCTTTTAGCTACCCTTTATTTGCTTTCCTTATCACCCCTTGCATTATTCTAAAAGGAAACTCCCAAAAAAACAATCCCCAGTGCTTATAAACTATATGCATACATAGAAATGAATGAATTGTTATATGGAGAGCTTTGAAATATAATATTTCTTTATGTTATACAGTAGAGTAACATGTCTAGCTATATTAATATTTTGGAATGAAGGGGTCTTGTCACCTTTAATAATACAAATTAATATTGTATGCAAGTGCTGATGGGTGTTATGAGACATGCCTAATTATTTTGTTAATTTCATGAGGTTATAATTTTGTTAAGTCAATTTCATTAAAATATTTCAATGTGGTGGAGCTTTACTTTTTGGGTCCAATTTTGTTTTGGGCCACACATTTTCCCCTCCCTCCTACCTTCATTAGGAATCTAATCTACTTCATGCTTAGTATTAAACTCTCTTTGATGCCCTAATGAAAATGCCATGCCAATATCAAGGAGCATCTATTTATTGTTGATTAATGTTTAATTAATACTTCAATTATTTGTTTACTTTAGTATCTTTTTAAGAGGTTAACTTAATCCAGCATCTACTATGAATAAAAATTCAAGATTGAATTGTAATATATTATTGAGCGAAATCAGAGACGAATTGGGTGGGGGAAGGCAAGAATTTTGCAAAAGTGGATGGTGTATTTAGATTTCCCTCTGTGAGGCAATGGATTTCGATTACTTGCATGTCAAAAACGGTGTCAGGCTGAGGAGAAACGGATCCGGCAAGGTGGATGCGTTCATGTTTCGTTTTGGCTAGAAGAAAACGATGCATGCTCTCCTCTTTGTTAAAATTCCTAGATCCGCCCCTAAGTGTAATAGTTGGAGGACTCCTCGCCTGAAGACAAGCACCGAAGAAAAATCATATCGCACACCACTACCAACCCGCATCATCGAAGTGACTAACAGAAGAGTTGTTCTTACCTCTCTCTCTCTCTCCCGTCGGTCACTCCAACCGTGATCAAATTAGGTCACATTTCATAAACAAGACCGAAAGTCAGTAATAGTAGCAAGGCACGATAACACGTAACAATAGAGCACAAGCATCTAACTCAAAATCAATTTATTGTAGGTAGAGTGACCCGTGATCTATGACAATGTCAAGGTTGTACAAATTATCCGAAGTGTGATTATATGCTCTGCAGAAATCGCATGTATGATCTTTACCCGGCCTCTAGCCCACGACTTTTGTTTAATTAGAAAACTTTGGGTGCAATGACGTGCTTTGATACTATATCGAAAAAAAAATGATTTAAATAGACAAGAACCTAACCTTTAAATAGTTTGTGGGCAAGTTGCATCAACCTTTCCCATCAACTTGAATCATTTAACCTTCCCTTTATGACTTCTTTATAACTTCCTTCTCATCAATCATAATAATTGCAAGGCAAATAATTAATTCCATTAGCACTATGTGAGTTAGTGGGGAGAATTCTTGAACCTTATTGTTGAAATTTTTGAAGTGGAAATGGGCGGCCTGGGCGGTCTGTCAGCGCGGCTTGTGCGGACAGAGGTCGGCGACCTATCAGGTTGGCTTGAAGTGGCTGGCGGTCAGTTCCTGGAGAAACCGGGCGGATAGGTTGTTATCCGCGGAGTTCACAGAGTCCGTGTTGCGGACTGTTTTGGAGCTCGCGAGTTCAGCTTAGGCTTGTGTCTTGGACTTGCTCTGGTGTTGCGGTTGGTGATAATCACGGTGTTCACCAGATTGTGTGGACTAGTGTTGGAGTCCGCCGGGTTGTGTGAATTGGATCTTGAGTTCGTTGGTTTGTATCCGCACCTTGGTCTCCTTGTGGCATGAGCTTGGTTTGGATTTGTTCAAAGTCCAGGTTGGCTGTTCGGGAGGTCGCGTAGTCTGGTTCTGTGTCCGCGAAGCTCGGCAGCAGTCCGTCGTGCTCTGGTTGCGAGCTCAGGGAGTGCGGACTGGGGTTGTATCCGTAGAATCTGCCTGGTTGGCGACCAAGTCTGCTTTGGTGGTTAGGCGGTTTTGGTTGGGTGTCTTGCTTTGGTGGTGCGACATCAGCGGTTTGGCTGTCTGGTCTAGTCACAACGGCCTGATATTGTGTCTGCAGTTTAGCGGATACTCTCTATTCTCGCTGCGAGATAGGACGGTATTCCTATCAGTTAGGGCGGTGATTACACTCATATTCGCGCCTATAAATAGGACCCCCCCCCCCCCCCCCGTCACATCAAGGACACACCGAGTGAACAATAAGTGAACTCGCGGGAGGTTGCTGCGGTTAGGTTTTTTTATTTGTGTGGTTTGAAGAGATTGACTGGTTTGTGCTGTGCAGGTTGTGCGGATAGCGCTGAGGAGCCAGGAACTTGGTTCTGACTTCAGTCAGGGTCAGTTTGGATTCTGCGGTTTACAACCAGCGGTCAGTAGCAGGTCGCGGCTTGCGACTAGGCGGTCTTCTCTTCTGCAACTTGTTTCCCAATTCAATAAGTTGTCCACCTCTGCCGGATTGTTCAGTTCGGTGGCAGCAGCAGTTCGCGTGATCTGGAGGTCAGGCGGCTTGCAGTTCAGCGGATAGAGTGCTTCTCAGTAGTGGAATAACGGGTTGTTCACGTGGCTTTGTTGCAGTCTTGAGGCTAGGCGGCTTCAGCGGTCTCCACAGGAAGCTCGGCTGGGTCGGTGGCTTCTCTTTGAGACCGCGCGGCTTGTTTTTTGCCTTGTATTTTTTCTGCTTCCATCGGGTACATTGACGAATCATGTCTCGTCATCTATGTCTCGCTCTGTAAAGATTTTTTATAGTACAAGATTATTGCACCTTTATTGGCATTTGGTTTGCTTTGACTCAGATAGGTTGAGTGTTCCTGCGCCTGGTTTCCCGTTTTTCGCGGATCACAAATTTTTTACATGGTATCAGAGAGAATAGAGGCTGAGCAGTGATCAATCGTCAGCTTGCTTTATTGCTTCTATGAGTCTGAGTATTCCAGGTTCAGTGCAATCAAAGGTGGAATGGCAAGAGGTTTTGGAATTGAGCTACTTACATCGACTAACTTCAAGAAGTGGAAGTCGTATATGGAAAGCTTTCTTTTAGGCAAGGACTTATGGGAGGTCGTCTGCGGAGACGATAAGCAAGAGGTGGTTGCCATTGTTGGCAATGCTGATGTTGTGAGAGCTTGGAGGAAGACAAACACGAAAGCGGAGTTTGTTCTCAAGCGGGCTATCTCGTCAGAACTCTTTGACCATATCAATAGATGTCGGTCTACTGCAGAGATTTGGACTTCCCTTGATGGGTTGTTCAATAGAAAGAATATAGCAAGGCTATAATTTCTAGAAAATGAGTTGGCAAAGGCCACTCAAGGAGACCTGTCCATCTATACGTTCTTCTTGAAGATGAAGAACTTGTGCGCTGAGATTTCAGCGTTGGATCCTGATGAGCCTATTTTGGAGGCGAAACTGAAGAGGCACATAATCCACGGTTTGCGGAAGGAGTATGTGGCATTTGTCACATCTGTTCAATGTTGGGCCACTCAGTCATCTTTTCTAGAGCTGGAGAACATGCTGTCATCGCAAGAGAGCTTTGCTAGATAGATGGATGTAGTCACTATCTCTGAAAGAGGTAGTGAGGCACTCTTCTCAGGAAAAAAGAAGAGATGGGTGAAAAAGAAGAAGACTGATGCTGGTGATGGTCCTTCAACTTCTTATCAGCAAGAGAGAAGTGATTCTGCTAAGCGTGACTGGAAGAAAGAAGAAGGATTGGCTTAAGTGCTACAGGTGTAACCAGCCAGGTCACTTCAAGAAGGACTGTAAGGTCAAGCTGCAGCATGGGCATGTTGCAAACAAAGAGGAGGCTAGTTCCAGTTCTAAAGAAGCTGGATGGGGAAGTGCATTCATGACGGTCATGTGTGTCCGTGCCTTATCCTCCGTCAACTACAAAGATGACTGGATAGTTGACTCGGGGTGTGGACATCACCTCACCAGGAATGAGTCAAAGTTTTCTTCTCTGCGAACATTATCAGGTAATGAAGCTATCATAACTGTTGATGATACTGTTCATACAGTAGAGAAGGAGGGTGTTGTTTCTTTAGGTAGTGATAAGGGTCCACTTACCTTGAGGAGTGTGTATCACATACCAGACATGAAAAAAACCTCTTCTCAGTGACCAATGAAGTAGATGCAGGTTTTCACGTTCTGTTCGGCCCAACAAAAGTGAAGTTTCTCCGCAATGTGTCAGCGGTTAAGGCTAACGTTGCTCATGTATGGAGAAGGGTAAGAGACTTGTTTGTACTATCAATAAGTTCCTATGTTGATCAGATGAGGACCAATGATAGTATTGTTATCTGGCATGTGCGGCTGAGTCATGTTTGGATGGACAAGCTGAAAGCCATGACAGTGAAGAGCCTTGTGAAAAGCTTTCCTAAGTTGTCATCCTTCGTCGACGGTCATATCTGCGCGGGGTGTCAATATGGAAAAGTTCATCGCCTTCCATTTGACAAGGCACAGACCAGAAGTAAAACACCATTAAAGTGTATTCATGGTGATTTAATAGGGCGGACCGTCACTGCCACCCTTAGAGGCAGCAGGTACATGCTAGTGTTGGTTGATGACTACTCGAGGTACACTTGGGTATATTTCATGAAGGAGAAGTCGGACGCGTTCCATTTGTTTGTATCCGCAGAATCCGCCTGGTTGGCGACCAGGTCTGCTTTGGTGGTTAGGTGGTTTTGGCTAGGTTTCTTGCTGTGTCGGTGCGATCTCAGTGGTCTGCCTGTCTGGTTTAGTCGCAGCGGCCTGATACTGTGTTTGTAGCTTAGTGGATACTCTCTGTTCTCGCCGCAAGATAGGGCGGTGTTTCTATCAGCTAGGGCGGTGATCACACTCCTATTCGCGCTTATAAACAGGACACCCATGTCGCATCAATGACACACCGAGTGAGCAGTAAGTGAACTTGCGAGAGGTTACTGCGGTTAAGTTTTTCTTTTTGCATGGTTTGAAGAGGTTTACTGGTTTGTGTTGTGCAGGTTGTGCAGATAGCGCTGAGGAGCCAGGGACTTGGTTCTGACTTCGGTCAGGGTCAGTTCGGATTCTGCGGTTTGCAACCAACGGTTAGCAGCAGGTCGCGGCTTGCGACCAGGCGGTCTTCTCTTCTGCAACTTGTTTCCCAGTTCAATAAGTTGTCCTCCTCTGGCGGCTTGTTCAGTTCAGTGGCAGCAGCAGTTCGCATGATCTGGCGGCTAGGCGACCTCGCGGTCAGGCGGCTTGCAGTTCAGCGGATAGAGTTCTTCTCAGTAGTGGAATAACGGGTTGTCTGTGCGGCTTTGTTGCGGTCTTGTGACTAGGCGGCTTCAGCGAACTCCCCAGGCAGCTCGGCAGGGTCGGCGGCTTCTCCTTGAGACCGCGCGGTTTGTTCTTTGCCTTGTATTTTTTTTGCTTCCATCGGGTACATTGGCGAAACATGTCTCGTCATGTATGTCTTGCTCTGTAAAATTTTTTTTATAGTACAAGATTTTTGCTCCTCTATTGGCATTTGGTTTGTTTTGGCTCGGATAGGTTGAGTGTTCCTGCGCCTGATTTCCCGTTTTCCGCGAATCACAAATTTTTTACATTTATTAATCCCTTCTCTAAAGTCTTAACAATTACATAACATATTAGTGTGTTGACATCTTGCGTGCATTTGAGATAGGTTGTGCAACGGGAGGAGCTGAATTTCGAGAAGTTAAACAATAAGCCTAAAAGTACTCAAAAGCGTGAGTCGAACATCAGCAAATAATTTATCGTGTGTCATACACATGAGATCGATACATTGGTTATATCTGACAATCTTCATTGTAATTCGTGTTATCAGCCACTTTCGAACTAAGACTCCGTTTGGTAGGACTTATTTTCACCGGTCAAGCAATTATGACAGCATGAGCCGGTGCTTAATTATGGTCCGGTTCATGCGGTCGTAAGTCGTAACCGCTTGACCAGTGAAAATAATTCCCCCCAAACAGAACCTAAATATGCATTGAATAAGTAAAAAAAACTAATTTTGAACACGAATATGTTGAAATTATTGAAGTGAAAGTGGAGGTTGACCAGACAGACCGCGCGGCCTGGGCGGTCAGTCTTGCGGACTGGTGGTGCGGCTTGACGGTCTAATGTTGTGGTCTGGTGGTGAGTCCTTGGTGGTAGCCGTGCGGATAGGTTGTGTATCCGCGGTATGGGCGGACTGGGTTGGAGTCCGCAGAGTTCGCTCTATGTGGACTGTTTTTGGTGCTCGCGAGATCGGCATTGGCATGTGCCCTTGATCTCAGGTGGTGTGGTTAGGAGGTAACCACGGAGTTCGAGGCTAGGAGAACTGGATTGGAGCCGGCGACTGGGCGGACTGATTGTTCGTGTCTGCTGAGCTCGTGCCAGAGGTTCACTGGTTGGGAATTTGGTCACGATCTGTGGCAAGTTCAGATTGTTCGCGGAGTCCGCAATGTCTGTTGTTTGACCGGGCAGTTTGTGCCTTTAGTCGTGGACATTATTGTTGCCGGCTGGTGCTGTGTCAGCTGTGATGCAGACTGGATTCTATCCAGTCTCATTGTTATCAGGCGGATAGGCTAGTGTCCGGCCTTGTCCATCCAGACTGGGCGGACTGCTCCGTGCTATCTGCGGGCTGGGGTGGTGTTTTTATCTATTAGGGCGGTGACCACACTCCTCTCCGCGCCAATAAATAGGACCCCCCTGACATCATAATTATCTGAATGAACAGTAAGTTGAACGTGGGTTAATTGTTGCGGTCTCGAATTTTCTGTCCGCGCGGTTTGAGAAGGATTACCGGTTTGCTGTTTGCAGGTTGTGCGGCTAGCACTGAGAAACCAGGACTTTGGTGCTGACTGCGGTCAGGGATCAGTGGAGCTTGCGGTTTACAATCAGCGGTTTGCAACAGATCACGGTTGCAGCCAGCCGGTCTTCTCTCCTTTAGTTTTCCCAGTTCAATAACTTGTCCGCCGGTCTCGGCGGTCTGTTCGTCAGTTCGGCAACGGCTTGTTCGCGGACTCTAGCAGCTAGGCGACTTTAGCGGTTAGGCGGCTTGTAGAGAGCGGACAAAGGTGTTCAGCAGAATAACGGGTTGTCCGCGATTTATCCAGACTCCGTAGTTCAGTTCGGTGCAGTAGAAGCTTGGCGGTCTCAGCTGTCTCGGCGATCTTGGCGGTCTCTGAGGCAGTCCACCCGGCTTGTTCTTGCTTGTTTGTATGCTCTTCCTTTGTACCTCGGCGAAGCATGTCTCGCTATGTATGTCCTGTCTTGTAAAGAAGATTGTTGATAATACAAGATTTGTTATTGCCTTCTGTTGTTTCTAATCAATTGAGCTTGGTTTACGGTTGAATGTTCCTGCTGCTGGTTCTCATTTTCCGCTATATCAAATTTTAACAGGATAATGATTACAAAAACAAAGAGATCACAGTTCCTTTGTCAATAAAGTCCTACAACTTGTTTTGTTTAAATTATGGAATATTTTTGCTAAGGAGAGAAACCCTCCCATTTTTATTCACTTTTAATTAATTGTTTCAAGTTATTAATTAAAAAAGTAGTGTCTTCTCTCTAGTTCTCTATTTATTTTGATGTGAGAGCATGATGGTGAAGATTGGCTAAGAAGCTAGATCCTAAGGCTGCATGTGTATAGAGTGTGACAAATTCTAGCACTTGATTGACATGTTTACACGTGTCTAGACTTTAAATTAAATCTAAGCCCATCCATAATAAATTTTTTTAATAAAATTTAAATTTTTTTCTAAATACCAAAGCTAAAAATCATGAGTTTTGAGATTTTGAATCAATATCAAATTAGTGCTTAAATTTTTAATTGAGCCAAAATAGTGCCTCAACTTCTCATCTACTGACTTTTTTAGTAAATAGTAGAAATGATTTTTAAAAATTGATGTAGAAATCTTACAAAAAATTTAGTCTCTAAACTTCAGTACTAAGATCGGAAATTTTAATTGTGTCAAAATAGTCCCCAATTTCTTTAAATGTTAGTCAAGATGATGAAAGTGATACAACTTAAAAAAACTTAAGAACTAAATTGATATTATCTTACAACTTAAAAACTAAAAAAAAGTAATTATACATGTCTTTCTTTATAATAAAAAGTTTGGTGACATGCACATCAAACATTAATAAGAATGACCATTAATATATAAAAGGATTGACAAAGTAATAGTAATTTTAGCATATTGTTGAAAATAAATCAATATTGGCAATAAACTATTTAATGTTCAAATATAATTAAGCATTTTACATTTAAGGGTGATCTCACCACTTTAGTCTGCGTTCACGACTGTCACCGCCGTGCAAATTAAAGTCCAAACGAACTAACAAAGCCCTAGTCGTCGGAGCAACTTGCCATCCCTTGCCATGCCACCGAAGTCCGAGCAATGCTTTCCAGCCGTCTTTAAGGGTGACCTCTTTGGGCTCTCTGGAGTGGCCTCCCTCTAGCGGTGGCTACCTTATTGTGAGCATTGTTGGTAATGTTGTTTGCAGGTTTGGGCCGCCTTCTTATGTGAAGGTACCTTGATCGTTAGGATTGTGACACCTCACGCATGGACTCGGACCGTCCGGATCGCGCCACGTCATCGATCCTAGGGAGGTTTATTTTGTCTAGTTTGTCCTAATCCTGATTAGGAATGGTTTAGAATTGGAGGGCTGATTTTTTGGGGGGATTATGGGTATTCCTAATCTAGGCCAATCATTAATTCGGAATCCTATCTATTGGCAAGGGCCATTCATGGCCGGCGGCCTCTTTAATTCTCTTTCCCGTAACAGTCTTGAGCTTTTATGGGGCCGTTTCTTCCATCTTGGAGAGGTGGTGGCTGCCTATTTAAGGAGGGATGTTGCAGCCTTGAAGGAAGACAATCAAGCAAGAATCAGAGAGGAATCATTTTTGTGGCCACCAGCGAGGAGTGTGAGAGCAGTTCTGTGGAGGCGGGTTTCCAGCGGCGACGGCGGCAGCGAGCGGACCTCGTCAGCGCAGGAGGATCAGAGGCGGCGGCAGCGGGTTGCAGCGGCGATCTCCAGGCGGCATGAAGAGGTGTTCAGGCGGCGGCGGCGGCGACAGCTCCAGTTCAGACAAGGCGCGGCGGCCCGGCGGGCAGGCGTGCTGCAGCGGAGGCGGCGCATCGGGCTCAACTCAGGCGGAGGCGGCTTTGTCCAGCGGCGGCAGGCAGCTCCAGGAGGCGGCCCAGTAGCAGGAGGATTTCAGGTGGAGGCGGCTCTGTCCAGCGGCGGCAGACAGCTCCAGGCGGCGACAACAGGTGCAGGAACGGCGGATCCATCGGGGAAGAAGAACAGTGGTTGTCGCCGGCGACATCGATACCGCCCGGGATATCGGTTCTTCAAGTTTTGGGTTCTTTGGTTTCCTTTGTTGTTCGACCGTATCTGTTTGGTCTTGGTTGTATCTGTGTAACCTCATCAGTTTTAGTGGATCTTTCTGGCGCGCTCTCCCGTTGGAGTAGGAGTCCCAACTCCGAACCACGTAATTGTTTTGTCGTCTGGTTGTGCTTGGTTTTTTTGGATTTAAATTTCGTTTATCATATTATTGCTCAGATTGCTTCGTTGCTAGATCCGCAGCGAACCACCGTAGTCGCGGATCCGGTCCCAATTTCACAACAATTGGTATCAGAGCGAGGTTCGACCCTTCGGACCCGGTGAGCAATAATGACAACGAAATTGAAGTCCCAAGTACGACGGCAAAATTGACTTTGGTCTGTGGCAGAGAAACGGGCCAAAGCGGTTCTCGTCCAGCAAGGTCTTCATAAGGCTCTCCTCGGAAAGGAGAAGTCTGGAAGAAGGGACGAGTGGGATGAGCTAGATCTGAAGGCCATCAGCACAATCCAGTTATGCTTGGCCGATGAGGTTATGTATAATGTAGTCGATGCTGAAGACTACAGCGGATCTGTGGAAGAAGTTGGAGGAGCTTTATATGTAAAATCCCTCACGAATAAGCTGTACGTAAAGAAACAACTTTACAGCTTGAGGATGTCGGACAGCACTCCGCTTCTGATACATGAATGTGTTTAATAAACTTATCTCTCAGTTGCGTAGTAGGACATTAAGGTCGAGGAGGAAGACCAGGCTCTTCTCCTGTTGTCTTCATTGCCGAAAGTCCTCGATCATCTGGTCACCACGATCACTGTATGGAAGGACACCCTGAAGATGGAAGAAGTGAGTGACAGCGCTGCTCTCGAACGAAACGAGAAGCAAGTCGAGCCCTAAGCCGATGAGGCCTATTCGTGAAGAGCAAGGACCCCACCCGGGGTAGATCGAGAGGAAAAGGGAAGGAGGAAGACCGACCTAGGTTTAAGTCCGGGGCAGGAATACAAAGTGCCACTACGCAAGGAGGAGGGACACTGGAAGAATGAGTGCCCGAAGAAGAAGTTTAGAGAACAGACGCATGAGCCACATCAGGCTGCGGTGGCATCGCGGGATGAGAACGACGCTGACGTTTTTCATGTTTCACCCAGTCTTCGGGACCACAGATTCATGGATCATGGACACAGGATGTTCGTTCACATGTGCTCGAACATTGAATGGTTCTCCAGTATTAGGCACTGTGGAGGTGGTCGTGTTCGGATGGGGAACCGGTCAGAGTGCGAGATATCTGGAGTCGGGAGCATCGGATTAGGGATGTTCGATGCTGTGGTTAGGACCCTCACCGACGTTCGGTATGTGCCGAGTTGAGGAAAAGCCTGCTTTCTCTAGGCACTCTGGAGGCTGCGGGTTATTCTTATACCGCAATGACGGATATTTTGAGGTCAGGAGAGGCGCGCAGATAGTCTTGAAGAGGAGAGCGTTCCGGATCGCTCTATAGACTGATTGGCCCACGATTGCCAAGGGAGATGCGAGAGAGAGGTCAGACCGTCTCTCAAGCTGCAGGATACGTGTAGCGTATGTAATTTCAGGCGATCTCCTCAGATCGCGGTTCCTTAGATAGAGCTTTAGAGAGCAGAGATAGTTCTCAGCGAAAAGCTAGGAAGGACCAGCGGGAGGAGCAGAGCGGTGCAGGATTCGTGGCTAGGCGTGTGCTCGGAGAGAGGACCTTGGCGAGGTAGAATCTCGCAGCCGTAGAGGAGAGGTAGAGAGTCATCTCAGGAGTTACCCAGGCACCGCAAAGGGAGCCATCTGGCTCAGGAGTCCCACCAAGAAACTCAGGTTTACTCAGAAGAAGGTGGAGCGCACAGTGGTGTGCGCCATCAGGAGTCGAGGGAGTTCACTGGAGGTGGAGGCGTGGAGTTGCGGGAGATATCTATGGAGGAAATGTTACGAGCATGAGAGAGAAATCAGTGAGAGGGAGTCAAGTTCAAGAGCGGTCTTGACTTGACTCAGACTGATGCATGTTGATCGTGAGGGCCCAGGGAGAGGGGCTTGTAGTCGCCAGTTGGAGAGATACAGGTTGGAGGTTCAGATAGTTTGTTAGGCTTCGATGTGGAGTTCGGTTGTGGCATGAGGCGTCAAGGTGGAGATTGTTAGGATTGTGACACCTCACGCATGGACTCGGACCGTCCGGATCGCGCCACGTCATCGATCCTAGGGAGGTTTATTTGCCTAGTTTGTGCTAATCCTAATTAGGAAGTGGTTTAGAATGGGAGGGCTGATTTTGGGTGGGATTATGGGTTATTCTAAATCTAGGCCAATATCAATCGGAATCCCAATCTATTTTGGAAGGGCCATTCATGGATACGGCGGCCTCTTTAATTCTCTTTCACGTAACAGCCTTGGAGCTTTTATGGGGGCCGTTTCTTCCATGCTTGGAGAGGTGGTGGCTGCTATTTAAGGAGGGATGTTGCAGCCTTGAAGGAAGAACAATCAAGCAAGAATCAGAGAGGAATCCATTTTTGGGCCACAGCTGAGGAGTGGAGAGCAGTTCTGGGAGGCGGTTCCAGCGCGGCGGCGGGGCGGGCAGCGAGCGGACCTCGTCAGCGCAGGAGGATCAGAGGCGACGGCAGCGGGTTGCAGCGGCGATCTCCAGGCGGCATCAAGAGTGTTCAGGCGGCCGGCGGCGGCGACAGCTCCAGTTAGACAAGGCGCGGCGGCGGCGGCGGCAGGCGTGCTGCAGCGGAGGCGGCGCATCGGGCTCAACTCAGGGGAGCGGGCTTTGTCCAGCGGCGCAGGCAGCTCCAGGAGGCGGCTAGTAAGTCAGCAGGTGATTCAGGTGGGGGGGGAGGCGGGGGCTCGTGTCCAGCGGCGGCAGACAGCTCCAGGCGGCGACAAAGGTGCAGTGCAGGAACGGCGGATCCATGGGGAAGGAAGAACAGTGGTTGGTTTTCGCCCGACGACATCGATACGCCGGCGATATCGGTTCTTCACGTTTTGAGTTCTTTGGTTTTCCTTTGTTGTTCGGACCGTATCTGTTTAGGTCTCTGGTTGTTATCTGTGTAACCTCATCAGTTTTAGTGGATCTTTCTGGCGCGCTCTCCCGTGGAGTAGGAGTCCCAACTCCGAACCACGTAATTATTTTGTCGTGGTTGTGCTTGGTTTTTTGGATTTAAATTTTCATTTATCATATGATTGCTCAGATTTGCTTCCGTTTGCTAGATCCGCGGCGAACCACCGTAGTCGCGGATCCGGTCCCAATTTCACAACAACCTTGATCATGTTGCATGCATGTAAGTGGAAAATATGAATGACATTTAGACTCCGTTTGGGGGACTTATTTTCACCAGTCAGCGGTCACCGAACCGGACAATTAAGGTCGGTTGACGACCCGCACTCTGCATGAGACCTTACTCTCATGGAGAACCATGTTGATCTCCTTGGGAGATTATTTTATGAACTCCGAGGTTATTCGTGCTCTCCCACGGAGCATTTATGCTCTCCCGAAGAGCGTAATTCCCCCCGATACTCTCTCGCCAGAGTGCTTAAATGATCTCCCAGATTGATCTCTCCAAATTCGATCTCCTGAGAGAACATTTGTAATGATCACCAAGAATATCAAAATTATTCTTCTTCGAAAGTAAATGCACTATATATATTTGCTTTTGAAAAGTAAATGTCATATCTGTTTTTCAAAAATGTCTTTACACGTGGCACGATTAGCAAGTTCTCTCATATGCAAGCATGTGAAGTAGCTGTTTCTATCTGACCGTTGCTAATTGCGTTGAAACAACGCGACCACGTACATGAGACCACAATTAAGCTAGCTAGGCTCTAGGGCTAGCGTTAGGCAACTATCCTTTCTTTAACTAATCCAATCATTAACAAATAGCTCCCTGCCTTTGCCTCATGATCTTCATCTCTATCCACTACAACATTAAAATAACACTTGATTTCCAATAACATTATTGTTGTTGCCCGCGACCAAGTTATTCATGAAAAATCCGGAGCGAAGAAAATAAGTGAACTAGAGTCCCATGCTCGTTAGCCATATGTAACTAATGAAAGCTCTGCTTGGGATGTCTGTTGACGCATGAAAAGCAGCTGTGGAAAATCAACGATAAGATTATAGAGCTGTCGGAAATGTGGGAAAAATTGAGATGTAAAGCTGTCGGGAGAGAAGCATGAAAAATGAAAATTTTCATTATTTTTCAAAAAAAAAAAAATTATTGATGTTTTTCCACCCATAAAATTTAAAGGATTACAAATTTGTGATGGTGGTGAAAATATAATTTTTTTAGGGCGTTGCTATCCGCAGCGCAGTTTTGGCTATTCGCACCGCACTTTCTCATAAGTTTTCGTGTCTTTTGAAAATACGCTTTGTACATGTATTTTTAGGAAAAGTGTTCAACACGAAAGTTGTAGATATCGTCGATATCTACAACTTTCGTGTTGAACACTTTTCTTAAAAATGCATGTACAAAGTGTATTTCCAAAAGACGCGAAACCTGGACGTATTTCACAAGTACGCCTTGTACATGCATTTTTAAGAAAATTGTTCAACACGAAAGTTGTAGATTTCGTCGAGATCTACAACTTTCGTGTTGAACATTTTTCTTAAAAATATATGTACAAGACGTATTTCCAAAAGACACAAAAGACTAAGAGAAAGTGCGGTGCGAATAGTCAAAACTGCGGTACGGATAGCAGCGCCCTTTTTTTTAACTACCGCTACCGTCAAACAAAGCCCAAGAATGAACACAAGTAGCATTTGTTGAGGCAGACACTCTAGTGGGTCCGCGACTTTCTCCGTGTTTGGGAGTTGGTGACATGTGTGAGGCGCACGGATTAAAGGTTAAAACATAATTCTTATATCATTATTATTTTTCTCATTTTTATTTTACTTATTATTTGAAAAAAAAAGAATAAGAAACTGGATAAAATTAGGAATGAATGTATCAGGGATAAGACAGGAGTAGCACCAATTGCAGATAAGATGCGAGAAACTCGACTAAGATGGTTTGGACATGTACAAAGGAGACCGTTAGAGACAACTGTTAGGCGTTGTGGGAGTCTATTCACTAGTCATGTTAAACGGAGGAGGGGGTAGACCAATAAACACTTGTAATGAAACTATAAGAAAAGACATGATGTATTTAGGCATTAGTGAGATTATGACAAAAGATAGGGCACAATGACGACAAAGGATCCATATAGCCGACACCACTATAGTGGAATAAAGGCTTAAGTGTTGTTTGTTGTATTTGAAAAAAAAAAGGAATCATATTGGAGCTCTATTTTTAAGGGTGGTTGATGAAAATATCTTTCAGTTTGATGTACAGCCTAAGCTTAAATCATGATCAAGTCATAAATGTGTTTGTTCGCATATGCTAATTAATAAGGCATGTGTCCTTGCCTTGGCTTAACTGCCAATGAATGTATTTTGTGTCATGAAAACTTTGGTGTCACTACACAATTATGTTATCGAAAGTAATGAACGATGGATGTAATGCGACTACATAGTTTTAGAATCGTCTTAGGCTCCGTTTGGCGGGACGTATTTTCACCGGTCAAGCGATTACGACCGCATGAATCAGATCTTAATTATGGTCCGATTCATGCGGTTGTAACCACTTGACCGGTGAAAATAAGTCCTGCCAAACATAGCCTTAATCGAAATCTACTAATTTCTAAACCCTAAACTTATAGCGAAAAGTTTCAAATTACAAGGCTTGAAGATCCTTTAATTGTCGGTGGCTAATATTAGCCTAATGGAATTTGTTCACACTTGTCAAGAATGCTACAAAAAAACACACTCTATGAAAGATGGAAATGAGCAAATTAATGAGTTTTAAGGCACCGTTTGGCATGGTGGTGGAGGTCGTCAACATAGGGGTTAAATTGTCATTCGTTAACGCACACCTAAGGAACTTCATCCACTTTTATGTTTAAACCGATGAAGTTTGCTAGGTGGTCGTTAACGAATGACGGTTTAACTCGGGCGTTTATAACCGCTGCCGCTGTGCCAAACGAACCCTTAATTTTGCAAAATGAGCATCACGAAAAAATATTTTTTCTGGGTATTATTACTGTAAGGTGTCCTTCTATGCTCCATTTCTCTTCGAGCTTCTTTTCTTCTTAGTTAGACATTTGATTTTTGTGAAAATTTATGGGAAGTTGAAAAGGAGGTCGCAGGAACACTCAACCACACCAGAAGTCAAGTAGTAACCAGCACAACAGAAGCACAAGAGTCATAAACTGAAATTCAATCTGATTTATAAAGTGAAACATACATTGCGAGAAATGATTTCGCCAATGTACCCAAAAAAATAGAAAAAACAACTGTAGGTAAAGAAGAAAACGCGCGGACAGATAACTGTAACCGCACACAATACTCAAGCTGAAAGTCATGTCCACCGAAACCGACCAAGTCGTCTATTCGCAACTAGCCGCGCGGACTGTCTGTTATTGAATGTTGATGATCAGGAAACAGAACCCGCTAATAAGCTAGACGAACTCCAAACTCTATCCGCAACCCCGAGGAAGATGACTCCAAGCTGTGGACTGCGACCTGTTGTATATCGCTGACTGTAAATCGTGAACTGTTTCACACCAAGCTTTCACTAGTTGCCTAGCCGTCTGATGCTAGGCGCACAGCCTGCACAGATAGTCAACTTCACTTAGTCACGCCGGTTAGAAAAATGTAATCGCGGGGTCTAAACGTGAGTTGAGTTCTAACTATTCTCGATATTTATGATGAGTCAGGGACTCCTATTTATAGGCGTGAGGAGCAGTGTCATCACCGCCCATAGCGATAGGATAAACGTCCGTCAAACCTGCACCTAGCACCACGTATCCGCACAAGTGCGGATACAAGCATCAGTCTGCCACTGATAAAAAACTATCCGCAAAGAAGTGCGGACACGACACTCTGTCCGCGCACAATAAACCAACTTAATTGCTTACGCGGAAAGCACCACCAGTTCGCATAAAGAGCGGACAACAACTCAGACCGCGTGGACTTGTGAGAATCAATCATGTATTATAAGCCTAGTTCGCACCAATGAAATACTGCTAGATACCGCCACAGACAACATCGATCTACTAACTCTGCATCCAGATCGCACAATACTGCGGACTCCGCGAACACAAGAGTAGATCGCACAAGCAAGCGATACAGCGAACTATGCAACAACCTTGGACTTGTCATAGCACCATGACCAAGTCCACAACCAGCAAACTCTGGAAAACAACCTGCCCGAGAAGGCTACAGCAAGATGTGAGGTTAGTCGTCGCAGACCGCGCTAACTGCATGCCTTCTTGCAAACCAGAGTACCTGAAGCTTCAGCGGACTGCTCGGTCTCACAATCCAGATCGCAACAGCAGCGGTTAGACAAGGCTAACTGCCCGGTTATTTTTTTTAGGGTGCTTGCTGAACCAGACTGCGGGAGAGAAGAAGAGAAGAAGTCAACCTGGCTAACCGCCGACTTCAGGCCGCCAGGCCGCGGCGGTCTCTGCGTCTCTGCGGTCTGCCCAAATCAAACCGCCCACCTCTACGACACTATCACTTCAACAATTTTAACACTCCCCCTTTAAGTGAGAAGTGGAAACCAGCTCAAGTATCCCCTAAACGAATAAATGATCCCTTCGGCAATGGCTTTGTAAAGACATCCGCCACATTATTCTAACTCTGCATATAATACACCATCAAAGATCCCTCCAGCACCTTCTCCCGAATGAAGTGATGCTTGATTTCGATGTGCTTCGTTCGCGCATGACAAACTGGATTGTTGACCAGTTTAAGAGCACTCTCATTGTCGCCGCGAAGCATAGTAGGACCATGCACCTCCTCATGCATGTCATCCACTAATCTCCTAAGCTAGATGGCTTCCTGAGCTGTCAGTGTCGAAGCCTTATATTCCTCTTCTATAATAGAGACAGACACTAAATCCTGTTTCTTACTGCACCATGAGATAGTTGTCGATCCAGTGAAGAAGACACATCCAGGTGTCGACTTTCGATCATATGTATCTCCTCCATAATCAGCATCCATGTAGTCATACAGACTGAAGCTCATGCCCTTCTTATAAAATAGACTCATCTCTGAGGTAGATTTGACATACTTTAGGATAGCTTTAGCCGCCACAAGATGAGGCTTACGCAGCTCCGTCATATACCGACTAATCCGACCCACAACATAAGCAATATTTGGCCTAGTGATTATCAGATATATGAGACTCCCCACGAGAGCCCGGAACACCAAAGAGTCTATAAGAACCCTTACCTCATATGGCCGAAGTTTCAGACCGACCTCCAGAGGAGTAGAACTACTCTTCCTTTCCTGCATTCTGAATCGCTTAACGATTCTCTCTGCATAGCCCTTATGGGAAACGAACACATCGTTCTTCTGCCTCTCAACCTCGAGTCTAAGGAAATGGTGGAGCTCCCCAAGATCATTCATCTTGAATCGGATGGCGAGCTCAGGACCTGAGCCTAGCCACCTCTTCCTCTGAGTTCCCCGTGACGATCATATCGTCAACATACAACAGAATGATGACCTGAAGCTCCCCCTCTTCTTAACGAACAGACTAGAATCTTAATCTGAAGCAAAATAACCACAGAACTGGAGGTATTATGTTATCTTCTCATACCACGCCCGAGGCGCTTGCTTCAGACCATAAAGGGTCTTTTTTAGCCCTCAGACGTATCCTGGAAGTTCTTCAGATACATAACCTAGTGACTGCATCATGAAGATGTTCTTATCAATCTCGTCGTAAAAGAACACATTCTTTATGTCGAGTTGTCAAATCCTCCACCCTTGGCAAGTCGTCAAAAAAATCACCACCCGCATTGAAGTCATCTTGGACACCAGACTAAACGTCTCTTCATAATCCTCTCTGTATTGCTATGAGAACCCCCGAGCTACAAGGCGGGCCTTGTACCACTCGATGTTGTCGTCAGTCTTCTTCTTGAGTTTTTAAATCAACTTACATGTCACCGGAGTAAAGCCTTCGATCTTGGGTACAAGATCTCAAATCTCATTTTTCATAAGGGTGGTCATCTCCTCATCTATGGCATCTTCTCACTCCTTTATATCAGTGGCGTTCTCAAAGCTCGACGACTCTCGTTCATCCAAGGGACCTGCGAAGAAACATGAGACGAAACTCACCATGTTCTCGTCCCTATACCGAGATGGTGTGATAATAGTCCTCTTGGACCTCCACATGGCTTGACCCTGATCCACCACTCCCACTATTTTTTTCTATACTAGCTCTAATCCCGGGCACACCAGGAGCATCACTCCACATGCTTCCAGATCTGAAAGCCTCCGCCCCAGAGGTAAACGAAACCGGAGCACCTGGTGACACAAACAACTCCTCCAGAAGATCCCGAGCAACTTCAACTTGCCCTCCGTCAGACCTGCTCTCCTGCAACTTCACAGATAAGCTACTCTGATATAATGTGAACTCGTCAAATGCCACATCCCGGGAGACAACAAACTTTTGTTCCTCTGGATCCATGCATTTACAGTCCTTCTTCCTCTCATCATATCCAACGAAGACTAGCTTCCTTGCTTTCACATCTAGCTTCGTCCTGAGTGTTGAAACCGAAAATTCGGTCTCTTGTGGAGTTCACCCTTGGGGAAGGGGTGATCATGCACCTACTTCTCTCCTGCAAGCAAACCAACATGGGAAGAAAAGAGGAACTGACCCAAGGGCTCGGCGGGGAGGACCCACCACACACCCGGAAGATCTTAGAGCGCTTCGCCTCCTTAGCCAAAGACCGAGATAAGGAATCCTCAGAAAGAGCTTGAGAGATGGAATAAGGGGGCACAAGAAGCATGCTTTCTGAGGTACCCCTTGGGTCCTATTTATAGATTTCTGAAAATGGCCTACAAATAGCCAACCTCTGCTATTCTGTACGGCTATGTGCAGTCCAGGTTGGCCTGCCAACAGCGTAACTCCGATGTTCTGAATGGCTATGGGCAGGCCCGGGGCAAAATAGCAAAAAATACCTCATGGACCTGGGCGAGCTGAGGAGCTCGGCCTCCCCTGAAGATACTGCCCGCCTGCTGTCTGCCGAGCTCCTTAGGGCGAGTGCGAACTGGGCCACCATGCTCGCCCTTCGGTCGGCCCCCATTAGTCGAGCTTAGCTTGACGAAACCCGGACTTTGCTCGGTGAATGTCGAGCTCAGGGTCGGCGAATGCCGAGCTCGGGCTTTAGATCTCCTCTGCCGAGCTCGCCTGAGGCCTGGGTGATCTGAATCGGCCGGTCTGGTTCCTGGCGACCCCACTCGCCGGATACGGGGTTGTACACTGAGAGCGTCTAGAATATGCACGTAGCAGGTCGACCTGAACACCCTAAGATGTTCCATACTAGGTTTCTCCTTGAACATCAGCTCATGTTGAGACTTTATGTTGTTTGAACTGAGGGGCATCCGGTTGATGACATACGTCGTATAGGCCATTCCTTATACCTAGAAAGCCCTGGGAATGCCTTTGGCGTGCAGCCAACACTTGCAGGTCTCCGTAAAATGACGAATCTTTCGCTCTACAAATTCGTTCTATTGTGGAGTATACGCACAAGTAAGCTCCCTTCGGATTCCGAACTTTCTGTAGAAGTTAGAGAACTCACTTGAGTTGAACTCTCCTCCATTGTCAGTTCTCAACTTCTTAATCTGCAGACCGAGTCGGCCCTCCACAAGCTTCTTGAACTCCACAAACTTCTCGAACGCCCCTGACTTCTCTTTCATGAAGTATACCCAAGTATACTTGGAAAATCCATCAACCAGAACAAGTATATACATGCTTCCGCTGAGACTTGGGGTGACGGTTGGTCTAGTCAGATCGTCGTGGATGCACTCCAACGGTGCTTTGCATCTGGTCTGTGACTTGTCAAATGGAAGGTGATGAGCATTTCCATACTGACATCACACACAGACATTACCATCTCCAAAGGATGAAAGACTAGGCAGGTCATGCACCAGGCCTCTTACCACCATAGCCTTCAGATTATCCATCCCAACATGCACTAGCCTCTCATGGCATATAACATCGTTGTCATTCACCCTCATCTTATCAACATAGGAGCTTGTCGCTAACATGAACAAGCCTTACTCTCCTTTCGATATGAGTGACATCAACTTTCATAGCTGACACGTTGAGGAGAAACTTCACTTCTGTTGGGCCAAACAAAACGTGATACCCAGCATCAACAATGTTAGTCACCGAGAATAGGTTTTTCTTCATTCTTGACACGTGATACACACTCCTCAAAGGCCCCCTGTCACTGTCTAAAGAAAT
Source organism: Platanthera guangdongensis (assembly GCA_039583875.1). Taxonomy (NCBI): domain Eukaryota; kingdom Viridiplantae; phylum Streptophyta; class Magnoliopsida; order Asparagales; family Orchidaceae; genus Platanthera; species Platanthera guangdongensis. Next base: position 191,185,297 of record CM077159.1, read on the forward strand.
TGTCCCCTCCTTCTCTACAGCATGTACAGTATCATCAACAGTAATAATGATATCATTATCTTTGTAGTCCTGCAGAGAAGAGAATTTAGACTCGTCCCTGGTGAGGTGATGACCAAACCCCGAGTCCACGATCCAGTCCTCCTGATAGTTGATGGAGGAAAGTGTACGAACATAAGTGCCCATAATGAAGGCACTCCCCCATCCTCTTTCCTCGGCTTTGGACTCAGCCTCCTCCTTTCCTGCAGCATGCTCTAGCTGAAGATTTACACTGCAATCCTTGCGGATGTGACCAAGCTTGTTACACCTGTAGCACCGAGGTCTGCCCCTCTTCTTCCCGTCATCATGCTTAGGATCCTTGCTCCTAACCTACTGTGATAAAGAAGACAGACCATCGCTAGCAGGTGTCTTCTTCTTCCTGTCCATCTCTTCTTCTTGTCAGAGAAGAGAGCATCGCCATCTCCCCCTGAGATCGACACTTCAGTCATCTGCTTTGCCAATCTCTCTTGCGAAGAAAGCAGATTTTTCAGCTCGAGCAAAGATGGTTGATTGGCCCAGCCTTGCACAGAAGTAACAAAGGCCACATACTCTTTTTGCAGACCACGGATGATGTGCCTCTTCAGCTTTGCCTCTGAGATAGGCTCCTCCAAGTCCAACGCCAAAATCTCAGCGCAAAGATTCTTCATCTTCAAGAAGAAAGATGACACCGACAGATCTCCCTGAGTGGCCTTAGACAACTCATTCTTCAAGAACTATAGCTGAGCTACGTTCTTCTTGTTCAACAGACCTTCCAAGGCCATCCAGATTTCAGTCATTGATCGACACCCAATGATGTGATCGAACAGCTCCGGTGAGATTGCTTGTTTGAGAGTGGACTCTGCATTAGCATTCACCTTCCTCCAAGCTCTCTCTGCCTCAGCATTCCTGGCGGCAGCAACAACTTATTATTTGTCATCTCCACCGACGACTTCCCAAAGGTCCTCACCAATCAGATAACTCTCTATGCAAAACTTCCACTTCTTAAAGTTGGTCTGCATCAAGCGTTCGATTCTAAGATCTCTTGCATAACCGACCTCCTTTGTTCTCTCCTAATCAACATAAGCTTCAATGAGGAAAGCACACCTACAAGGTTGAATCGCTACTTTCTCCTCAACACCCCTCTGATATCATATGAAAATTTATGAGAAACTGGAAAAGTGGTCGCAGGAACACTCAAGCACACTAGAAGCCAAGTAGTAACCAACACAACAGAAGCACAAGAGTCATAAACTGGAATTCAATCTGATTTATAAATTGAAGCATGCATTACGAGATATGATTTCGCCAATGTACCTAAGGAAAACAAAAATAAAAAACAACTGTAGGCAAAGAAGAAACCGCGCGGACAGATAACTGTAGCAGCACACACTGCTCAAGCTGCAAGCCCTGTCCGCCAAAACTGACCAAGTCGCATATCCATAACTAGCTGCGCGAACTGCCTGTTATTGAATCCTGATGATCAAGAAACAGAACCCGTTGATAAGTCGGTCGAACTTCAAACTCTATCTTCAACCCCGAGCAAGGTGACTCCAAGCCGCGGACTGCGACCTGCTGTATACCACTAACTGTAAATTGAGAACTATTCCATATCAAGCTTCCACTAGTTATTTAGCCTCCTGATGCTAGCCTCACAGCCTGCACAGATAGTCAACTTTACTTAGTCGCGCCGGTTAGAAAAACGTAACCGCAGGATCTAAACGAGAGTTGGGTTCTCACTGTTTTTGATATTTATGACAAGCCGGAGACTCCTATTTATAGGCATGAGGATGAGTGTCGTCACCGCCCATAACGATAGGATAACCGTCCGTCAAACATGCAGCTAGCACCACGTATCCGCACAAGTGCAGATACAAGCATCATAAAAAATTGCCCGCAAAGAAGTGCGGACACACCACTTTGTACGTGCGCGATAAACCAACTTAACCGCTTATGCGGAAACACCACCAGTCTGCATAGCGAGCGGACAGCAACTCAGTCAGCGTGGACTTGTGACAATCAATCACGCGTTCTGAGCCTAGTTCGCACCGATGAAAGACTGCCGGATACCGCCACCATACCGCGCCGATCTACGAACTCCCCATTCAGATCGTGCAATACTGTGGACTCCGCGAACACCAGAGCAGATCGCACAAGCAAGCGGATACAGCGAACTAGGCAACAACCATGGACTTCTCATAGCGTCATGACCAAGCCCACAACCAGCGAACACTGGCAAACAACCCGCCCGAGAAGGCTACAGCAAGCTGTGTGGTTAGCTGCCACAGACTGCGTTAACCATCTGTCTTCTTGCGAGCCAGAGTACATGAAGCTTCAGCGGACTGCTCGGTCTAACAATCCAGACCGTAACAGTCGCGGTTAGACAAGGTTAACCACCCGATTACTTCTCCAGGGTGCTTGGTTAACCAGACCGCAGGAGAGAAGAAGTCAACCCGGCCAACCGCCGACTTCAACCCGCCAGGCCGCGACGGTCTGTGCGGCCTACCCAAATCATACCGCCCACCTCCACTACACTCTCATTTCAATAATTTTAACAATTTTCTCCAATTCTCTTCGCCCATGGTAAGGTGTAAATTTTTTACTGGTCCTGATGTATGTCAATCATCGTATGTTAGGATTACACAGTATGACATGAAAATAATTCTGCATATATAATGAAGATATACTATATTAAAATGAAAAATATATTTTTGTAGAACATTGATAATGTCAATATTACTCTTGTTTTTTAATCTAAAGACATTAAGTCTTGTTCGTTTCGCAGATTTTGTTTGGCAGGAATTGATTTTGTTTGAAAACTAAAAATTTGAGGGTTTTAGTTTTCTGTCAAAATTCAATTCTGTTGTTCGTTTGCAGGAAGGTTTTCAGGCTCCGAATTAGATAAATTTCAAGATTTTTGTTCTGTCTACAAGAAGGTTTTCGGATAAATTGGCTTGTCTGCACCGAAGCACAGCCATGGCTTGTCTGCACAATGTGTTCCTGGCAGCAAACGCAAGCAAATCCACAAACAAACCGAAGTTTACAAAGCTTATTTGTTTGAAATTGCATCGAGCTATAATCAGAGCAGGACATGTCAAATTAGGTATCCATTCCTTCAGATAAAATGGGAATAAATGCATTAAAATTCAGCGAAATTGAGATTCAAGCAGACCTTTCCCCCGAGCAAGAATCTCTCGATGTCCATGGAGACGGAGCAAATTAACAGCAGACACTAGCAAGCCACTTCTCTCTCTCTCTCTCTCTCTCTCTCTCTCTCTCTCTCTCTCTCTCTCTCTCTCATCATCTTCTTCCGGTAGCTTAAATGCCGCTCGAGTTACAGCCATCACCGACACCTGGAGCGGTAACTGGAGCAGTGATGATGGGAGCGGCGACTGGAGCGGTGGCGACAACTGGAGCGGCGACGAAAGCATCGAGGGCTTCTTCTCCATTGACTAGTTGGGATGAAAACCGACAGATAGAGGTAAGTTTTAGGACTGGTTAGTTTTTCTTGTTGGGGTTCAGCCCCTAAAAGTTTTTTTTGTGCAGAAATCAATATGTTGCAACCTGGGTTTTTTGATGTTGCAATTTTTTTGCTGCTGTTTTTATTTTAACAGTGAACCGGGTTTTTTATTTTTTGGGGCCTGTTTTAAAACCCCTCCTTTTCTTCTTTGCCCCGATGAGAACTTGGAGGAAGGGTTTCAAGAGAGCGAACTAAGCCCGCGCTCGTCGTTCGGAAAGGAGGAGTTCGCCGCCGGTTCGCCGTTCGGAAAGGAGGAGTTCGCCGTCGTTGTCGCCGCCGGTTTGCTGTCCGGTTTTGCTGTTGCTGTAGGTGCGAGTTGGCCGCTTGAAGGAGGTGTTTCCTCTGTGCTGTTGGAAGGAATTTTCTCTACCGTTTCAAGGGCTTCTTCGTCTACGGTTTCAGGTGTACCCTTTCTTGTCTTCGTTTGCTATTGTGCTTGAAGAGAGAGTAAGATTTTATCCTGTTGTAGAGAAGTTGTGGTTTGTCTTGGTGGTAGAGAGGAGTGGATTTGTGTGTCAAATCCGGAGGGCTTTCTAGGTTTGGGCAAACCTAGATAAATTTCTGTAATCCTTATTTATTATAGTGGATTTTCGTTGTGCCGTGCCCCGTGGTTTTTGACCTTCAAGTGGTGAAGGTTTTCCACGTATATCTCTGTGTTCGTTTGTGTTGTTGTTTTTGTTTTGCTGCTTATTATTTTGACTCTATTGATCGGTGGGAGTTGGCGTTATCTTCGGACTCTTGTTCCCTATCAAGTGGTATCAAAGTCAGGTTCTTTGGCTAGTCGTTTTTATTTCTCGGTTTCTAACTTGGTGCGGTATGTGACGACCATCGGTCCGCTCCCTATCCTCTCTTGTTAATCCCTTGAAATAAATCGACTTGTGGACCGTAATAGAGTTGCTTGTTTGAGAAAGCAATGGAACAGAACACAAGGATGGTCAGTATGAATGGCAAGAATTGGAGCATCTGGAAGCCTCGGATGGAGGATCTCTTATATTGTAAAGATCTTCATGCTCCGTTGACGGGGAGACCTGCTTCAGTTAAGGATGATGAAGAGTGGAAGAAAATGGATCGAAAGGCAGTAGGGTTCATTAGATAGTGGCTCGATGACTCTATTTTTCATCATGTTTCCACGGAGACCTCGGCTCAGGCACTATGGAAAAAGCTTGAATCCTTGTACGAGCGGAAGACTGCAGGTAACAAGGCATTTCTGATTAGGAAGCTTGTCAATTTGAAGTACCGGGAAGGTTCACAGATGAACTGAGCATCTGAACCTTGCTCAAAGTATTATCAATCAGTTGGATTCCATGAATATCACTTTGGAAGATGAACTACAAGCTCTAATGATCCTTAGTTCTTTACCCAAGAGTTGGGAGACTCTAGTAGTGTCGTTGAGCAACTCAGCACCTGATGGCGTGGTAACCATGGAGATGGTGTCTGGTTGTATCCTTGAACGAAGAGCTGAGAAGGAAGGATTCTGGATCTTCCACTTCGGGTGTTTTTCTCATGGAGGGAAGAGGCAGGTCTGTGAAGAAGGATGTGAAGCACAGGGACAGTTCCAGGAGTAAGTCCAAGGGCAAGTCTAAGAAGGATATCGAGTGCTACTATTGTAAGAAGAAGGGTCATTTCAAGAAGGATTGCTTCCAAATGAACAGAGACCTGAAGGGAACGACCAAGGAGGTTGGAGAATCCAGTGGTGATGCGACGACTTCGATTGTGGAGGCTGAGCCGTTATGCTTGCAGTGCAGTGGGTCGTCTTGCCAGGACTGCGTTGACACAGACTGGATCGTGGACGGAGGTGCATCCTATCATTGCACTCCTCACAGAGATTACTTCTACACCTATTCTGAGGGAGATCTTGGTGTGATCCGGATGGCAAAATTCCGATGAGTCGTTGATTGTTGGTAGTGGTGATGTCCACTTGGATACTGAATTGGGGAAGATTGTTCTCAAGGGCATCAGACATATTCCTGACTTGAGAATGAATCTGATTTCTATTGGTAGGCTTGATGATGGTGGTTTCACAAGCATTGAAGGTGGAGGGATCTGGAGGTTGGTAAAGGGTTCTTTGGTAGTAGCCAGAGGAAGGAAGTGTTGTGGCCTTTATCGTACTAAAGCCAAGATCTGTGGTCCAAGTGTGAATGCGGCAGAGGGCGACTCTATGGAGTTATGGCATCGCAGACTTGGGCATATCAGCGAGAAGAACTTGAAGATCTTGGTGAAGAACAAGGTCCTTCCGGAGCTATCAGGAGGGCTTCCTGACACGTGTGTGCACTGCTTGGCCGGTAAGCAGAAACGTGTTTCCTTTGCTGATTCTGAACCAAAGAGGAAGGCGGAGTTACTATACTTGATACACACTGATGTGTGTGGTCCTATTGAGCCCAAGTCTGTGGGCGGAGCCGCTTACTTTGTCACGTTCATTGACGATCACTCTAGGAAAGTCTGGGCATATTCTGTGAAGCAGAAGATTGATGTTCTAGCAAAGTTTGAAGAGTTCAGAGCGAAGGTGGAGAAGATGACCGGGAAAGAAATAAAGCGAGTTCGATCTGACAACGGGGAGAGTACACTGGTGTCCTTTGACGCTTACTGCAAAGGCATGGCATAGTATATGAAAGGACAATCTCGAGGACGCCGCAACAGAATGGGTTAGCAGAAAGGATGAACAGGATAATTATTGAGAAGATCAAATGTATGATTTCTCAAGCTGGCATTGGTAAACAGTTTTGGGCTGAGGCTGTGCAAACTGTTGTACATCTGATAAATCTGTCTCCTTCTGCACCTCTGAATGGTGATATTCCAGAGCGTGTTTGGTCCGGGAAGGAAGTGTCGTACGGACATTTGCGGGTGTTTGGGTGCAAAGTTCACGTTCATGTCCCCAAGGAAGAGAGATCGAAGCTTGATGAGAAATCCCGGGAGTGCATCTTGATGGGATTTCCCCATGAGGAGTTTGGCTATAGACTCTGGGATCCTGTGAACAAGAAAATGATCAGAAGCAGAGATGTGATATTTGTTGAAGATCAAGTGGTTGGTGAGCATAATGCTGCGGAGTCACAGGTTCCACAGTTTCCACCTGCGGAGGAGAGACTCTATGCTGATGATGGGTCAGTAGAGACTGCTGCTGATGATGGGCATGCTGAGGAGGAAGTTGGTGAGTTTATTCCTGATGAGGAGATGATTCCGGATGCAGGGGGAGCTCTGCCAGTTGATGTACCACCTGTGGTGGAGGTTCCTCTTGTCAGATCTGAGAGAGTCAGAAGGCCCAATACCATGTATTCCCCTCATGAGTATATTTTGCTTACAGATAGTGAAGAGCCTGAGTCCTATGTGGAGGCTCAGAGTGCTGAAGATCGTGAGGCCTGGACAGCTGCCATGGAAGAGGAGTTGTACTCCCTTCAGAAGAACGAGACGTATGATTTAGTCTCATTGCCTAAAGGGAAGAGAGCTTTGAAGAACAAGTGGGTCTTCAAGTTAAAGTTGGATGAAAATCGCTCTCAGCCAAGGTACAAGGCGAGACTTGTGGTGAAAGGTTTCAGTCAGAAACAAGGTGTCGATTTCGACGAGATTTTTCCCCAGTGGTGAAAATGTCCTCTATCAGACTGGTGTTGGGTATGGCTGCCTCCATGGATCTTGAAGTCGAGCAGATGGACGTCAAGACGGCATTTCTGCATGGCGATTTGGAGGAAGAGCTATATATGGAGCAGCCCGAAGGCTTTGTGGCTAAGGGGAAGCATCATCTGGTCTGTCGGCTCAAGAAGAGCCTTTATGGGTTGAAGCAGGCACCCAGGCAGTGGTATAGGAAATTTGACTCTTTCATGATGAAGAGCAAATTCCAACGGACCAGGGCTGATCACTGTGTATATGTGAAGAGGACTGAGAAGATGTTCACTATTCTGCTATTGTACGTAGATGATATGCTGATTGTTGGGGATCACAAGGCCAGCATAGCTGAGTTGAAGAAGGAGCTCAGTGAGTCCTTTGAAATGAAGGATTTGGGACCGGCAAGGAAGATCCTTGGAATGAAAATTACTAGGGACAGGAGTGCTGGTCAACTATGGCTGTCTCATTCTGAGTATGTGGAGAAAGTGCTGAAGAGGTTCATGATGCACAAGGTAAAACCTGTTGCTACTCCTCTGGCCGGGCACTTCAGACTTTCCAGTTCTCAAAGTCCCTCATCTGAGAAGAAGGTGGAAGAGATGAGCCAAATTCCTTATGCATCCGCAGTGGGGAGCCTGATGTATGATATGGTCTGCACTAGGCCAGACATAGCTCACGCTGTGGGGTCTGTGAGCCGTTACTTGGCAAACCCAGGGAAAGTCCATTAGAGTGCTGTGAAATGGATACTCCGCTATCTCCGAGGTACCTCAGACCTTTGTTTACAGTTTGGTGGAGGTCCACCAGAACTTATTGGGTACTCGGATTCGGATATGTCAGGAGATGTTGACACGCGGAGATCTACTTCTGGATTTGTGGTCACTTTTGGAGGGGGAGCAGTGTCATGGCAGTCAAGGCTTCAGAAGTGCGTGACATTGTCGACGACGGAGGCTGAAATATATTGCATTGACTCAGGCGTCAAAGGAGCTTATTTGGATGAAGAAGTTCATGCTAGAGCTTGATCTCCGACAGGACGTGTACACAGTTTTCTGTGACAGTCAGAGTGCTATATTTTTGGCCAAAAATCTCGTCTTTCACTCCAGGACGAAGCACATTGACGTAAAGTATCACTGGATTCAGGATGTTGTGGAAGAGAAGCTGTTGGTGGTGGAGAAGATCCACACGGATGAAAATCCTTCAGATATGATGACGAAGGTCGTCCCAAGGGAAAAGCATGATTTCTGTCGGCGGCTGATCGGCATGATCCCCACCTGAAGGAGTCAAGGTGGGATACTCCCCTTTATGGTCTGAAGGGGGAGTTTGTTGGGGTTCAGCCCCTAAAGGCTTTTTTTTGTGCAGAAATCAATATGTTGCAACCTGGGTTTTTTGATGTTGCAACTTTTTTGCTGTTGTTTTTATTTTAACAGTGAACCGGGTTTTTTATTTTTTGGGGCCTGTTTTAAAACCCCTCCTTTTCTTCTTTGCCCCGATGAGAACTTGGAGGAAGGGTTTCAGGAGAGCGAACTAAGCCCGCGCTCGCCGTTCGGAAAGGAGGAGTTCGCCGCCGGTTCGCCGTTCGGAAAGGAGGAGTTCGCCGCCGCTGTCGCCGCCGGTTTGCTGTCCGGTTTTGCTGCTGCTGTAGGTGCGGGTTGGCCGCTTGAAGGAGGTGTTTCCTCTGTGCTGTTGGAAAGAGTTTTCTCTACCGTTTCAAGGGCTTCTTCGTCTACGGTTTCAGGTGTACCCTTTCTTGTCTTCGTTTGCTATTGTGCTTGAAGAGAGAGTAGGATTTTATCATGTTGTAGAGAAGTTGTGGTTTGTCTTGGTGGTAGAGATGAGTGGATTTGCGTGTCAAATCCGGAGGGCTTTCTAGGTTTGGGCAAACCTAGATAAATTTTTGTAATCCTTATTTATTATAGTGGATTTTCGTTGTGCCGTGCCCCGTGGTTTTTGACCTTCAAGTGGTGAAGGTTTTCCACGTATATCTCTGTGTTCGTTTGTGTTGTTGTTTTTGTTTTGCTTCTTATTGTTTTGACTCTATTGATCGGTGGGAGTTGTCGTTATCTTCGGACCCCCGTTCCCTATCATTTCTCTCCGTGAAAAACGATCGGTTTTCATATAAAACCAAAAACTAGGCTCAAAATGGCAAAACGAACTTGTTTTTTGGTGTTCATTTAAGTAAAACCAAAACCCACGTATCAAAACCTGCGAAACGAACAGGGCCTAAATTTTTTCTTCATTTCGAAATAATTTAAATTATAATGTTCATTAATATAATTATGCATAAAAAAGATTAAAAAATAATAATAATAAGTTTTTGGTGAAATATATATCTGTATTGCCTGATTAGCACCTCCTCTCCTAACAAATGCATTCACAAGATACAAAAATTTTGTATGAAAAAAGCCTCGTGAAAAACGTAATTTGCGGACTCCAGACTCTAGCTGCTATGCTATACACATATGCGGCAAACTTGCTCCTCTTCCTGCTAGACTGAAAACTTTCAGAAAAATTGGGCCTTTATCTGCTATTTCTTCTCCATTGCTTTCCTTCCATGCTGAGAGCTATCAAAAGTACGGCGGGGCTGGGCCAAGACCGGGCTTACCGGATTTGGGCTTTAGCCACATGGGCTTGGGCCTGGGCCTGACTTTAGTCAGGCTCGGGCACCAGCTCCGGCCAGGAGCCTGCCAAGGCCCCAAGACCGGGCCAAGGCGGGCGCGATTAATAAATCCCACCCATAGGGGGATTTCCAATTGGAAATCCCGCCTATGGGCAGGATTTAATAAATTCCCGCTTGTTCAGGCGGGATTTAATTAAAATCCCGCCCGGGCTCCGGCTAGGCCCGGTGCTCGGACTAAGTCGGACATTGGGCCGGGCTACTAGCATAGATGGGGGCTTTGTTGGGCCCCCAGAGTTCGGAGTCGGCCCGGAGAGGACTAGCCTGGGTCCAAGCCTTGTTGGGCTTTTTCCGGGCCAGCCCGAAAGACCCCTGCACCGTTATCTTTATTTTTTTCGGGCCGGCCCCAAAGGTCTCTTTGACACGCCGCAGCACCGTTCTTCCTATGATCTGTTTACTTCGTCCTAAATTTAAATCAGCTCTGATAGCACAGTAGAAGGGCATCCACGGCACGAGATCGGTCTACTTCTTCAGGTACAGTGATAGTCACTGGCGCGTCTCTTATTTACAATATCATTCAACTTCATTGCATATCATTCTTTCCGTCATTTTAAGGCAAAAAAAATAAATAAAGATAATTGTTATTAGCAAACCATAAACGTCTATCAGCAGACCAATTTTTTCTCATTTTATTTGATTTTATAAACGTCTATTTGTGTATCAACTCTAAACTTAAGTAGTTGATGTCTTTGTTCTTTTGAGTAGGGCTCGGCAATGAGGGAATTTCTTCGGCGACCTTTTGAGTTGAGACCGACGACTCCATCCTGAGCCGAGCCAGACGACAACTGACAACCTTTTGAGCCCCGGTGAATGACTTCACATTAAGGAAATTATGGCATATGTCTCATATTTTGATCGAAAACATTAAAAAAAAGATTAAATCAAAATCAAAACATTAAAGGAACATTAAAGGACATAATGATTGTCCTTTTTAGAGTGCTTGATCCTTCTATTTTCTATTTATATTTTGTGCTAGTCAGCAAATAACAAATTTATTTGTGAATAACAAAGTTGGAGCTCTTTAAATTAAGTTGTGACTAGAAAATTTGCGGGCAAACAAATCCGTTCTGTGAACGACAATTGCCAAAATATAAAGATAACTTATGCGCGCAGATAATTATTTGTTAGATATATCTATACTATCTTAAAAAGATTTATGGTGGTCTGTCAATAGCGTGTCCACAAAATGGTTAAAAATGCGTACACCATTGGATTTTCGCTTCAAAAAACAAGGGCCGTTGGATCATGAAGAAGAGTGGTTTGTAAATAAAATTATCCTAAAAAATCTCCTCACTTTCTCTCTCCAATTCCCGATCAACAGCAAAACCCAAAAAAAATGCACAGTGCCGCAATCATATTCTTCCAGATCAGAAGGAGGAAGGCTTGTGATGCTTCTATGCATCTATGAATTCTCTGCTCCTCGGATATAGTTTTTCTTTTGGCGATGGTGATCAGCTGGGGTGGGGAAGACTCACATCTGGAATGGATCCGAAGAAACTGTCACGCCTCCGCGCGACTCAGGTGATTTCTTTCTTGTTTGTTGTTCTAGCTTTAGCGAGATGTCGAAGGTTACCTCCTACGACATCGACAAGCTACAAGTCATTCGACCTCTCCGACTACCACGCTTGGAAGCTGCACGTCTAACTTGGTATGAAGGAACATGAGATTTTTTACACGGTCCTGAGTGACTTTGCCACTACCGAAGAAGACGTGAACGAATTTCAGTGGAGAAAGGACGAAGATTTCTGCAGAGACTATCTCCTAAATTCACTGAACCCTAAACTCGCTCTGACCTACAGCGGTCATAAGACTGCAAAGGAGATTTGGGATCGCTTGAATGCGGACTTCCAGAAGGAAGAGGGGTTGTCGAGGACTCTCCTTGGGGAGAGACTCTTCAATATAAAATTTAATTTAAACTTATCAATCCTCTCTCAAATAATTGAACTGGAGAGTCTGCGTCTCAAGTTGGCGGACAATAAGTCTGACATCTCGGATAATCTCTTTGTGTGTCTAATTCTTAGCAAGCTACCTCCTGAATGGTTGACCTTCAAGACTGAAATGCACAGGCTGAAGGAAAAGATCGCATTGGATGAATTCAAAAGGTTCATTCATATCGAGGATCAAAATATTGCTGCCAAGAGCATGGAACAAGTTGGTCAGTCCTCACAGGCTGTCAACTTTGTTTCTCGACCTAGCAAGCCTCGTAGGAAGCCACCAGCACCCAAAGGTGAAGCCTCTGCATAGTTAGCGCCTAAAAAGCCCTCTTTCAAAAAAAGAGGGGCAAGTGCCACAACTGTGGCAACCGCATTGGTCACAGAGAAGAGGTTCTTCTTCATATCAGGTACGTGATAGACACTCCTTAACGTGAGTGGACCCGGATCACTACCCACAGACACAACGCACTCATTCTCTACTGCATAAACAGTATTATCAGATGTAATAATAGCTTCATTACCTGTGAACTTCTGCAGAGAAGAGAACTTGGACTTATCTCCGATGAGGTGATGACCACACCCAGAGTCCACGATCCAGTCATCCTGGTAGTCGACGGCGGACAAGGCACCGACACAAGTGCCGGTCATAAATGCTCCTCCCCATCCGGCTTCCTCAGAACTGGAGCAAGCTTCTTTATTGTCTGCAACATGCCCAGACTGCAGCTTGACCTTGCAGTCCCTTTTAAAGTGTTCCGGGTGGTTATACCTGTAGCACTTAAGCCACTCCTCCTTCTTCTTCCAATCCTGCTTAGGGGCAGCGCTCCTCTCTTATTGATAAGAAGTTGAAGGGTTATCACCAGGAATAGTCTTCTTCTTCTCCCATTTCTTCTTCTTCCCTGTGAAGAGAGCTTCACTAGCTCCTTCAGAGATAGTAACACCAGCCATCTGCCTAGCCAAGCTCTCCTACAAAGCCAACAGGTTTTCCAACTCCAGCAAAAATGGCTGAGTATCCCAGCCTTGAACAGAAGTTACGAAGGTCACATACTCCTTCCGCATGTCGCGGATTATGTGCCTCTTTAACCTGGCTTCAGAGATAGGCTCATCAGGATCAAGCGCTGAGATCTCAGCGCAGAGATTCTCCATCTTGAGGAAGAACTTTGAGATGGACAGATCTCCTTGAGTTGCTCTGGCCAACTCATTTTCCAAGAATTGTAGTCTAGTTATGTTCTTCCTGTTGAACAACCCATCAAGGGAAGTCCAGATCTCCGCAGCAGATTGACATCAAAGGATGTGATCAAAGAGTTCTGGTGATATAGCTCACCTGAGAGCAAACTTCGCTTTCACATTAGTCTTTCTCCAAGCTTTCACCTCATCAGTGCTAGCACCAGCAGCAACATTAACCACCTGTTTGTTGTCACCATCGACAACATCCCACAGATCCTCACCAAGAAGATAGCATCTCATACACAACTTCCACTTCTTGAAGTTAGTCAGTGTGAGCAACTCGATTCCAAGACCCCTTACATACCCAGCTTCCATTACAACAACTCTGGTTACTTACTCACAGAAGCAACAAGCAAACTGAGGGTGGATTCACTGCTTAAGCCATTATTCCCTTTGATACCATGTTAAAATTTGATATAGCAAAAGGCGAGAAGCAGGCGCAGGAACACACAACACTCTTGAGCAAGTAAACTAGAAGCAAAGAATAAAAGCAAGAATCTTGTACTATTAAGAAATCTTCTTTACAGTGTTAGGCATACATGGTGAGACATGCTTGCTAAAGAATCTGAAGAAAGTAGAAAATTATAACACAATCAAACTGTACGGACTCAATGAGTAACCGCCGGAACTGCTACTAACTGCTGAAAGTGTCTGCTTAGGTCGCCAGGTCGCGAGACCGCAACAAACTACGAGCACTACCCGTTATTCCAGTGCTGAAAAGAACTATGTCCGCCGAACTGCAGACCGCCTGACCGCGAGGTCACCTAGTCGCCAAAACGCGCGGACTGCTGCCACCAACTGAACAAGCTACCCAGAGGTGGACAACTTATTGAACAGAAGAGAAAGTTACATAAGAGTAACCGTTGCTAGTCGTACGCGACCTCTAGTAACCACCTGTTGTAGTCGCCGAGTTCGCACTAACTCAGAACCAAATCCTTGGTCCTTTAGCGTTGCCCGCGCAACCTGCACAACAAGTAGCCGGTTAACCACTTCAACCCGGGTGGATACTGATACGCCCAAAATAGGTTATGCGTACTCTCGCAAGTGCACGTGCCGTAACAAGTAATAAAGTGTGAGTGAGATCGTTCCCTCGGAGAAGTGATTAACCTAAAACTTGCAAGTACTAGCTACACCGTTCTTTAAATCCAAACCCGATGATTAAGGTGATTTTTCAAAGTAATGAAAATTTTTAATAAAAATCGAATCTAACTTAACTACGAAAATCCTTAGAAATTCTTAAACCACTGGAGAAATTAGCCTTTTATTTCGGATTTCCTATGTGCGTTTGAATGGTGTGTAGTAAATAATATTAGTTAAGAGTGTTGAAGAAATTATCATACAACGATTTTTATAGAAGAAATCCTCCTCTCTCGAATCTCGGAAATCCCAACGTCCTAAATTCTCCGAGTTATTTTTAACTTAGGAGGAATGAAGGATATTGATTACCATAAAAATCGGACTGCTAGCAAAAGAAGGGAGTCTCCTCCACCCCTCTAAACTACAGGGAACTAATGAGCGAATGCACTTCTCCTTTCTTGACTCTCGAAGTACAACGCAAAAGAGGAGATTTTTGGTTAAACGTTTTACACCGCTCGTCTCTCGATTCTTGCGGTGCAATAAAATAACCTTCAACCCTATATTACGCCACTCATCTCTCGATTCTCGCAACGCATCACAAGATGAAGATCAAAGCCAAAAATCTCATAAATAAATTCAAAAGTTCATTAGATAATAAATCATTCAACAAATCTCAACAACAAATAACATACACCATAAAAATACACATAGTACTCTCCTTATACAAGACTTGGAGAGTTTAGTTCATGACGAGAAAAAGAACACACAAAACTATAACGATCTTACAGTTCATGGCTTCAAAAGTTCAGATCTACCCTTTCTCGTGGCTGGATTCCGCTTCTCCACCGTCAAGAACCCTAAACTTGGTCTCCTTCTCTCCAAAATGACAAAAGATAATAAAAAGATCTCCCAAAATCCCTTTATATGGTCCAAGGGCCTCAAAGGATCTCCAGCATTTATGAAAGAAAGCCTCCTTTCATTTCTAAAACTGTAATTTTTGAATTATTTTCGGAATCTTAAAATTCAAATTTGCAGGTTTGTTGCAACAAATTTTAATTTGTTGCAACAAATTCTGTGCTGTCCAGAATTCAGCAAAAATTTGCTCCAAAATTCCTGTAATTTTCCTGTAACTTTTCTTGAATGCTCTTCACGCTTATCATCAGCCGCACAAGTTACTTTATTCATATTTTCCTATCATAAACATAAATATAAATATTACTGATACATGAATTTTCACACAAATGATAATTTACTCATTTACACACACTTTTGATCAGTATTTTGAAGATAAATTAGTCAAAATGCGGCAGATTGACGCAGAAGATAACTTCCTTTTGTGAAGTTATCAGATACCAAAATCCAGTCCGCAGCAACTTAAACGCGAGAAGACTTACTATTCATTCAGTAACAAATAAAGTATTGGAGGTCCTATTTATAGGCAGGGAGAGGAGTGTGGTCACCGCCCTAGTGGATAGAATCACCACCCCAGCTCGCAGCTAACATCAAGCAGTCCGCATTGTTCGCAAGGACAAGGACAGGCCAGCCTGCCTGGCACCAAGGCTAGAAGCCAGTCCGCAACCCGGCGGACACCGCACCAGTCCGCACGTTGCACAGCACGCGGACACAGAAACAGTCCACCTACTGCACCAGTCTGCACGCTACACGCGGACACAACATCAGCCCACACATCCCGCGGACACCACACCAGCCCGCAACACAAGTCCATGACCAACAGGCACAACCGCCTGGTCAATCAACAGACATTGCAGACAAGGATCCAGCAATCAACCAAACACTGCGCGAGCTTGGAGGACAAAAATCCAGTCTGCCAGCTCTCAAGACAGTTCGTCAATCAAGCGAACTCGATAATCACCAACCACATCACCGGAGGTCAAGGGCATGTGCTAACGCCGATCTCCAAACACAGTCCGCCACAAGCGGACTCCGCGAGCTCAACAAGAGTTCGCCCTACCCACAAAATCACTCCTATCCGCAAGGAACTTCAGGGAACAAACCAACCTGGTTGGTCGCCAACATCAGGCCGCAAACACTACACCGCTCAGGCCGCGCAGTCTGCCCGATCAACCTCTCACTTTCACTTCACAATTTTAAACACTTGCAGACTCCTCCTTGTGCCACCGTTTCCTTACGCCTCAAGTGACGTCAACCGCCTCCGCGATAGTGCTCTCATCTAGGCTCCGCTTCAACAAGAGCGCAACCTTCAGAAGCTCCGTGGACTTAGAATATTTATAAGTCGGAATGCTCCCACCAAGGTTTCACGAACTCAGTATTGTCTCAAGACCGGAGCTCTTCCATCGAGACTCTGAGGACTTAGTTGTTTTTTCTCACGGTACTTGTAACGGGGTAACGACATGTCGCCCTCCGAGATCAAACTAATCTTTGTAATGCTCCAAGAAGCTAGTGGATTTTGGCTTGGCACAGTTCCAGCTACGTGTTTTTTCACCATTTCCGGGTTTTTCACGTCCAAAACGTCTCTTGTCCATTTCTACGGTTTTCTTTAACTGATTGCGCGCCCGGCTCGACTCCGAGCTAAGGCGGTCTGATTCTCTGGATTGGGGGAAAAGTCGGGTGACCCGCAAGGCCGCAACAATTACGATCGGAGCGTACAATCCGTATTCAATTCATCGAAAGCAGTCCACGTGTTATCAGGAACGATGACAACATGGCATCAGAAGATTGACTGTTTAACAAAGGACATCCATAAGGAGGTCCTACGCAACTCACCTGCAACTCGCCAGAAGCTCGCCTAAGATCCCCTTAGCAACTCGTTGCGTCCTCGTGAGCATCTTCAATAGCTTGCCTGATGTCTTCACTAGCTCATCGGACCACATTGACAACCTGATCAGGTTGTGGGTGGGATCAACTCATTTACACTTGAGCAACCCCTCCCCCCACTTCATGTTGCCTATAAATATGATCTTATGTCGAAGGGAAGGGGAACCTTTAACGATCCCATAATTAAGGGAAGGTGAATTTGAATCATCATCATTTTCGAGGTGATTACTGACCCATGGGCGACATAACTCTAAATCCAAGCATATGCACCGTCACCCCAAATCAGTCCCCCACTTGCACGTTGGTTGTTATCCTTGAATGGTATGTCATCACCTCACATACTAGGATGACATGCCTCTGAAGCTTTACCAAGATTAGCGCGACCCCCTTATCACCTAAAGAGCATTACTTGCACAAATGGGTGACGTCCCATGGTGCATGGATCTAATCCAAGTCTTCGCACGATCGATCAAGAACAGCTATTCCCTTGCACATTGGTTGTCTACATCAAGTGCTCGTACCTTTTTGATGGTTACCTGCCATCCAGGATTTAGGAGGAAGGGACCATCATGAGAAAACTCCGTCAAGACGAGGTTTGTAGAAACAGCTCGCGGGCTTGCCCTTGGCGAAAATGGCTCGGAAGCATGTTGAATTTTTTGAACCTTGATAGGAATCATGAGAACAAACTCAACTCTATGTCTAACTGATCCAACCTCGCCAATACCGCGGACATATCAACTCAATGTTAATTACCCTCAAAAATTATGTATAACGAACTACACATGTTGGGACCTCAGCAACAAGCTCACAACACAACGAGCTTGAAAGAACGCGTGAGTTCAACACAACGATCCTAAAAGCCTATGTAAATCCGGTTCAGCAACATGCCTAAGTTCGTAGCAACAACGATAAACTTTTAAGCAATTTAGGTTCTGTTTGGGGGGATTTATTTTCACCGGTCAAGCGGTTACAACCGCATGAATCGGACCTTAATTAAGGTCTGATTCATGTGGTCGTAACCGCTTGAAAGGTGAAAATAAGTCCCCCCCCCAAACGGAGCCTTAGTTTGAATGTGCTCCTTGTCCGAGGACATTCTGGAAGTGCCACATCTGCAAGATAAACAACACAAATCAGTATGAAGGTGCCCCATGTTGAAACCGAGAAACTGGTCTCTGTGGAGTTCGGGGTCCCTAAAAAAGGGTTGACCTCACACTTACTGCACTCGGGCAAATGTCACGGACCAAAGGCTCAGGAAACTAGGAACAGACACTCAGCTCTAGCATGGAGGTCCCACCTCACACCCGGAAGACTTTGGAGATTTCCCCCTCCCTAGCCAATGCTGAGCTAGATGCCTTGGAGGATGAAGAGAGAGGATGAAGAAGTCATCTCTCCAAGACACCCCTAAGGGTCTATTTATAGTTTTTTGGGAACGGCCTGCAAATAACCAATCTCCACTGTCCTAACAATTACCGAAATGCCCCCGGGTTGGCCTGCCAACAGCCAAATCTCGATGTTCTAAGCATCTAATCGCAGTCCACCGGGGGCTGACCCTCAAGCCGAGCGAGAAGTCCAAGCCGGGCGAGTAGGCGGCTTGGCAAGCTGCGGCCTGGGCGAGCTGAGGCCTGGGTGAGACACAGCATAGGCGAGCTGGCGGCCTGGCGAGCTGGCGGCCTGACGAGCTGGCGGCCTGACGAGCTGGCGGCCTGGCGAGCTGGCAGCCTGATGAGCTGGCGGCCTGGCGAGCGGGCAGCCTGAGAGCGGCGGCCTGGCAAGTCGGCGGCCTGGCGAGTCGGCGGCCTGGCGAGTCGGCGGCCTGGCGAGCTGGCGGCCTGACGAGCTGGCGGCCTGACGAACTGGCGGCCTGACGAGCTGGCAAGCCTGACGAGCTGGCGGCCTAGCGAGCAGGCGGCCTGACGAGCTGCGGCCTGACGCCGCACCTGCCCCCTGACAATAGGTCGGGGAGGCAAATATTGCATCCTCATACTAGTATACTATGCATGTTGAGCCTAAATTGGCCACCAAGAGTGTCAAAACTCTCAAAAAGCTTAGAAAACGCGCAGCAAGTCTCACACCTTATTTGGGACCCTCTCTTCGCGAATACGGGGTTGTACACAATCCCCGCTCTTTTCGAGCGGGTTCCCCGCTCTTTTCGAGCGGGTTCCACGCTCGGAAAGAAACATCCAACCCAACGTATTCGCTGTGTAACCTTCTTGGAGCCGAAAACACGGCCTCCCGTAGGGGTCAACCTGTCATGCTAGCTAATGGGAGTCTGGGTGACGAGACGGCCTCAGGATAGAAAACACTTGGCCTCCCCGAGGGGTCAACCTGTCATGCCAGCTAATGGGAGCCTGGGTGACGAGACGGCATCGGGGTATTAAACACTTGGCCTCCCGAGGGGTCAACCTGTCATGCCAGCTAATGGGAGCCTGCGTGACGAGACAGCCTCGGGGTAGAAAACACTTGGCCTCCTCAAGGGGTCAACCTGTCATGCTAGTTAATGGGAGCCTGGGTGACGAGACGGCATCGGGGTATAAAACACTTAGCCTCCCCGAGGGGTCAACCTGTCATGCCAGCTAATGGGAGCCTGGGTGACGAGATGGACTTGTGGTAGAAAATACTTGGCCTCCCCGAGGGGTCAACCTGTCATGCCAGCTAATGGGAGCCTGGGTGATGAGACGGCCTCGGGGTAGAAAACACTTGGCCTCCCCGCGGGGTCAACCTATCATGCCAGCTAATGGGAGCCTGGGTGACGAGACGCCCTCGGGGTAGAAAACATTTGGCCTCCCCAAGGGGTCAACCTGTCATGCCGGCTAATGGGAGCTTGGGTTACGAGAAGGCCTCATGGGTAGAGAACACTTGGCCTCCCCGAGGGGTCAACCCGTGTCATGCCAGCTAATGGGAGCCTGGGTGACGAGACGGCCTCGGGGTAGAAAACACTTAGCCTCCCCGAGTGGTCAACCTGTCTTGCCAGCTAATGGGAGCCTGGGTGACGAGACGGGTTCGGGATAGAAAACACTTGGCCTCCCCGAGAGATCAACCTGCCCTGCCAGCTAGTGGGAGTCTGGTCAGCGGAATCTTCTCGGGGCAAGGTCAACTCATCCCTCCGAGAGATCAACCTGCCCCGTTAGTTAGTGGGAGCCTAGTCAGCGGAATCATCTCGGGGTAAGGTCTACTCACCCCTTCGAGAGATCAACCTACCCCACCAGCTAGTGGGTGTCTGGTCAGCGGAATCATCTCGGGGTAAGGCCTACTCACCCCTCCGAGAGATCAAACTGCCCTGCCAGCTAGTTGGAGCCTGGTCAGCGGAATCATCTTGGGGTAAGATCTACTCACCCCTCCGAGAGATCAACCTGCCCTGCCAGCTAGTGGGAGCCTGGTCAGCGGAATCATCTCGGGGTAAGGACTACTCACCACTCTGAGAGATCAACCTGCCCTGCCAGCTAGTGGGAGCCTGGTCAGCGGAATCATCTCGGGGTAAGGTCTACTCACCCCTCCGAGAGATCAAACTGCCTTGCCAACTAGTGGGAGTCTGGTCAGCGGAATCATCTCGGGGTAAGATCTACTCACCCCTGCGAGAGATCAACCTGCCCTGCTAGCTAGTGGGAGCCTGGTCAGCGGAATCATCTCGGGGTAAGGTCTACTCACCCCTCCGAGAGATCAACCTGCCCTGTCATCTAGTGGGATCCTGGTCAGCGGAATCATCTCGGGGTAAGGTCTACTCACCCCTCCGGGAGATCAATCTGCCCTGCCAGCTAGTGGGAGCCTGCTCAGCGGAATCATCTCGGGGTAAGGTCTACTCACCCCTCCGAGAGATCAACCTGCCCTTCCAGCTAGTGGGAGCCTGGTCAGCGGAATCATCTCGGGGTAAGGGCTACTCACCCCTCCAAGAGATCAACCTGCCCTGCTAGCTAGTGGGAGTCTGCTCAGCGGAATCATCTCGGGGTAAGGCTTACTCACCCCTCCGAGAGATCAACCTGCCCTGCCAGCTAAGTGGGAGCCTTGTCAGCGGAATCATCTCGGGTAAGGCCTACTCACCCCTCCGAGAGATCAACCTGCTAGTGGGAGCTAGTTAGTCATCTCGGGGTAAGGTCTAGCTACTAGTGGGAGCCTGGTCAGCGGAATCATCTCGGGGTAAGATCTACTCACCCCTCTGAGAGATCAACCTGCCCTACCAGCTAGTGGGAGCCTGGTCAGCGGAATCATCTCGGGGTAAGATCCACTCACCCCTCCGAAGAGATCAACCTGCCCTGTCAGCTAGTGGGAGCCTGGTCAGTGGAATCATCTCGGGGTAATATCTACTCATCCCTCCGAGAGATCAACCTGCCCTGCCAGCTAGTGGGAGCCTGGTCAGCGGAATCATCTCGGGGTAAGGTCTACTCACACCTCCGAGAGATCAACCTGCCATGCCAGCTAGTGGGAGCCTGGTCAGCGGAATCATCTCGGGGTAAGGTCTACTCACCCCTCCGAGAGATCAACCTGCCCTGCCAGCTAGTGGGAGCCTGGTCAGCGGAATCATCTCGGGGTAAGGTCTACTCACCCCTCCGAGAGATCAACCTGCCCTGTCAGCTAGTGGGAGCCTAGTTAGCGGAATCATCTCGGGGTAAGGTCTACTCACCCCTCTGAGAGATCAACCTGCCATGTCATCTAGTGGGAGCCTAGTCAGCGGAATCATCTCGGGGTAAGGTCTACTCACCCCTCCGAGAGATCAACATGCCCTACCAGCTAGTGGGAGCCTGGTCAACGGAATTATCTCGGGGTAAGGTCTACTCACCCCTCCGAGAGATCAACCTGCTGTTCCAGCTAGTGGGAGTCTGGTCAGTGGAATCATCTCGGGGTAAGGTCTACTCATGGATCACAAATGTTTTCCATCAGTCCCTGTCATCAATCATAGTTGATACAATGCAAGCAAAATTCATTACAAGAGATGATCCAGTTCTTTCCTACCTCCCTCTTCCCTAGTGAATCATCGGATCCCTCCCCGGGTGCCCACATCAACCCTATCCTCACATCTCTCCCCCGTCGCCTCGGGTTGGACTTCTTCAATCCGCACCAGATCTTCCGCTTGTTGAGGCTGTGGTGTCGGAGCTCTTGTCCTTCTCAACTCCAGGAATTCGGGGCAAGTAGCTGTTACATGACCTTCCTCCTGGTGGAACTCACAGTAGGGTAACTATACTCTGACTCTTCTCCTTCCCGCGCGGTTCCTCCTCTCCCTTCGACCAATCTCCATCGCTTACTGCGGTGGGGGTAAGAGCTATCTAGGAGCTTGCCTTTGGAAGTTGAACCTCCCTTGGAACTCCCTGAAAATCCCCCCACCTTGGATGAGACCTCTTACTGGACCCTGAACGGGTCCTCCCTGTTGCCTCCAACCTAGCTCCTGACCTTCTTGAGGTCCCTGGAGCCCCTGAGCTCTCTGCTCCTTCTCTCCTTCTCCCCTCCTGATGCCTCGAGCCACCTTGCTCCTCAACTCTGCCTCTGTCAATCTTGCCAACTTCTTGACAAACGCTGGGTTGGCTGCCTCAATGGCTATCTCCTCTGCCGCCCTTTCCATCAGCTCCTCGAAGGAAAGGAGGCCTTTCGGGTCAGGCTCATCTTGAAGAACCCCTCGTGCAACCCCATCCGTGAACGCCATTTGGAGGGCATACCCTAGCATCACCTGGATATCCAGGATCTCCTCTTGGAACCTATCAACGTAATGGGCCAGCGACTCCTCGGACCCCTGCCTTATCAGGAAGATGGACTCAGAACTCTTCTTCCTCACCTTGGAGGTGAAGCGAAGCTTGAAAGCCTCCGGCTCAAGTCCTCGTACCCATAAATCGATCTCGGTGGGAGTTGGTGGAACTAGTCCCTTACCTTGTCCTTCAACGTGATCGCAAAGAGGCGACACTTAAAGGCATCCGTCATCGGCCTGATGGAGACGACATCTTCAAACCACTGCAGGTGCTGGACGGGGTCATCTTTCCCGGTATAGTAAGCCATGTCAGGCTCTCTGAACCCCTCGAGAACGGGAGCTGAGATGATCAGCTCGCTGAAGGGTGACACCCTGAGGGGTGGTCTCACATCCTCTACTGACGCGACCTGCTCGCCTGGGAGGCTGGCACTCGCCGAGCTGGAGAATAATTCCCGGCCGGTGAGGTCTCGCTCGACCCCATCTACCATCCTCTCCTTTCCGGGTCGTCTTCCTGGTGCACTTCCCCCCCCCCCCCCCCCCCCCCCGCTAGGGTCATCTCGCCTAGGTCCCTGGGAGGCAGCTCGCCGAGAACCCTGGGAGCAGTCTCGCCAAGACCTCTGAGAGCTAAGTGCTGAGGGGTGGGAGTTGAGCCGTTACCTCGAGGTGCAATACTTCGCAGCATCTCCATGATGCCTTGGATGGATGCCATGAACTCTTCTCTTCCCATAAAGGGTCCTGGGTTGGGGAGCTCGCCGAGATCATCACTATCTCCCTGTGATCTCCAACCATGACACTCTCCCGAGATCTTCTGTGCTGGTCACACTCCACGCTCACCGCACCAAGAATGTTGAAACCGATAAATCGGTCTTTGTGGAGTTCGGGGTCCCTAAAAAAGGGGTGACCTCACACTTACTGCACTCGGGCAAATGTCATGGACCAAAGGCTTAGGAAACTAGGAACAGACCCTCAGCTCTAGGCGTAGAGGTCCCACCTCACACCCGGAAGACCTTGGAGATCTCCCCCTCCCTAGCCAATGCTGAGCTAGGTGCCTTGGAGGATGAAGAGGGAGGATGAAGAAGTCATCTCTCTAAGATACCCATAAGGGTCTATTTATAGTTTTTTGAGAACGGTCTGCAAATAACCAATCTCCGCTGTCCCAACAATTACCGAAATGCCCCCGGGTTGGTCCTGCCAACACCCAAATCCCGCTGTTCTAAGCAGCTAATCGCAGTCCACCGGGGGCTGACCCTCAAGCCGGGCGAGAAGTCCAAGTCGGGCGAGTAGGCAGCTTGGCGAGCTGCGACCTGGGCGAGATGAGGCCTGGGCGAGACACGGCCTAGGCGAGTTGGGGGCCTGACGAGATGGTAGCCTGACGAGCTGGCAGCCTAACGAGCTGGCGGCCTGGCGAGCTGGCGGCCTGACGAGCTTGGCGGCCTGACGAGCTGACGTCCTGGAGAGCGGGCGGCCTGGCGAGCTGGCGGCCTGACGAGCTGGCGGCCTGACGAGCTGGCGGCCTGACGAGCTGGCGGCCTGGCGACGGCGGCCTGAGCTGGCGGCCTGACGTCGCACCTGCCCCATGACAACAGGTCGGGGGAGGCAAATATTGCATCCTCCTACTAGTATATTATGCAGGTTGAGCCTAAATTGGCCACCAAACGTGTCAAAACTCTCAAAAAGCTTAGAAAATGCACAACAAGTCTCACGCCTTGCTTGGGGCCCTCTCTTCGCGAATACGGGGTTGTACACCCCATATATGACTTCTAAACGTAACTGCAATTTACCAGAATTGTGCGAGTCCTAAATAGGGTTGTCTTGATACCTAGGGAACCCTTTGGGAGATGGGGAGACATGGCCTATACACAAAGGGGTGTGCTCAAAAGTTGAATTGCAGAGCGAAGCGAAGTTGCGAGGGTTTCCTTACCATGATTGTTAAGGTCAAGTCAATCAGGCAGTCGTGAGCAATTTACCAAAGGAGACCGCCCTAGCGATTCGGTGCCAGCTCATACAGAATCTACATGTGCGATAGAGAAACAAAGATCCTTCTCGTGAGAAGGCGGTCTGTGAAGCAGCTCATCCGAAGTGCCCCCGTGACGGTACACACTCGTTGTAACTTGCCATGGAGCTCGCCTAAGATCCGCTTAACAGCTCTCCCCAACCTGATCATGGGCTTCATCAACAACTCATATGATGTCTACACTAGCCTGCCAGACCCCTCCAACGACCTAACTAAACTCACACTTAGGTGGGAATAAACCTTGACACATATGCACCCCCGCCGCCCACTAGTTTTTGTTGCCTATAAATATGACCTGTCGAAGAGGAAGGGCACCCATGTGAATCCACAAGAGATCTTGCTTAGAACTCGCGAGCTTTACATTGCATTATTGAAGCTTGCCTCCCCCCCCCCCCCTCCAACTTAGCACATGTTTGGTTTGTGTTAAGAAATACGAGATCCAGTAAACACGCAAGAAATCGCAAAAAAATTAACAAGCAAAACACACAAGGATTTAACGTGAAAAAATCCCACGATCGGGCAAAAAATCACAACCACCCGCGCCCAGAAAATCCACTATGAAAAGAGATCAAGAGTACATCGATTCTATTATGTTGTTCCTTCTCTTCAGTTTTTGCATACGCGTACACAACCCTCGGCCGAAACATGCCTTTTATACACATAACAAATAGGAAGAGGAAAATTACATAAATGGCCCAGACAAAAATTCGGTGAAATCATGGCGAGTGCCCCGTACTCCCAAATTCAGTCAAGCTCCACAAAATAACAGTTTGAGCATGGGTGTTCCTGCACACTCTTAGGTGTTCGGTGAGACCTCCTAATTATGAAAAAATTTTGGGTCAGTAGCCTGACCATGAGCATGGTCCGGAGAGCCAATGAGAAGCCCCAAAATGCGCGAGCCCCGCGCAAAAGTATATGACACAAGCCATAAATGCGCGGGCCCCAGCTCCTTTAGAGACTTCTCATTGGTGCAGGATCATGAGCATTATCAGTCTCCTAACCTAACTATTACTCCCTAATTATAGCTCGTCGGCCCGGTCTCTAGTGTTCCGCGGTTTATATTTTAGTGGGCCAATAGTGGGCCAAACTATGACCCCAGAATTCTTGGGGTCGGTGCTTGTTGCGGCAAATACCAAGCAAATATAATTTTAAAATTGAGTAAATGATTATGAATTACTTTTTTATCATTAAAAGTATTGAAATTATGATGACTCATCGTATCGAGAGATGGCGTCCACTCATCTGTTGCCATAACGAGAAAAGAAGCTCAGTATTATTACCCTATGAAATAGTGCGTAACCCTACCTCTAATTTTGCAATTATTAACTTGTTATATATTATTATATTATCATTCATTTCATTTAAGCTCACCGGGAGAGGATCCGGATCCCTAATCTTTCTGACCCTTCTTCAGGTCCCCGCCAATGCCTCTGTACTCGCCTATATATAAGTAAATAAATGCCGCACTATTTTAAGCTCAAATCCTAGCCCGCTCTCCACTCCCCCACTCATCCTCTCCCTCTCTCGCTCCCTCTCTCTCTCTAAGGGCTTCTCAGTTCGGCAATGGCGTCTGGCAACTGATCCTCTCTCTCTCTCTTGCTATCTCACCGGGAAGCCTACCGAAATGGCTATCTCACCGGGGACAATCGGAACAACAGAGTACGGAACGGGAATAATGACGGCGGTGAGGATAGCCTTCCTCCTAGTCGGAATCGCCTCCACCGCCGTCATTATTGCTTCGATTGTGGTGCCGTATTCAACCGATCTCCTCTCCACCTCCCTCCCTCGGATTCGAAGCATCGCCGCAAGCTGGCTCTCGCCGTCTTACCTCTTCGTCACCGTTCATTTCATCATCTTCGTCATCTGGAAGCTGCAGGGGAACAATCAGATGCATCAATCGGCAAAACAAAAGGAAGAGGAAGAAGAAGAAGAAAACGAAGAAGCAGAAATTCAATACCAAATGAAACCGCCTGAAAACATCCTCTGTGCCGTTCCGCCGGTAACTACCGAAACATCCGTCTCCGATCCGGCGGATTCCAACCCAGATCCGGCCGATCCCATCACGACCACGGCTCCCGAAGAGGCGCACGACACCATGGATGCGACATGGAAGTCTATCGTGGAAGGAGACGGCGGCGGTTCCCCTGAATCGGTGCGGCCTAGGATGAGGAAGAGCGACACCTGGGAGAGGTGCAATCGGGAGTTCTCGCCGGCGGCGGCGGCGCTGGAGGGTAAGTTTCGTAAGTCGACCACGTTCCGGAGGGCTTCGGTGGGAAGGGATGAGCTGTTCGGGAGGGCGGAGGCGTTCATCAGAACACACTACGAGCAGCGCCGGATTCAGCGGCAGGAATCCGAGCAGCGATACGCCGAGATGGTGAACGCCGCCTGCTGAGAAAGGGAATTGAAACAGGAGATCGAATCGAGAGACAGCAGAAGTGCAGAACGAGTTCGCCAATCGCCATGATAAATGCTTGTGAAATAGAATGGTAAATAGTGATTAGTGAGAATAAGCGAATGGGGAACGAGTTCGCCATGACTACTGGGGTGAATGATGGAGATTTGTGCTTGTCGTCTTCATGAGGAAGGAAGGAAGGAAGGAGATTAGATTAGATTAGGTTAGGGGTTGCAGGTGCGCCTTTCGAAGTAGATTCTCTCTGCTTGCTGGGCCATTTCAGTTAATTTGAAGTGACGCGTCATTTCTTCTTTAAAGTTGGAACAGCGTGCCACTGTGCGTGTTTTTCAGATTTTACTTGGGTTTTTTTCTTCAGGAAAATTAAGACAACTCAAGTGCAAATCAGTTTGAGACAGGTGAAAATTAATTTTTTTATATCTAATTTAAATTGTTATGGGTAAATTAAAATAAAAATTTTCATAATTCTTTAAATTAATAAAATATTAATCACTACTAGTCTGTCATATAATATAGAGACGGAAGCAGTGAATAGAGAGTGAAGTTGGGCAATAGCATTTGATTCAGATGTAGGTTAAAAAGAGAACCATCAGCCCAATTACATCTATTAGAAGACAAATTGGTGATGTTTGGCAAATAAGAGACATCACTGCATTAAATATTTTTTAGCAGATAATTGGGATTAATTAGGAAGAATTTGTTGGGCATAATGTCAAATTCATTGCCCAGCAGAACTAAGCATGCATTGATTAATTTTAAAAATAGAATGAAGAATGAAAGAGACTCCCAATGTAGTTGAAATTATCCAGGAGGAAGATTAGAAAGCAGGACAAAAATTCAAACTATATATCCCTTCAGAGGCAAAATAACTCCGGAGAATAAAGTTGAACCCAAGTGATTGTTTTTATAGAAAACTTCTTGATTTCATAGAGTAGAAATTCCAATGGAAAGAACTAGGAACTACTAATTACATAAATTGAAGAGCTAAATGATTAAAAGACATTCAAGAGAGATCATTTCGAGGTAGGATCAGATCTGATAGTAGGATCGGATCGAGGATCGCTTTACAAAATCAGGATCGATTTACAAAATCTGAATCGTAAGATCGTAAGATCCTATGATCTGAATCACGAGCATGACAGCCTTGATATTATTAAGGAGTATTTAAGAGTTTCAGTGAATAACTTTAGGCCGGTTGAAATGCAGGAAATGCGGTAAGAAGTTGGAATCGGAAATGCGAGAATGGTTCGAAATGGAGGTTATAACCTGCACAAAAATTAGAAGGAAACACTCGTTAAAATGCAGGAAGGAGAAAAAGGGCGGTCGAGCTCAACAAGGGGATCGTCAACGAGATTAGTACGCTCAAAATGAAGGAAAGAGAGAAGGTGAAATGGTGAAAGACGAAGGACTTACCAATTATTTTCCGACGATTCATCCTTCTGCTACAAATCCCGGCATTTGCAAGGAATTAAGAGAAAGTGTTTCGCCGATGATTCGTGCGAGTGAGCGAGCATACACAGTGCAAACCTAGGTTTTCTTCCAGGAAAAAATAATATTGAATTGACGGGTAGATTTTGGTTTGCACCTATCCTATATGTGGTTCTTTACTTTAATAATATTTAAGTGATTTAATTATTTCACTGATTTGCACATATTCATATTGGGTTTGCATATTACAAATGTCAAAATTAAATATTTAAGAGCAATGACATTAGTTAGAATTTGGTTATTCGCACAATGAAAAACTTTTAAAATCTCACTAAATATAATTACGACCCAATATTGCTAGTTTTCTTCCTCCTGAGCTTGCCTTCATTTTTCAATTTCGTTATATTCACTCGGATCAACTTCGATCGTTTTTGCTGGAAAAGCCTGACGATTGGAAGAGCTGTCGCCGCCAGCCCAATATCTCCATGTCGCCGACAAAATTTGATGGGGTATCCTTAGAAGCAGTAGGCGCACGCCGCTCTTGGGGTGCGGATATCAAAGAAACTCCCGAATAACAGGGTAACCGTCCAATTAATAGTGGGAAGAGTCAAGCAAGACTTTGGCGCGCGCCTCGCCCTTGCGCGGGCCCTCGCACGTCGCGACCTGGCGAAAAAATTGCGTCTGGGTGAAAAAATCGCGTTCGGACGAAAAAATCACATTTGGGCAAAAAAATCACGCATATGACTTTTTAAGAGATAAGCGCTTATGAGAAACCTAAGCTGAACCTGAATAGATTATGAAAAATCAACTTATCAACAATTTTAATATAAATGATTTTCTACAAGCTATACAAACAAACACTTATAAAACTGCGTTTGCGTTTTAAATAGAGATTATTCATCAGCATAAACTGACCTAAACAGAGTCTATATTAGAAAAAAAATTTAAATTTTTTTATTTAGTATTAAATTTGAGGGCTTCCAAAAATAAGAGTTTAATGCATCTCTTAATATTAAAATTTTAATAAAAACCAATTTAATAATTTAATAATAGAATCTTAAATCATAATATATAATTTTCTATATGCCGAGTATCTAGAATTCTAGATGATAGATTTTTCTAAATGATACCAACAAAATAGAGTGAATGAGTGGGCACGTGATGACTGTGATGTTAATTTGTGGGAAACACTGTCCCACTTGGCTATTCAAAATTTAATTGAGCATTTTTCTAGGGGTTTTTATTCAATTTTGTCATTATTGATGGAAATAAAATAAGGCCCAAGTGAAAAATGTAAATATCATTTTATGTCAAAATTTGAGTTCATTTTCTTGAGCTCACTGTCCATATATTTTGGTATATGAACCTCTATTTTAGATGCATTTTCATTTGATCGTATAATTTTTTTATTAAAAAATATAAAAGAATGGTGATGGGATGACACTCAATTTATAGGAATTTCGTGCTGCAATTAGCCGAAATTTTCAATTTCACTCACTAATTAAGAGAGAATTATGGGAGAAATCACCGTACACGCGATCAGCATGCCCAATCTCACGCACTAACCGCCGCACACGCAATCCTAGCCACCGCGGCAACCACCGCCATCACACTCATGGCTAAACCCAGCCAGCCCCTCGACGGCCAGCATGCAGGAAGTCGTCGAGGATGGCCGCCTTTCGCCGGCCGGCGTGCCCGCCGCCGCCGCGCACTGTCGATTCCACCCCGGCCAATGCGCCTGGGGCGGCCGTGCGCGGCCGGCTTCTCCCCGACCGACCTCTGCAAAGCCGGCCCCCGGACAGGCTGCCTCCGCCCACCGCACGGCGCGGGAGCGGCCTCCGCGAGGCCGCCCCCGCATTGTTACGCCCTTTGAATGATACTATGAAGAAAAAGTAAAATTTTGTTTGAATTCATCTGAGAAGAAAAAATATATTTTATATTCAAAAATAAATCTAAATTTTAAGTATATAGATCTATAAAATATGATATCATTAATATTTGTTTATAAATGTTAGTGTACTCTAACATAGGTTTGATATTGAGTTGGGTATAAGTAATTTGGACTCGGCTTAAAATCGAAATTTTCGTTTCGAATTCGCCTCGAAATTGACTTGAAATCAAAATTGATTTCAACTCGAGTCGGCTCGACTCAGAATTGCGCGATTCCGAGTCGACTCATAATCGAATCGAGCCGGCTCAAATTTAGCAAATGTTTTTCATTATTTGACATTGGATGAAAGTTAAATTAGATAACATATAAATGTAGTAAATGAAACACTTAAAACTTTCACTATTTTTATTTAGGTTTAAATTTTTGTATTTTTAATTAAAAAATAAGAATATATTAAAGAATACATAATATTTTTAATTAATTCGAGTTGATTCGAATCATATTCCAATTGATTCCGAGCTGACTCGAAATCGACTTGAAATCAGATTCGAGTCAAATTAAATCGACTCAATTTGAGACGAATCAATTTTAACCGATTTCGATTCGACTTAATATTCAAGTGATTTTCAAGCAACTTTTGAATTTTGAATAATATGCTAAACCCTACTCTAAGATGAAAACGATCTGCGAGATAAAGTTCAATAAGCTAAATTTTATCACTTAAAAATAAATGATGCAATGTTTATATCATTACATAAAAGATTAAGGCTCGATTTGTTTGGGCATTTCGCTGCTCCGTTTTGGGCAAACGCCGCCGGAAGGAGCATAAACAAATGAATCTCTGACGGCGTTTGCTCGGTTTCCACCAGTCCGTCTTGATAAATGCCCCCAAAAAGCTCCGTTTGGAGCAGCCACCTCCACCCCACCCCCTCCCCCACCGATTCGAACACTCAGTTTTCACCCGCCGGATCGACCCGCCACCGCCGAATCCAAATGAAGCCTAAAAAGAAAAGTTTAACAAGTAATTATATTTCTCTATTTTTGCTTTCAAAGTGGCTTTTTGGAGCATTAAGAATGACAATGAGGAGAAAAAAGCTTTTGGAATAGGAGGGAAATGTGATCAAATATGTTGAGAATAAAGATTGATCAAATATGTATTTTCATTGATGATATCCCTCCCCCCCCCCCCCCTTCCAAAAATGGGGAAAAACGTCGAAATAAACAGAGCATTTTTCTCGAGTTAGGTGAAAAGATGACGCTCATGAGTCCCATATTTTTCTTTAAAGATTGACGACGACCACCACAACATTCAAGCCTTTATCCCGCTATAATGATGTTGATTTTCTTTAAAGATTGAGCCCATTTAAAATGATGGATAGGTCCAATGGGCTAAAAAGTCTAATGGGCTAAAAAGCCCAATGGGCTAAAAAGATCAAGGCCCAAAAGTCCCCAAAACTAGTTTGCCTGGAATATTCTCGAAGCTAGACCTATCTTCTTCAATCCTCACACCAACACTACGCAAATTCTCAGTACTTTTATAAAACCTATCTTTTGCAACTCGCCCCAAACCCTTCTTATCTCGGCCATTTCTTCCTCTTCATCTTCTTCGCATCGAAGAAATGGCCTCCGCCGGCGCCATCTCATCCTCGTCGATCCTCCGATCATCCCATCTTCGGGTAAGTTTCTCTTTCTCGCAGTACTTCAGAGTTCCCTCCACGATATCATTCGGCTGTCTTTTTGGAATCATCGCAGAGCGAGAGCTTGAAGAAGAGGATGGGTGGTCGACGGTCACTAGTCGTAAATGCAAGAGCGAAAGACATATCGTTTGATCAGGCCTCTAGGGCATCCCTCCAGGCCGGCGTAGAGAAGCTCGCCAACGCGGTAGGCGTCACCCTTGGACCAAGAGGTATTATAAGATTTCCCTTTCTTGGCTTTATAATGCTTGTAGATTTACGATTTCCGGTTTAGAGATGTTGGTGATTAGATTTCTATGATTTGCTCTTCGTTGATGAATTTTAGGCGAATCAGATGGACTAACTTAGGGTTGCATGTTCTTCATTTAATTCCTCTATATTCGCTATCCAGATTTTTTTTATTTGTGATTTGCTTTTCTTTACTGTAAAATTTGTTATCCATTTTAATGGATCTTGGTTTCTGTTCGATCTTGCAATGGAAATTGAGAATTGTTTTCAGAACTATACCATAATTTTATATAATCAATCTCTTTACAGATCCATATGAAATTATTTTATTATACAACTTTGACACTGAAATCATCACTTAATTACTCCGAGCATTTGTTACCCTTTGGATAGTAATTGTTTGATTGCTCTTTACAAGTACTCGCTTGTTCATTATAATGCCTACTTAAGCATTCAGCTGGCTGCTAGTTGAAACCTGTTCTTGAATTCGCTATGCAAACAATGTATTTGATCCGATTGTCTTTATGGGCAATTTGATTCCTTAATGCCAACACCCTTTTTATCAGCTTGTAATTAATTTTTGGCAAAATATCTAAATCAGACCCTCAACTTTACCCTAAGTTTGAAATAGATTACTGAATTGTTATTTTTTTCATATTAGTCCCCAAACTTTAGGCAAAGTTTGAAATATGTTTATCGACTAATTTTTTTAAAAAAATTTAACTGTTGTAGATGATGCTGCGGTCCTAAGGTGGTGATATCAGATATGTTGCTAATGTGGATTTTTGAGTATTATTATATTGTTATAAAATGACACAAGTGATTTAATATTTTTTATTTTATGTCATGCATTGCCATTTCAGTCATAAATAGGTACAAAATAATAGTGCAAAACTTTTTTTTACCATTTTTTGTAATAAAATCTTGATCCACAATATCTATGTTAGTGCCACAACACCATCTTAGGGGTTCCAAAGATCTAAAATGTTAAAAATTTAATGGAAATTAATCTAGAGACTTAAACTTTGCTTAAAATTTTGGGACCAATATGGGAAAAAAAGTTACATATTTCAAAGTTATTTTTTAGTGAAGGGACTGATTTAGATATTTTGTTTTAAATTTTTATTCATTTATTATTTTCCTAGTTTGAATGGCTACATCATGATCTTTGTATTATTAATAGGATCTTTGTACAAGAATGGAGATGTGATATCTCATTTTGAAAACATTAAATTTGTCTGTTCTTAGTGATTGGGGAATTCGAACTTTGTGGCAAGCGCGTGCCCTGGCTGCCAAAGAGGTAGCACCCTCAACACTTATAAAGAGAATTAGTGTTTTCAAAATAAGATAGCATATCATTCATATATAAATATCTTATAATAATAAAAAATAACTCATCTTAATTTTCCAAAGTAGGAAATGAATAAATAATTAATTACTAGTTACTAAAAGAGATGACATGATTCGTGAGGGTATTTGAATCACACGCAGAATCAATCCGCTGGCGCTGGATAAGAGCGAGCAGATGCTCACGACAGTCACTGACGATTATGTGTTCTTAGCATAAACCATTGCTTGAAATTGTATGTCCATTGAGTACTCAATGGAGAGTTATGTAAGCTTTTTTGAATTAAGCGATGATGTCCACTTCAATATTGGACAAGAAAATGATTGCTAACCTGATTGAGAATGTGTAAAATGAAAATCCAAAGGGCCTGCGAAAAAATTAGAAGTTGTTAAAACAAACTAGGTAGAATAAATTGAAGAATGATTAGAGAGAGACTTGGGAGTGATCTATTCTATGGTTTCATCATGTATTATGAGAGGTATAAGATACTCTTATCGACTAGGTAAATTTACATTCTTGATTGAGTATTTGAATAAAAGAAAAAAAAAACTTGAGTGATATAATTAACTTGCGGTTCTGGGATCAATTTTTTTAAATTATTCAAATTATTTATTATTTTGTATGATAACTACTTATCATAGTTAATTAAAAATATTTTCTAAAATATGATTATTTATTAATTAACCATAGAAAATTGGATTAATGATTATTGAGAGGCACTAAACTTTTGTCTATTAGAGAAGGAGTATCTTTAAGATTAATGCCACTCTAGCTGGAATGAACAGAGAAATGAAGACTCATCAAATCCTTTCATTCATTCTTTCTAACAGCTAGTTTGAACAAGTTGTCTTACTATTTTGTACTGCTTATGTTTAAAATCCTTGCAGTGTTTTGGCTGTTTCAATACCTACTTGGGATATGGCTAATGATTATGAAATCTATATTTTTACACTTAGTTTTAAAATTATTTTAGTGATTTTTTTTTGGATTTTGACAATTCAAAGGGAGGAATGTTGTGCTGGATGAATATGGTAATCCTAAAGTGGTTAATGATGGAGTTACTATCGCAAGGGCAATAGAACTAGCTGATGCGATGGAGAATGCTGGTGCGGCATTGATCCGGGAGGTATAAATTTTGTTTTTTATTTGTTTGTTTTTTTGTTAATGGTGCATTATGATCGCCACATGGGACTCCTTTTTTTCAATCTTGTCAAGCTTGGATCTAGTGGTCATGTGCCTATGTTACATAATATAGGTTGCTAGCAAGACCAATGATTCTGCTGGCGATGGGACGACTACTGCTTGTGTGCTTGCAAGGGAGATTATCAAACTTGGTTTGCTTAGTGTTACATCAGGTGCAAATCCTGTTTCCGTCAAAAAAGGCATTGATAAGACTGTGGCTGCGTTGGTAGAGGAGCTCGAGAAGAAGTCTCGACCTGTCAAGGGGAGTGGTGACATTAAAGGTACTCCATTTTTTCAATTTAATGGTGATATTTTGATTCTTTGTTATATTTTACTCTATGTTGTTTTACTCTGCCATTAATTTATATATTCTTCCTAGCCACAAACTTTTCAGTTTGTAGAATCATTTCATGAAAATAATTCAACTAACGAATGACATTATTTCTTCTACAGCTATTGCTTCCATTTCATCTGGTAATGATGAAGTTGTGGGAAATATGATTGCTGATGCTATTGACAAGGTTGGTCCTGATGGTGTTCTTTCTATCGAGTCCTCTTCGTCTTTTGAGACAACTGTGGATGTTGAAGAAGGGATGGAGGTATGTGGACATTTGCATCTTTATTTATTCTGTAGGGCTGTTAGTTCTCTTATTCTGTGCCTTGATAGTGCACTGAACATTATTATGCAGATTGATAGAGGTTATGTCTCCCCACAATTTGTTACTAACCTAGAAAAGTCGATCGTTGAGTTTGATAATGCTAAAGTTCTGGTAACCGACCAAAAGATCTCCACAATAAAGGAGATTATTCCATTATTGGAGAAAACAACACAGCTAAGAGCTCCATTACTGATTATCGCCGAGGATGTATCGGGTGAGGCACTAGCAACTCTTGTTGTGAATAAGTTGAGAGGCATTCTTAATGTTGCAGCAATTAAAGCACCTGGTTTTGGTGAGAGGAGGAAGGCTCTTCTCCAAGACATTGCTATTGTGACAGGTATGTGTTGCTCTCATCCTTAGATTGCGATATGTTTAGAATACCAATTACTTGCTGGATTTATCATGCATTCAAAGAAATGATTTTATGTTGTGTGAGGATTATGACAATGCAGTGGGAGGTTTTGATGATCAGCTTGATCTGAAAGTGTTGAGTTGGTCAATTTCAAGGGGATTTTTGAGATTCAAATCAAGTTATTTAATTTAATATTATCTGATTATTTGAATCAAGTTAGTGTTTAGTTAATCATATATTAATATCATCTGATAATTAGATTATTTTTTACTATCTTCACTATCATAAGTTTTATAAAAAGTAGTATGTGTACATATATCTATATGTGTTTATATATATTGTATTATGGGAGAACTAGCGGTTGTGCACGGGCTCTTGTGCACAGTATGCAATGGTGATAATACCCGATCATTACATGAGCAATGACATACCTTGAACAAGAGACCTTGTGCTAACCGCATCTATTAAAAAAATCATGGGTTTTGGTAGATCGGAGAGATCAAAACTCAAGGCCTGATATTCATTTGATGATCCTATTTCAGGATCATGACCTGCAATGTTTTGATTAATGATTCTAGCATGTTCTAATATCTATTTGATGCATTGTAATGGCATGTGTTAAAATCTCCCTCATCTTGTCGGAGAACTGGCTGGAAGTAGTGAGGGAGGCGAAGATACAAGGCAACCTAAGGGGAGGAAGGGGGGGGGGGGCTTGTTCAACCCCAACCCTAATCCTAACTCGAGGAGTAGGAGAAGTGGGAAACTAAGAGAGACTAAATTAGATATTTCATTGCTTCCCTATCTTATGACCCGAGGTCCTTAAACTGGGGATATATGACACAAATATAAACTAAAGACAAAACATGCGCTGACATGAATCTAAAATAAGGACACAACATGCGTTTACACGAATCTAAAATAAGGACACAACATGCGCCAACACAACATACAATAAAAGCATGAATGATATTCATAACAACTCTAAATAACAATTTAATAAAACATACATTAAGAGATTGGGGATGGTGGGCCCACACTCCTCTCCTTCATTTGGAGACTAATGTCAAGCTTACAAAAGGGTATCAACACTTGTGAGGCGATGCAAAATGTTCCTTGATTTCTCGCCATAACATCTCATTGTTGCTTGTTGTCACAGTTTTTCATTAGGAGACAAGTCTTCACTATGCTTACTGATGACACAAATATCGGGCGGTCATTGCTTGAGTGCAAGCAGAACCAATGAACCCTGATGGGTACAACAGCTGGGTACCCGAGGAATGATGATTGCATGAATTTGTTTTGAAAGTGTTTGTTGGGGAGAGATTGTTGGCAGTAATGACTTAGGAATAACCAGTGGAATATTTGGCACATAACTCGAAGCAGGCGGAGTTTGCAGTGTGGTAGGCAAAGGAAGTCAAGCTCAACATAAAGATAAAAAGAGGAAGATGGGAGCCTTGCCCAACCCTAACCCTAATTTGAGGCGGAGAAAGGAAACTAAGAGAGGCTAAATTACAGGATACATGACAAGAACATAAAATTATTATGCAACATGCGCCGACACAAACATACAATAAAGATACGACTTATTATTGGTCTTTCCTGTAATAGCAGTAGCGTCACTGGAGGAGTGGTCGGAGGTGGTGATGACGATGACGAGTGTATAAATACTGTGGAGCTGGAACTACGACTTCCTATGAGGAACGTGCTCGGGAGGAAAGAGCTACCAACATTTAATACAAAGACAAGATAATAAAGAATATTTCTTGGATGCATTTTACAAGACCCAAGGGGTCCCTAAATAGAGGATACAAGTGTATAAATGCAGTTAAGCCCGCAACACATGGACTGCATCATAACGATAAATAAAACTGATGGAGATCAACGACTTTTGGATACTCAGATGGATGATCGAAGATCTCCATTGCATTCGTCGCAATTTTTCACAGTTTTAATGTATTTTATTTTATTATTTTGGACTTGTATTTTGGGAGTCATGTTAAAAATTAAAATATTCACCAGACAATCATGGTTGTATATTCTTAACCCAACTTCCCCTCCCTTATATTCTACCAGCTGTCGTAATGTTGGGGCATCGAGGGTTGCGTTTTATTAGAAGAACCGCTCATTCGGTCGTGAGAGAGCTGTGACGCCCCTCTCTCCCGCTCGGTGCGACATCGAGTGGCCCCACCACCTTCATCGCCGCTCATCCATGCAACCACCAATAGCCATCTTCCTCTCCCGCAAGCAGCCGCTATTTCCTCCATCATGAGCCCACCTATCTGTCGTTTTCCACCTCACTGGACTGTTTTCTCAAAGACTTTGCAGGTCTACTCATTTCCACGGTCCGACTTCCATACTTGCTACCCAGATCCACCTGCACAACCTTGTATTTAACTTCCAGTAGTCCTCACCTCCATTCGATGCCGCCCCATCCCTTCCCTGCACAAATTCCCCCCCGCCTCTCCAAAATCGCACCATTTAGCACCTGCCCGTTGTTACACCCTTTTGTACAACCCCTTTCCACGGTCAAATCCACTTCCAAACACCTTCCTGAAGCCTTTCCGGCCCTCCATTTCCACGACAATACCCCTTCATATATCCACTCCAGTGCTTCCCAACACTATACCTGCATTTTCCCCTCCAACAGCCCTCCCAGCCCACCAAACAACTATCACCCTTCTCCTAAAACCCCCACACAGCAGTATCCTTGCTCCCGGACTGTCACCGACATTATTAGAGCTTTCCCAACACCATCGACATCGAATATTTGGTGAGTTTTTACTTATAGTACTCATTTATATACATTGTTCGGATATCTCGTATTGTTGGTAATATTTGGCGTAGATTAATTTGATTGTTGCATATCTTTATTAGCATGCAAAATATATGTTCGCTTCGAATTTTAATTTCAGTGCACTATCAATTAACTTGTAATTGTTGTCTGGTTACTTTCATTGCAATATTTGTAATCATTTGCGACGTTTGCACAAGATTAAGTTGTTTAATTAATTGTGCGCCGAAAAATACTTACATGATTGAGTTATCACATATGCATCACATTAGGGTTATTCTTCGTTGATTCATTGGATTGTGTGATTGTATTCATTTGCATCTTCATTTTAGGGGTCGTCGTCAGTCAATTACATTCACCACATACTCATGTGTGTTCCATTTAAGGTTAGAGCATCGCAAGTCCACATTCTATAGATCTGTCTTGCGTCAAATTGATATCGGAGATATAGGCTTTAGTTTAATACACAACAGTAGTGTATAGGTTCCTTAATGGCTAGGTATCAACACTATCCCTCTCCTCTATTTGGGATCCCAATTCCATTTACTCCCACTCCCATAAAGTCCTTTCAGGGAGATCCTCACGTTATCTTGATGATTACTCTCGATCGTAGTGCATCACGTCCAGAGATCATGGTTATCCATCGAGGCAATCCCACTATGTTAAAGATCATCAATATGATGATTACTGTCGCCCATATCCCAACACACGAACAGATCGTGTTGATCCTTCATAATGACTCGATTACTGTAGTGATGATTATTATAAGGATCGTCATTTTGAGAGATCTCGAGTATCGGTTTCGTGTTGTTGCCCTACTTTTGACGACTCATTGAGTCCTGAGTCCTTTAGTTATTTGCTCGTGGACATAGAATATTATTTCGATCAATTTGAGTTATTCGGTGAGCATCTCATAAAATTGGCAAACCTTAGATTGCTAAATCATGCAAGGGCATATTGGCTTTGCATTTAAAGGATCAATGAGCGAGAACGTCTTTACCATATCACTAGTTGGGTGGAGATGAAGAATATTTTATGTTAGAGGTATTTACCCGCTTCCTATTAGAGTTGCCTACTAGAGCATTTATTCTTCCTTCAGCAAGGATCCGCCTCTGTCACTGAGTATAGGGATGGTTAGTATGAGGATCGTCAAAATGAGAGAGATCTCGAGTGTCAATTTTATACTGTTGCCCCATCTTTTGACGGCTCATCGAGTCCCTAGTCCTTTAGTTGTTGGCTGGTGGATCATGAAATATTACCTCGATCATTTTGAGTTATTTCGCAAGCGCCGCATAAAATTTGTGAAACTTAGATTTCTAGATCATCCGAGAGCATATTGACTTAGCATTAAGAGGTCCCATGAGCGAGAACGTCTTCATTGCATCATTAGTTGGGTGGAGTTGAAGCATATTTTATGTCAAAACTATTTAGTCGCTTCCTATGAGAGTTTTTTACTCGAGCATTTATACCCCCTTCAGCAAGGATCCACTTCCATCACCGAGTATATGGTTCATTTTGATGAGTTATGAGTGAGAAATGACATTCGAGAGGAGTCAGCTATGATCGCTTCCTGATTTCGGTCTAGGCTTCAATTTGAGATACATGCTAAGTTGACCTATCATTACTAATTTACTATGAGTCTCTGAGCGGGCATTCTATCTCGCGCTTCATTATGAATAGTCCTTGAGATATATTAGAGATAGTTGAGTGGATACCCACCTTGACCTCACCAGTATGAGTCTCTTTCATTCTGAGGCCACCATTTTGTCTACTATTGACCCGTTGGACACAATAAAAGTGGTGTCGGAGACTGATTTATCTCACCCCGGTGAGGTACCGAGTCTGATCATTGATCCATCCTTTGATTTTAACTCATCCCCTATAACCCCTACTGTGAGCAAGCCTGATCGATTTAGAGAACCTATCGCGATGTGTTCTTTCCCTACTTTAGCTCCGATCATGGACTCGCCTTTGTATGTGTTAGAAAATACTAGGAAAGATGATGTATTGACTCATGTAGGAAAGATTATGTATAAACGCAGGAGGTTTGATGAATGATCCCAAACTCGGTACAGAGGAGAGCGAAGGCATGACTCGTGTATTCACAGGCATTATCGGTGCAGAGGGTTTTAATGGTAGTGGAAAACTGGTTGCGAGTTTCAATAACGAAGGTTCCGTCCGGTCAATTCATGTTATGGATGGGGGGATGTTAATAATAATCCCACATTGTCAATCCACTCCGTTTTGATCTGTTTATATGGCAAGACAACCCTCACCTGTTGAGCTGGTTTTTCAGGTTGAGTTAGGACAAACCTAACATGGTATCAGAGGGATACGGTCCGGCCTGTCCCTTTCTGTCCGCTTGCCATGCTTGCTAACCGGGCGGTTTGGTGCCCGACTTCCTTCCTTTTTTTTCTAACTGATGCTGCTTCTGTGCGGTTAGCGGTTTTTTTACCCCCCCCCCCCCCGTTTTGCTCTCTTTCTTTCTCGTGGTTCCCCCCTCCCTCCAGTTATATATCCTCTCAGACTGGTGGGACCCCCCCCCCCCCCCGCCCTTGTTCGTTGCGGTCTCTGCCCCTATCCGAGTGGCCTTCTCTCCTCTCGCTACAGCCTCCTCTTCTTGTTTTACACTGCACTTTGGTTGCAGTAACTCCTTTTACAGTTGGTGTTCTCACCGAAACCGTGCGGTTTTTGCTCTTTATAGTCGCTGTGACTTCCCTTCCCGCTGCTGCTTCTCCATTCGCCAACGATTTCCATTTCCGCACGGTCGTTTCTGACCGTTGCGGTTTCCCTTCTCGCTGCTGCCTTTCTAGTCGCGGCGATTTCGGTCTCTTCCTTGTCTCTGCAAGCTTCACACATAGACATATCTTACCCCTGCGGCTTCTCTACCTGCAGCGGGCTCCGCATTTTGGTCGCGCCCTTTGCCCGTTGGTGTGTTGACACCGAGACCGTGCAGTTTCTCTTCTTCGCCCTGCTTTGAGGTTGCGGGTTATCTTCCTTAACCGCTGCGGTCTATCTACCTGCTGCGGTTTTCGTACTAGGTCACGGCCTCCTGCCGCTGGTGTGTTGCCACCGAGACCGTGCGGCCTCTCTTCCGTTCCGCTTTGTCTGGTTCTGCTTGCGGGTTCCTTCTTCTCGAGCGGCCTCATAGTCGCACGCGTCTTGTTCTTACCGTGAGGCTTCCCCATTTCTCTCTCCCGGTGGCCTCTCTTCTCTAACCGCTGCGGCTAGGCCTTTTCTTCTTCCGGTCCCTTCCCGTTGCGGCCTCTGTCTTCTCGTTGTGGCTTGGCTCTTCCTGCGGCTTGACCTGTTTTGATCTTGGTGTGGTCTGCCTCTATCCGCCCGGTGTAGTTCCTGTTCGCCGGCATGTGTTGTTCATGTTGCTGTCTTCTCCTCACCGCGCTGCCTGCTCAGGTTTTTTAACTGCAACGGTGTGTTTCTATCCGCTGCGGGCTCGTTTCTTACTGCGATGGTCGTGGCCGTTTATTGTCGCTGGTGCGTTGTCACCGTGACCGCTGCGGGTTGTGCCTTACAAGATGATCAGCTGTCCGCCGGGCTCTGTGGTGTCTATTTTCGATGGCGGTATCTCTTGCCTTGCTCATAGCTCATCCTGGATTTTGGATTCCGGGGCCTCTCACCACATTACCTCACGGAAACCGCCACAATATTTGAACTTCGTGCATCCCAAGTTCATTACTGTTGTTGGTGGGGACACAATTCCCGTTTCTGGCGCGGTAGATATTCACCTCACTCCCTCCATTACTCTTCGCTCTGCCCTTCATGTTCCGGGCTCTCCTTTCAACCTTCTCTCCGTTGGTTAACTCACTACTGACCTCGATTGCGATGTTATTTTTTCTTATAACTTGTGTGTTGTGCAGGATCACAAGACGCAAACTATCATTTGAAAAGGGCATATGTCGAATGGTCTCTATATCCTTGACCCCTCTCCCTCAACGGTGTTCTCCTCTATTAGCTTTGTTGATTGGCATCGACGTCTGGGTCATGCTCTTCTAAACATCCTCGGAAAATCTCTCCCCGACGTGTCCCTCCAAGAGTTCACATGTGAGTCTTGTATCTATGGGAAACATCATCGCTCTACGTTCTCACCACATCCTACTCGGAGTCCTGCTCCCTTTGATCTAGTATACTCTGATATTTGGGGACCCTACAAAATTGCGAGTGTTTTTGGATATCGTTACTTCGTCACATTTGTAGATGACTACTCTCGGGTAATCTGACTGTATCTCCTTCGTGACCACTCTGAATTGCTTGGTGTATTCTGTACCTTCGTTATTGAAACTAGCAACCAGTTTTTCATTACCATTAAAACCCTCCGCACCGATAAGGCCCGTGAATACACGTGTCATGCCTTCTCTCTCTTTTGTACTGGGTTTGAGCTCATCCATCAAACCTTCTG
The DNA here is from genome assembly GCA_039583875.1 of Platanthera guangdongensis. Classification (NCBI taxonomy): domain Eukaryota; kingdom Viridiplantae; phylum Streptophyta; class Magnoliopsida; order Asparagales; family Orchidaceae; genus Platanthera; species Platanthera guangdongensis. Next base: position 191,228,204 of record CM077159.1, read on the forward strand.
TGTCTATACCCCCAACAAAATGGCATTGTTGAACGCAAAAATCGACATCTGCTTGAGGTCACCATCTCTCTTATGATTCAAATGAATGTTCTCAAATAGTATTGGAACTTTGCGGTCTCTACCGTCTGCACTCTTATTAACCGCATGTTTTTCTCCATTCTCAATTTTGCGGTTCTCTTCAACCTTATTTTTCCCTCCAAACCTCCTTTCTCCATCACCCCTCATGTGTTTGTTTGCGTGTGCTTTGTTCATCATCTTGGCCCGTCCACCGACAAACTTGCTCCCCGTGTCACTAAATATATGTTTGTAGGCTATTCTTGGACTCAGAAGGGCTACGTTTGTTTTTCTCCCAAAGATCGCAAGGTGATTACTTCTGCTGATGTCACCTTCCTCGAAGATCAGCCATATTACTCTCAACCAGCTGATTCTCCTCTTCCACCACCTCTCTCGCGGCCTGTTATCCATGTTCTTTCAAACCTTCCACCACCTTCGAGTGTACCACCTGTCATTCGTGTGTACACTCAACGTCCCTCTTCGTCTATTGTCTTAAGGGAGCTGTCCTGCTCTAATGATGTTTTGCAGCCTGCGGATCCGACACCGCTTCCACTGCCCACCCGCTGGCCAACTATGTCTCTTTTCATTGCCTCTCTCCGAAACTCTGACAGAGTGCTCTTTCTTGCTCCTATCTCCACCCCTAATTCTGTCCAGGAGGCTCTCCAGCATCCCGGGTGGCGGGCGACTATGGACGAGGAAATGTCTGTTCTTTGGGCAAACCACACTTGGGATTTGGTCTCGCTTCCTCCTGGACAATCTTGTGTGGGATGTAAGTGGGTGTTTGCCGTCAAACAGGGTTCGGATGGGGCAGTTTACCAGTTGAAAGCTCGTCTTGTAGCTCACGGCTTCACTCAACAACAAGGATTGGATTATGATGAGACCTTTTCTCCAGTCGCTAAACTCAATATTGTTCGTGTATTGATCTCCCTCGCTGTTCACCATCGCTGGCCCTTGCACCAACTGGATGTCAAAAATGCCTTTCTTAATGGTGTTTTACAGGAGACCGCTTATATGCAGCAACCTCCCGGGTTTGAGACCACGGGGGAGTCTCTTGTCTCTTGTCTGAAGAAGTCTCTTTATGGTCTCAAACAGTCTCCTCGGGCATGGTTTGACAAATTTAGCAAGACCGTTAGTGTTGTTGGGTTCACTCGAAGTTCGACCGACTTCTTTCTGTTTACTCGTCATCGTCCAATGGGCACAGTAATTCTGTTGGTTTATGTGGATGATATTCTAATTACAAGAGATGATCTTTCAGATATACAGATGATCCAACAGCATCTAGCAACTATGTTTCAAACAAAGGACTTGGGAAGCTTTCTATATTTTCTTGGTCTCGAAGTGGCTCGGAGATCTGATGGGCTTGTGTTACCTCAAAGAAGGTACTGTCTTGACCTACTTCATGATGCAGGCTATTCTGGATGCAAGCCTGCTGACACTCCCATGGACATCAATCAAAAGCTTTGTGCCCATGCCTCAGACTCCGATTTGTTCCTTCTGAATCCAGAGTATTATCGTCGCCTTGTGGGAAAGCTGATATACCTCACTGTTACTAGACCTGATATCATTTGTTGTTGGAATTGTCAGTGATTCATGCATGAGCCATGCTTTGTGCCCATGCAAGCCTGCTGACACTCCCATGGACATCAATCACAGGCTTTGTGCCCATGCCTCAGGCTACGATTTGTTCCTTCTGAATCCAGAGTATTATCGTCGTCTGTGGGAAAGCTGATATACCTCACTGTTACTAGACCTGATATCATTTGTTGTTGGAATTGTCAGTGATTCATGCATGAGCCAGCTTTGTGCCCATGCAAGCCTGTTGACACTCCCATGGACATCAATCACAAGCTTTGTGCTCATGCAAGCCTGCTGATAGTCCCATGGACATCAATCACAAGCTTTGTGCTCATGCCTCAGACTACGATTTGTTCCTTCTGAATCCAGAGTATTATCGTCGCCTTGTGGGAAAGCTGATATACCTCACTGTTACTAGACCGGATATCATTTGTTGTTGGATTTGTCAGTGATTCATGCGGGAGGCCGGCACTCGCCCCGGCCTTGTTCTAGGAGGCGGGTGCGACGGGAGACCGACACCCGCCCCGGCCCCTCTTCAGGGGGCGAGTGCGGCGGGAGGCCGGCACTCGCCCCGACCTTGTTCTAAGGGGCGGGTGCGGCGGGAGGCCGACACCCGCCCGACCCCTCTTCAGGGGGCGAGTGCGGCGGGAGGCCGGCACTCGCCCCGACCTTGTTCTAGGGGGCGGGGGCGGCGGGAGGCCGACACCTGCCCCGGTCCCTCTTCAAGGGGCGAGTGCGGCGAGAGGCCGGCACTCGCCCCGGCCTTGTTCTGGGGGGCGGGTGCGGCGGGAGGCCGGCACCCGCCCCGGCTCCTCTTCAGGGGGTGAGTGCGGCGGGAGGCCGACACTCGCCCCGACCTTGTTCTACGGGGCGAGTGCGGCGGGAGGCCGACACTCCCCCCGACCTTGTTCCAGGGGGCGGGTGCGGCGGGAGGTCGACACTCGCCCCGACCCCTCTTCAGGGGCGAGTGCGGCGGAAGGCCGACACTCGCCCCGATCTTGTTCTAGGGGGCGGGTGCGGCGGGAGGCTGGTACACGCCCCGGCCTTGTTCTAGGGGCGAGTGCGGCGGGAGGCCGGCACTCACCCCGGCCTTGTTCTAGGGGGTGGGTGCGGCGGGAGGCCGGCACCCGCCCCGGCCCCTCTTCAGGAGGCGAGTGCAGCGGGAGGCCGCCGCCCGCCCCGACCCTAGTGCTCGCCCGGCTTGAGCAGCTCGCCCGGCTTGAGCAACTCGCCCTACTTGAGAGTCTGATATTTTGCCCCTGGTCGGCTGCGAATAGCTGTTCAGAACAGCAGAATGTGGTTGTTGGCAGAACAGCCTCGGTGTATTTCAGTCATTTCAGAGCAGCAGGATTGCGTTATTGGCAGACCATCCCCAAAAATCTATAAATAGACCCTTGGGGTGCCTTGGAGAGGCATCAGTTTTCATCACTCCTCATCCTCTTCTTTCATCCTCCAAGGCACCTAGCTCAGCATTGACTAGGGAGGGGGAGATCTCAAAGGTCTTTCGGGTGTTAGGTGGGACCTCCACGCTAGAGCCATGGGTCATTTCCCAAATTCAAGTCTCTCACCAAGGGACGGCTTGGGAGAAGTAGGTGTGAGCTGCACCCTAGGTCCAAACTATAGGTGGCATCAGTTTTCATCACTCTTCATCCTCTTCCTTCATCCTCCAAGGCACCTAGCTCAGCATTGGCTAGGGAGGGGGAGATCTCAAAGGTCTTCCGGTTGTGCGGTGAGCGTGGACCGCGTCTCATACAGAAGTTCCTAAGCAGGTTCTATGGCGGGAGATCTTGGAGGTGGTGATGACCCCAACCAGCTCCCCAACCTAACACCTTATGTAGGGAGGGAAGAGTTCATGACGTCCATCCAAGGCATCATGGAGATGCTGCAAAGTATTGCCCCTCGGGGTGACTGCTCAACTCCCACCCCCTAGGATCTAGTTCCCAGTGGTGTCGGCGAGACAGCCTCCAGGGGTCTCGACGAACCAGCTCCCAGGGGTCTAGGCGAGATGACCCCAGGAGGGGTAGAAGAAAGTGCACCAGGAAGACGGCCCGAGAAGGAAAGGATGGGAGAGGGGGTCGAGCGAGACCTTACCGGCCGGGAGTTATTCCTCAGCCCGGCGAGTGCTAGCCTCCCAGGCTAGCAGGTCACGCGAGTGGAGCATGCGAGACCACCAAGTAGGGGGTCGAATGTGTCTCGGTAGTAAGCTCTTGTCACGAGAGGATCTTCTCATTCAGGCTCCCACTAGCTGGATGGGTCGAATATGCCGGAGCTCAACTTCGCTTCTCCACTTCTAAAAGTGGCGAGAAGGAACCAATCCCGAGAGGGGGTATCTCCTCATCCAGGCTCCCACTAGCTGGAAAGGGAGGCAGAGGAGATGCAATTGGTCTAACCCGACATGTCAAGAAGTGACAAGGTTAACAGAGCAGAGTCGGTGGAGGCATCAGAGGGGAAGGAACCAACAGGGACCTCAGGAAGGTCCGGAGCGGTTGGAGAGGATCTCCTCAGGGTGGGAACTTTCAGGAGGCCAAGGGAGGTCCTTCAGAGGCAAGCCTAGCAGATCCTACCCCCACCGGATGGGTCACCCAACCCGAAGAAGGGAGGAAAAGTGTGCGTACTGTGACTTCCACCAGGTAGAGGTCGTCACAACTACCTGCCCCAATTCCTGAGAAGGGCGAGAGCCCCAGCCCAATTTCCACCTCCAAGAGGATCTCCTCATCCATGCTCCCACTAGCCCCACCCCCAGAGGAAGGATGAAAGATGCCGGATCACGTCCGTTCTGCGAAATGTCATCCAGCAGTCTCGGTCGTCTCCCGGATCTTGAGAAGCTCCATCGTCTTTTCAAGCCGTTTGAAGATGAGGTGGAACCAAGGAGGGTGTCCCTCGGACGACCCCTGTTCGATTTTTCAGGGAAAGGCGGAGGTAGAAGGTGGAGGGACTCCAGTGAAGTTGGGGGACCTCAAGGAACTCTCCATTGTTGACACTCCGTGCTGTTACAATGTCATCTTCGAAGACCCCTCATCCCGTTGTTGCCAGTCCTTCCACCAGCTCAAGTTTAACCACTAGCTGGATGAGCCAGGGCAGAGGAGATGGAGAAGATCGAATGTGATGTATGAGAGGAGGAGGCGAATGACTCGGTGGCGCTTTGGTGAGAATGTTCAACCCCGAGAGAATTTAGTATGGTCTCCTCAACCCGAGAGGATCCAGGCTCCCACTAGCTGGATGGATGTGTCGAATCTCCTCACCCAGTCCCACTAGTTGGATGGGTCGAATGTGCTCGAGAGAAAGAACGAACTCCCGAGAGGATCCCTCATCCAGTCCACTAGAGAAGGCCTCGGTGGCGAACCAACCCCCGGCTCCCAGAGGATCTGGATGGGTCGAATGTGCTCGGTGGCGAGAAGGAACCCAGGCTCTCACTAGCTGGATGGGTCGAATGTGTCTCGGTGGCGAGAAGGTTCCAATTTCGAGAGGATCTCCTCATCCAGGCTCTCACTAGCTGGATGGGTTGAATGTGCCTCGGTAGTAAGCTCTTGTCCCGAGAAGATCTCCTCACTCAGGCTCCCACTAGCTGGATGGGTTGAATGTGCCTCAGTGGCGAGTTAGTTCCAACCCCGAGAGGATCTCCTCATCCAGCCTCCTACTAGCTGGATGGGTCGAATGTGCCTCGGTGGCGAGTAAGTTCCAACCCCGATAGGATCTCCTCATCCAGGCTCCCACTAGCTGGATGGGTCGAATGTGCCTCGGCCGAGAGAAGGTGCCAACCCCCGAGAGGATCTCCTCATACAGGCTCTCACTAGCTGGTTGGGTCGAATGTGCCTCGGTGGAGGGAAAGTTCCAACCCCCGGGGGGATCTCGTCACCCATGCTCCCATTGGCTGGCATTCAGGTTGACCTATCGGGGAGGTTAAGTGAATTCTACCCAGAGGGGATCTCGCCACCCAGGCTCCCATTAGCTGGCATGGCAGGTTAACCCCTCGAAGAGGCCAAGTATTTTCGGTACCAAGAGTGCTACACTCAGCGAACACGTTGAGTTGGATGTTTCTTTCCGAGCGTGAAACTCGCTCGAAAAGAGCGAGGATTGTGTACAACCCCGTATTCGCGGAGTGGGGTCCCCAAGAAGGCGTAAGACTTGCTACACATTTTTAAGTTTTTTTGGGGGTTTTGCACTCCTAGGGGCCAATTTATTGTTGATTTGCTTGATATACTAGTAGGGAGAGGAAACATTTGTGGAGTTTGTTAGTGCTTGGAGTACTCTTCAGGGGCGGGTACGGCGGGAGTCCGACACCCGCCCCCGCCCCTCTTCAGGGGGCGAGTGCGGCGGGAGGCCAGCACTCGCCCGACCTTGTTCTAGGGGGGCAAGTGCGGCGGGAGGCCGACACTCGCCCCGACCTTGTTCTAGGGGGCGGGGGCGGCGGGAGGCCAGCACCCGCCCCGGCCCCTCTTCCGGGGGCGAGTGCGGCTGGAGGCCGGCACTCGCCCCGGCCTTGTTCTAGGGGCATAGTGCGGCAGGAGGCCGGCACTCGCCCCGGCCTTGTTCTAGGGGGCGGGTGCGGCGGGAGGTCGGCACCCGCCTCGGCCCCTCTTCTGTGGGCGAGTGCGGCGGGAGGTCGGCACTCGCCCCGGCCTTGTTCTAAGGGGCGGGTGCGGCGGGAGGCCGGCACCCGCCCCGGCCCCTCTTCAGGGGGCGAGTGCAGCGGAAGGCCGGCACTCGCCCCGACCTTGTTGTAGGGGGCGGGTGCGGCGGGAGGCCAGCGCCCGCCCCGCCCCGCTTCAGGGGGCGACTGCGGCGGGAGGCTGGCACTCGCCCTGGCCTTGTTCTCGGGGGCGGGTGCGGCGGGAGGCCGACACCTGCCCCGACCCCTCTTCAGGGGAAGAGTGCGGCGGGAGACCGGCACTTGCACCGGCCTTGTTCTAGGGGGCGAGTGCGGCGGGACGCCGGCACTCGCCCCGACCTTGTTCTAGGGGGCGGGTGTGGCGGGAGGTCGGCACCCGCCCCGACCCCTCTTAAGGGGGCGAGTGCGGCGGGAGGCCGGCACTCTCCCCGACCTTGTTCTAGGGGGCGGGTGCGGCGGGAGGCCGACACCCGCCCCGACCCCTCTTCAGGGGGCCCGTGCGTCGGGAGGCCGACACTCGCCTCGACACTCACCCCAGCCTTGTTCTAAGGGGCGGGTGCGGCGGGAGGCCGGCACCCGCCCCGACCCCTCTTCAAAGGGCGAGTGCGGCGGGAGGCCGGCGCTCGCCCCGACCTTGTTCTAGGGGGCGGGTGCGGTGGGAGGTCGGCACCTGCCCCGGCCCCCCTTCAGGGGGGCGGGTGCGGCGGGAGGTCGGCACCCGCTCCGTCCTGTTTTATGGGGCGGGTGCAGCGGGAGGCTGGCACCCGCCCCAACTTGAGCAGCTCGCCCGGCTTGAGCAGCTCGCCCGGCTTGAGCAGCTCGCCCGGCTTGAGCAGCTCGCCCGGCTTGAGGGTCTGCTATTTTGCCCCCGGTGGGCTGCGAACCGTTGTTCAGAACAGCGGAATGTGGCTGTTGGCAGGCCAGCCCCGGGGTATTTCAGTAATTTCATAGCAGCAGGATTGCGATATTGGCAGGCTATCCCCAAAAATCTATATATAGACCCTTGGGGTGCCTTGGAGAGGCATTAGTTTTTCACCTATGGCTGATATCGAGTCGAGTTCGAGCGATTTTGACTCGGCTCGAAATCAAATTTTTTTGACTCGAACTCGGCTCGAAATCGACTCGAACTCGAAATTGATTCGACTCCGAGCCGGCTCGACTCGAAATCAATTCGACTCCGAGCTGGCTCGACTCAATTTCGAGTCGGCTCGAAATAATATTTTTTTTTATTAAAAATAATTTATTACAGATTTATACATTATAGTAAATAATGTTAAATAATTTTATTTAATGAACTATAAAGAGTCTAAGAGCATCATTAAAGAAATATTTTTTAAATCACAATAAATTGGAGATGTCACGTTGAGTCATTTATCATTTAAAATTTATATTGCTTGAACTTTATAAGAAAACTTATTATTATATATAACTTATACATTTTAGAACAATTATTTTTCAAATAACAAGGCAAGAAAATTACACATACCAAATAAAAACCACTCAAATCCCATAATAAAGAAATTAAAAATTAAACAACTTCTCAAATAGAAATATTTGACTAAAAGCATCACAAAACAACAAAATAAACAGTTCATACTTCATAGGACATAAGTAGTAGCTCAATATAAATCCATAAACCGTCCTACAAAATTCATAGAGTCCATATCAGGTATTCAATCACTCCAAAAAATATTATGTTTTGAGTTGATTGTGCTATGAAGGTCAAGAATATGATATCCGCTTCTGCTCCTTAATCTTTAAAAAACACAAAAGTTAGTAAATCATAACAGCGCAATCAATTTTAAAATTCTAAGTTTATAGAATAACAATATTGCTACAGCTTTTACACTGCCAGCACAGAAGCTTTGGAAAACTAAAGTTCAAGTGGTTAGATTATTAACTTCTCCAGCCTTTGAGTCAAATTAAATTGCATGCTCAAAAGTCAAAACTTCAGCAGACTAAGCAGTAGCTTCTACTTCGTATAGAGATATATCTCAACTTTTGACTGAAGGATATGGAACAGATCAGTTCTTTATAGAAAATAAACTTCAGCAAGACAAGAAAACTTAAAAAAGTCCAGCTAATGTCATTAAAAGGGCTATATTTCACGAACCAACAAAGAGTATAGCATTATAGTTTTCGATGTTGATCAATACAAAAGCTGAATCACCTAAAATTCACATAATATTTCCTTACACCTGCTTATCAAGTGGATATGAAAGCATGACAACCAAAATTAAAAACAATAAAACTGAAGTACAACAAAGTGATTAGTGAGAACCTTCTAGAATCGCTTCCCAAACATCACTCCAATGATACAATAGCTTTGTAGGGTAGGAGTTGATAAAGCAGCAAACCTGTTACCAATCATGATAATAGTAGACATATATGTATTAGAAGAATTGCAAAAAGCATTGGCAAGAGCAATAAAAATAATATTTCACAAGTAAATTATGATATCATATTTAAAATTATCAGTACAGGACTACAGGTTCGATATAAAATGCTGACAGGATACCTGCAAATATGAGAAGTACAGGACTACAGGTTCATCCACATCAAGCTGTAATTGCAAAACACACATAACAATTAAACAATTTAATCGAGGACTAATTAAATCATTTGTTAGCATTATTAGCACTTATGTATTTAATTTAGTTTTATCCTTGTCCTCTATATATAGAGGACACCTTTAATGAAATGTTACGATTTTCTCTCTTTCAACATGGTATCAGAGCCGACCGTGACCTAATCCCCCGCTTCCGTCCTCCGCTCGTCTCCCTCCGCTCGCCAGCGTCCGCGTCGCATCTCCCACATCTCCGCTCGCCAGCGTCTCTCTCTCCCGCGCTTTCCTCCGCTCGCCAACGTCCGCTCGCCGTCCAGTCCAGTCGCCCGCGCCCACTTCTCCTCCTCTCATACCTCTTCTAATGGCGCCGGAATAGTGCTCTTGCTTCCTCCGGCGCCTCCTGCCCTTATGATGCTTGGATGGTTGGTTCTTTTTCCCTCTTGATGCCCTAATTTCTTGGGTTTCGTCCCTTTCCGGATTTCTATTCCGGCTTGATCTCTCTCAGGATTTCTATTCCGGTGTTATGGTCTCTAGTGGTGCGGATTCTCTCTCTCCCTCTACCGGTGGTACTCTGGTCCCTCTTTCTGCTGGTCCTCCTTCGTCGGTCTTCTACCGTGGAACCACCGATCACAATACTTCTCAGATAACTACTATCCGCCTTGATGAATCCAATTATCTCTCATGGTCCCGTTCTATTACCCTGACGCTTAAAAGTCGGCATCTCTTTGGCTATGTCTCCGGCCACATGTCGGAACCTGATAGGACTTCTCCTGAATGGCCGCAGTGGGAATCCGAGAATTCCTTGGTCATATCTTGGCTAACCAACTCGATGCAATTGTCTATTGCCCGCAACTATCTTTTTCCTGACAATGCTTCTGCTATTTGGTGCCGTGCAGAATCTACATAGTCTCGCCGCGGCAATGCTGCTCAGATTTTTCAGCTTCGTCGCCAGATCAGTTTACTCCGTCAGGGTGACCGTCCTCCTTCAGCTTATTACTTGGAGTTCATTCAGCTTTATCAAGAGTATGATCATTTTGATCCTCTTGTCTTTGTTAGTCCTGTTGATGAGGCGATGGTTCAGGTCAGGGATGATCGCAATCGCATATTTGAGTTTCTTCATGGCCTGCACCGCGACTTTGATCAGATCAGTGTTCAGATTTTAGAGCGACTGTCGATCCCTTCTCTTTCTGAGGTCTATAGCATCGTGCAGCAGGAGTTTGATCGTCGTCAGACCCTTCTTTCGGACCCTGTGCCAGAGGGCTCTGCTCTGGCTGCTACCATCCCCTCCCTTCTTGGCACTCGTCCATCCTGGGATCCCAGGTCGAGGAGCTCAGATAAGGATCATCTCCTCTGTGATTACTGTGGCAAGAGTCGCCACACTCGGGATACTTGCTTCAAGCTTCATGGGTTCCCTGCCCTGAGAGGGGTGCCCCGCCTCGTGGAGCTCGTGGTTCTGGACGCTCCTCGGGTCGTCATGGTGTCTCTCGTGCGGCCCATCTTCCTGATGCTACTGCCGATGTTTCTCCTGGCTACTCTACTACTGATGCCCCTGCCACTCCTGGTGTTTTTACTGCGGATGAGGTGCTTGCTCTTCGACGCCTGATGCATGACTTTTCTACGGAGCCTTCTGCCTCTTCCTCCTACGCTCATACGGGACTGTCAGGTGCTCACTCTGCTGTTTCTTCTCCGTACACTCAATGGGTTATTGACTCTGGGGCCACGGATCACATGACCGGGTCCTCTACAGGTTTTGTCTCATATACTGCTCTTTCTGGGCGTGATAAGGTGAGCATTGCTGATGGTTCTCTTTCCTCCATTGCGCTGCTTCCTCTACTCTAGCTCTTCATTCCAGCACTGTTCATCCTTTGTACTCCTGGCACTGTCACCTGGGACACCCTTCTCTTTCTGTTTTGAAATTGTTGTTTCCTGCAATGTCTGCTGTTTTTTTTTGAGTTTTTTGTCTGTGATGTCTGTAGTGTCAACAAACATCATCGTACTTCCTCTAAACATGTTTCGTTGCCTAGTTCTATTCTGTTTGTTGTTATTCATACGGATATCTGGGGCCCCTGCTCGGTCCCTTCTATTTCCGACTGTACGTGGTTTGTTACATTTATTGATTGTTTCTCACGGACTACCTGGTTATATTTGATTCGTCACAAGAGCGATGTGTTTTCTGTTTTCCGACAATTCCATGTCATGATCTCCACCCAATTTCAGTCCCACATTAAAATTCTTCGCAGTGACAATGGCCGCGAATTCATGGATTCTCAGTTTGAGCGCTACCTTGTTGATCACGGCATCCTCCACCAGAGTACCTGTGCGTATTCCCCTGCTCAAAATGGCGTTGCTAAGCGAAAAAATCGTCATCTGTTGGAGGTTGCTCTGTGCCTATTGTCCACAATGCATCTCCCAAAATTTTATTGGGGAGATGTCGTCCTCACTGCTGCATACCTCGTCAATCGGATGCCCTCACGTGTCCTCGAAAACTCCACTCCTCTGGATGCGCTTGGTGTGCCTCCTACTCGCCTTCCTCCTAAGGTGTTTGGCTGTGCTTGTTTTGTTCACATCCATCATCCTCGTCCCTCCAAACTTGATCCTCGTGCCCTCAAGTGTGTATTTATTGGTTACTCCCCTACGCAAAAGGGGTACAAGTGTTTTCACCCCCCTACTCGGAAGGTGTTTGTTAGCATGGATGTCACTTTCCGTGAATCTGAATCATATTACCCTCTGTCTGTTCCCTCATCCTCGGATGTTCCCTCCGTTTTTTTGCCCATACCTCCACCATATCCCTCACTTCAGGGGGAGCCTCTACCAGTGTAAGTGAGTCCTTCTCTACCAGTGAAAGTGAGTCCTCCTATTCGAGGCTCTCCTATATCCTCACCACCGACTTTGCAGGTTTATACTCGGCGTATAAAGAGGACAAGCACACACGAGCCTGCTATGTTGCCAGATCAGTCAATGGATCCTGACTCAGGACCTTCTGATTTATCGATTGCTCTTCGAAAAGGTATCCGGTCTTGTACCTGCCATCCTCTATCTAATTATGTATCTTATGATTCTCTGTCTACCTCCTACAAGGCATTTGTCTCCTCTATTGCTACTTTTTCTATCCCTGTGTCATGGCAACAGGCTCTTGAGGTCCCTATGTGGCGAGAGGCAATGGTTGAGGAAATGAAGGCTCTGGAGAAGAACCATACATGGGATCTTGTCCCTCTTCCCTATGGAAAAAAACCTGTTGGGTGCAAGTGGGTGTTCTCTGTGAAACTGAATCCACAAGGGATTGTTGAGAGATTCAAGGCACGGTTGGTGGCAAGGGGTTATACCCAAACCCATGACATTGATTATCAGGAGTCGTTTGCCCCGGTTGCTAAAATGAATACCATCAGGGTATTGGTATCTGTTTCAGCTTGCAAAAATTGGGATCTTCTGTAGCTAGATGTGAAGAACGCCTAACTCCATGGTGACTTGGAGGAGGAGGTCTATATGTCTATTCCTCCTGGCCTCACTCGGGCTGGTGCTGAAGAGAAAGTTTGTAGATTGTTAAGGGCTCTATAGTCTATATGGACTGAAGCAATCCCCAAGAGCTTGGTTTGGTCGGTTCCATAAGGCGATGGTGTCATTTGACTACTCTCAGAGCAATGCTGACCATACGTTGTTCATCAAACGTAGGCTTGGGAAAATTACAGTTCTCATTGTGTATGTTGACGACATTGTTATAACTGGTGATGATCATGAAGAAATTTAGAATCTGAAACAGAAGCTTGCTAGAGAGTTTGAGGTCAAGGACCTAGGAAAACTCAAGTATTTCTTGGGAATTGAAGTTGCAAGATCAAAGCAGGGGATCCTTTTCTCTCAACAGAAATACACGCTAGATCTTCTTGAGAAGATGGGGATGAGTGGGTGCAGACCTGCTGATACTCCGATTGAGGCAAATCACCGATTGGGGCGTGATGATGGAGAGGAGATTGAAGATATTTCAGGGTTCCAAAGGATAGTGGGGAGGCTGATATATCTGTCTCACACTCGTCCGGATATCTCCTATGCGGTGAATGTCATGAGTCAGTACATGCATGCCCCAAAGACACGACACATGCATGCGGCACACAGAATTCTTCGGTATCTCAAGTCTTCATCTGGAAGGGGAGTTTTGTTTTCCCTGAGTTCCGACCTAAAGATTGAAGTCTATACTGATGCTGATTGGGCCGGATCTGTGGATGATAGGCGATCCACCTCTGGATATTGCTCCCTTGTTGGGGGTAACCTTGTCACTTGGAGAAGCAAGAAGCAACAGGTTGTTGCACGGTCTAGTGCGGAGGCTGAGCTTAGAGCTATGACCCATGGGGTCTGTGAAGGCTTGTGGCTTCGGGCCTTATTGAGCGACCTTGGTCTTGTGGAAGAGGGACCCATCCGCCTGTATTGTGACAATAAGTCATCCATCAGTATCGCCCACAATCCGGTTCAACATGACCGGACAAAACACATCGAGGTGGACCGACACTTTATCAAGGAGAATATTGAAAGAGGAATCATATGTACACCCTTTGTGCCCTCCAACGAGCAACTTGCCGACATTCTCACCAAAGGATTGAGTGGGAATTTTTTTGACCAGATTGTGAACAAGTTGGGCATGGTTAACATTACACGTCCAACTTGAGGGAGAGTGTTAGCATTATTAGCACTTATGTATTTAATTTAGTTTTATCCTTGTCCTCTATATATAGAGGACACCTTTAATGAAATGTTATGATTTTCTCACCTTCAACACCATTCATTCATGAGTAATAAATAAAAGTACTTACATTGACACGATGCTTATATTGTGAACAAATCCAATTTGAAGAGCACACTAGAGCATTCACTGTTTTGGGATTTAAAGCACTTCTATAATCATCAAGTACTCTCCCTCCAGCACTAAAAGCTGATTCGGAAGCCACAGTTGTGATGGGTATTGTGAGGATATCTTTTGCCATCTTAGAGAGTTTCACATATTTCATTGAACATACTTTCCACCATTCTAAGACATCAAATGTATCTCTACTCTCAAGAGGAGGTTGTACCGGTGTTTCCTTTAGATACATTTCAAGTTCATTTTTAAGAGGTTGCATCGAAGAGCTAGAACTCAAGAAATCATCAAAGGCAAGAAGAACAGAATTTGTTATAAGTTGTTGATGAGTTGTTGCACTTCAAAGTCCCATAACTCCCACTCTGCTTGAAGAGGATGATTCAGAACTGATAATTGTAGTGTTATGTTTGGTGCTACTGCTATCACAATAAGTGGAAAAAAACTCAAAGAGACTATCTTTTACCACATTCACTTTTTGGGCCGCTTCATAATTATTGTACAATTTATTGAAAGCATAAGTGATGAACAACTTTCTTCGAGCATCAAAAAGTAATAGCATGAGACATAAGTAAATTGCAATCACTCCAATATTTGTTAAATTTGATTTTCATTGGTTTGACCATGACACGTACAAACTCATCATTAGATATTGAAGATTTGTCCAATACTTCTTTGATAGCAATCAATGCAGGCAAAAATAAGTTGCATGTTGGATAAGAAGTTCCTGAAAATAACTTTGTTGCATATTCAAAGACTTCTAAAATATTCTTAATTTTGTCAAATTTTTGGCATGCTTCTTCAGGAAAGTCCCACACCAAACCTTTATCTTTTCTAAAGAAATCATGAATGACAAATCTAAAATGATAAGCACTATCAAGCATGTAATATGTACTATTCCACCTTGTTTTCACATCTGAACAAAGTCCTCGTGATGTAGAAATTCCTAATAATTTGGCCGACTCAGCAAATGATTTAAGATGTGAAGGTGACTTCCTTATGTATCTCACAGCTTCTCTAACGATGCTAATCAATGAAGAAATCTCTTTTAAACCGTCTTGCACAAGAATGTTGAGTATGTGAGCACAACATCTAACATGAAACACTTTGCCGCCTAAATATAAGCAATTGGAACTTGCAAAACTTTGTGGTAAATGCCTTGTAGCTATATCATTCGCAGATGCATTGTCAAGAGTGATGCCCATTACTTTTTTTTGAATTCCCCACTGCAAGATTTATTCACGAATTGCATCATATATGACTTGACCGCTATGAGGTGGATCAAGGTCTAAGAAATTAATAATAGAATATTAGAGCATCCAATCAAAATCTATATAATGAACAGTAATACATAAATAACCAATAGATTGGTTAGATGCCCAACAATCGCTAGTGAGTGCAACTTTATCCACTCTTTTAAGAATCTTCAAAAGTTTGCCCCTCTCAATTTCGTACAATTTCATGCAGTCATTATTCATCGTATGTCTTGAAATTTTTACATGATTATGATTTAGAGCTTTAGAGTAGACATTTAAAAATGGTTGTTCAACAATTGAGAATGGAAGTTCAGCATTAATTATGAACTTGGCTAGTAGTTGTCTAATGCTAACCGAGTTATAAGATCCAGACACACAAATGGGAGACATTTGAATATCATCCTCTACCATATTAACTCTCTCTTGATTGAACGTGGTTTGATTTTTCTTAACCTGGATAAGCTTATAACAGGTTTTAATATGTCTTGCACAATTTGAGGTGGATCCAGACAATTGATACTTGTATGTTTTGAAGCAATGTTTACAGTGTCATTTGGAGACAATATTTTCACTTCTATCCTTTATTTTTTCAACTTTGAAGTGCTCCCACACTTCACTTCTTTTTCTTTTTCCTTTGTTGTCTTTCTCAACTTTTGTAGATTGTTGGTCTATTGAAGGCTCAGTGGGAGTTGGGACAGTGAGATGGTTGCAACTTCCACATCTCTAACATTAAGATCAGTAATGATTGCATTTGCGTCGGGATTTATGAATTCATCATCCTCCACCGGTGAGGATGACGAGTCACTATAATTCTCTACTAAATTCATAATATCTGAATAAATAAAGATTTGTTAAATTCTTCAAAAAATCATAAATATGAACAAGTTTTTGTTTAACTATGTACAAAAATCTACAAGACTACAAAGCTCTAAGACAAATATGATTGACTATGTGAAAATAATAATAATATTCATATTTGAAAAATAGTAACAATATGCCTCATCTACTGAATTAATAATATTCATATCTGAAAAAAAAATTGTTAAGTATTATAAAAAAGAACAAGTTTTTGTTTAACTACTAAGTTTAGAACGTTTGAACATTTATGAATAGGATGGTTTGCCAAAGAAGGAATTAAGATGCAGAACAATACAAAGTGAATAAATGAGCTTTGTTGGTTACAGAATCTATTATCGAGTTCGAGCTTCAAGTCCTTGTCAGCAACGAGTATAGTTAAACCACAATAATCGAAGATAGAATAGCAAGAGTATAGTTATACCACAATATTGGAATCTTGATTAAGAAAGAGTATAATGATCTGTCCTGATCCAGTATAAGGATTTGTCCTGGATCATCAAAATAAATTAAACAATTAATTCAGCTGATAATAGCAAATGAAACATATACACACTAACATCAACGAGAGCATAGTTATACCCGATCATTAATTATATCAAATATGCCCTCACTAGCAAGATCACTGAAAAAGGAAATAATAGTTTAAAAATTTAGAAAACATAATTTGAATTAAATGTCAATCAAAGCTAACACAAAAAAATAGTAAACTACTCTAACTAGAGCAGCCAAAGGTAATACAGAACTGAAAAAAGGTTGGTAGATAAACAAGGACTCAATCCCATCACTCAAATAAACAATGCTAGAAATTAAAACATTTCTTGTTGGAAGATCATGGTAATTCTTAGAGACCAATTCTCTAATTCGGTAAAAAGCATATTTAGAAGCCAACTAAAATGATACATTTGTAGAATAGAAAACTAAAATGGCACGGTGGTGGCGGTCGTAAACACATAGTAAAACCGTCATTCGTTAAGGATCACCTAACAAACATCATCTGTTTGAACATAAAAGTGGATGAAGTTCTTTAGGTGGACGTTAATGAATGGCAATTTGACCCCCATGTTCATGAACGCCACCGTGCCAAACAAAGCCTTAGGCTCTGTTTGGTTGGGCTGTTGCTGATGGAAAGCTGCTGATGAACTGTTGCTGATAGAAAAGTGTTGATTCTGGAAAACAGAGTTTTGTTAAAAAACTATTTGGGTGAAACAGAGTTTACAAAACGGAGTTTTCAAAAAGTTGTTTGGATACAAAACGGAGTTTTGAATAAATTTTTTTTTTCAAATACAACACAATAAAAAAAAAAATTTCAATCATAACATATATTTTTCAATTATTAACATCTTCTACATAACGTAAAACCCAACGGAGAAAATCTTTTTTTCATCCAGACAATTTTTAGATCTATGCTCTAGCAATCTTCTTGCCGCCTTTGAGAGGTCATACGAAGATATGAATCCCTTTGCTCAAACTCAATGAAATCTATATCTACACGCGAAGGGTGACGACGAATGAAATTATGTAGTGTCATCGTGGCGATCACTATACGTGCTTGTTTGTCGAAACTATAGCTTGACATGTCCCGTAGTATGACTCCAAAGACACGTGCTAATGATTTTTTTCAAACTCAGAAATGCATATATCAGCCAATGTCATTTGTGCATGGATAAAGGAGAACAATACATAATTCCAAAAGATTAGATCCTTGCTTGATAATAAGTACAGCATTTGCTAATTGAAAAGCCAATGTCATTTTTAATGCTTCTCCTTGAACACAAAAACTTACTACAATACTAATTTACTACATAAAAAAGATATTTTATCAGTTTTCTGCAAACTACAGCATCTATAAAAGAGATAAATCAATGCATTTCCATGGAAAAAACTTGGAGAATATCTTACCGGACAGAGAGGGAGGCCCAGAGGACTCAACGTGTAATTTGTTACAGGTAATCTCCAATCAAGAGGATGATGATATTTACAAGTTGCCCCATATTTACACTCCCCCGTCTTCATGTAATAATGGCATTCATGCTGACCGGGTCTCTGGGGGAAATTGTGCTCCCTCTGAGCACTACTTGAAGGCCCGGATGAAGAAATTACAGAATGATAAAGACCCGGGTAACCTGGTGCGAACGAAGAAGATGACTGCGAAGGCGGTCCGGATGAAGCTGCCTCTCCCAATGATGCCTAACTTATCAAACCACTCCAAAAGGAAGCATAAATTAAATTTTATCTTTCATTATATCTCATGAAATAAGCAGAGCATCGAGAACGAACCAGATAGGGATTCCAAGAAGGGAGAGGAATAACCCCTGGCTGGATCATGATGGGGCCATAAGAACTTGGCATGTATGCGCCAAACAGAGCCGAAGAAGACCCTCCGAACTGCTAGCCACCCATCTCATGGTACTATTGGGGAGCAGCAACCGACGCCGGATAAATTGCAGGAGCGTTGGAGGGCAAAGAGGAAGACGGCGATCGAGAAAGGTATTGGGCCCTAGGTTGAGGCGAAAGGGCGATCAGGAGGGATATCAGCGAAGGAGATGGCTCGTGCTTTTGCGGCTGACCCCAAAAAAAAAACGCGGCTGGGGTTATGTATTAAAGAGCGGTAGAAGTAAAATGGAGTTTTTAAAATAAGCCGTGCCAATCACAGCTTATGCTGAAAATAGCGGTGCGTTTCAACCTCGCCGCAGGTCATAAGTCCAACCAAACGCCACCTTAATCTTCAACAACTTATTATATCAACAATATTAATAACTGCATCCTGTTGCTGAATTTAAACAAAAAAAAACACTAAACCGACACCAGTATAATGTTTCTAAATCATTCCTAAGACAGAAATAAATTATCTTTTGCAGTTTGCACTTCTTCCATTTCTTCTCTAGCAAGTCACACATAAATGCTCTGTTTCTAAATCTTTCCTAAAACATCAGAACAAGCTCCTTCACGCTTTAATCTAACACCTCACATTGCAGCCAACATGAAGAAAAGGGGGAAAATCAAAATGGAAGACATAGATGGAAGAAACCTTAAGCAGAGAGGGAGAAAAGGGGGCAAATCAAAAATGGAGAGACTAAAAATAAATAAATGCATACCTTAATGACTGGAGAATCAAAAAGGAAGGTTGGTTGTGCTGTCTAGGCCAACGGAAAGAATCAAAATCTGGTTGTAACTGGAAGAAATGTGGTGCTGCCGCCGTGCTGGCTTCTCGCAAACTTGCAGTTCAAGGTCGCCGTAAAAAAGGCTGGAAATCTGTAGTCCGGGAATACGGCGGGACGCCGGGGCCGGAGACGGGGGAATCCTTCAGCAGGAGAAGGAAGATGCTTGCAGACTTGCAGTTGAACACTTGAACTGTTGAGAAGGAAGTCAAAAGTCAGGAAAAGTCGAAGAAGTCTCTGCCTTGCGAAGAAGATGAAGGGCCTGAAGGCGCTAGGCGCATTTGTCAAAACTCAAAAGCGGTAAAATCATAAATGATTTCTATTATCGAGAAACTACCGCACTGCCTACGACCTACATTAATGATTCACACTGCTGACTACACAGTGCACAGTTGCACAACTCCCAAACCTTCGCCGAATCCGCCGATCGGCCGATTTCCCAAAAAAATTTAATTATTTAATATTTAAATTCGAATCGGCTCGAAATCATAAATCGAGCGACTCGTGATTGGCTCGAAATCGACTCGAAGTTAATTTCGAATCATTTTGATTAGAATCAAAATGATTCGAATCATTTTATTTCGATTTCGGTTCGGCTGAAAATACGAGCGATTAACGAGCGATTATCGAGTTTTGATTATTATGCTCAGCCCTATTTTCACCACTCCTCATCCTCTTCCTTCATCCTCCAAGGCACCTAGCTCGGCATTAGCTAGGGAGGGGGAGATCTCAAAGGTCTTTCAGGTGTGACGTGCGATCTCCACGCTAGAGCCAAGTGTCATTCCCCAAATTCAAGTCTCTCACCAAGGGACGGCTTGAGAGAAGTAGGTGTGGGCTGCGCCCTAGTTCCGAACTCTAGGTGGAACGAAATCTCGGTTCCAACAGTAATTGCATCTATTACACATCCCAAACCATCAAGAATCAAAGAGAGCATCAGTGGAAAGGGAAAGCATGGAGAGAGGAAAGCAATCGAGAATTTAGTACACATTTCATAATATTATGCCCTTTTTTACACGTCTTATCTTCTTACTCATTTGCAGAGTTATTGGAGGGCTCTTTTTTAGAGAATTGATATTAGCAGTCCATAGATATCTATTGCAATCCATTTTTTTCGCAGTCCATGAATTATATTCATAGTTCAAAATTATACTCGCAGTCCAAAAATTATAAAATGAGCAAAATTATTGATTTTAAAAAGATGTTATCGTCACGGTCAAATGTAACAAGAAACATACACAAAATCAAACAAATACTCGCAATAATAATGCAATTGAGCAAGGTTTTAAAAACCGGACCGGAGATGAACCGGTGAGTTCAAAGGTTCAAGGTCCGATCGGTTGGACCGGTCGGACCGGATTGAACCGTGATATTAGATAATAATATATTATATAATATTAGTTATAAATTTATAACAAATTACATATCATGTAAATATCAAATTGAGCTCAAATATCAATAAGTATTATAATTATAATATATATATATATATAATGAAAATCATACGTAGACACGTAGTAATAAATATAGTAACAAAAATCGAATAATATTTAAAAAATGTTGAAAATTTATATTTTTATTTAACCTAAATAATAATATTGTAACAAAGTTTTAATTAGTTAATAACAATATTATTATATATATTTATATATATAATAGTTTCATATTCAACAACAAAATGTAGTTGGTGGAGTGGTCATGATCACTTCATTAATAGGATAGGTTCTGGGTTCAAATCCTTGCAGTGCGCTTTTGTTTTTATAAAAAAAAAAATCCGAAAATACCTGTGGTTGGCCCGCCCGGTTGCCAAATAACCGGCCCGGTTTCCGGTTAACCGGTCCAACCGTCCGGTTAACCGGTTCCTGACCGGTTCTTGGCTGAGGCGGTTTACAAGACCAGACCGGACCTCCCGGTGAACCGGTCGGCGGTCCGACCGGTTGGACCGGCCGGTCCGGTCCGGTTTTTAAAACCTGGCAATTGAGAAGTAAAAAAAACATAGCAGTCAAATACCCACAACAAAATTTGCAATAGGGAAGCAAAACCATTTAGCAGTAGTCTAATTTGACAGGGAGACATCAGATGAGGAAGAAGAGGAGATGTCGGGTTTCTAAACTGGGACGAACATCGGCAGCACGCTCATCGCCTGCGAATCGCAAACGCCATCAAGGTCGGAGAGATCGAGGGAAATGTCGTCAGGGTGCGAACTGAAAGGGAAATCAAAACTTTATTTGGAGCGACGGGGTGCGAGCAAGAAAATAAAAAGAGTGTTTTTTCTCTTGCTTTTGGACTGCAACTAGCCAAATACTTATTGTGAATATCAATTCTCCTTTTTTTAACATCATGCATATGGAGCTTTGTCTATGCAATTAACTATAAAAGTTCATCTAACATCACAAAGTTATAACTGACAGGCAACATTGATCAATGATTTGAATTGTAGTTGTGTCGCCTTACCCTTCAGCTCTATGTTCACCTAAACCTTAATTTTGCTTAATGAAACAAACCCATCTTCTGCATTTGTCCAGGTGCTGAATTCCAAGCGAAAGATCTGGGTTTGCTGGTGGAGAACACTTCGGTGGAGCAGCTGGGCACAGCAAGGAAGGTCACAATCTCATCAAGCTCCACCACAATCATAGCTGATTCGGCCACCAAAGATGAAATCCAAGCCAGAATTGCCCAAATAAAGAAGAGCTAGCCGATACAGACTCGGTGTATGATTCGAAAAGCTTGCTGAACGAATTGCAAAGCTCTCTGGCGGGGTCGCAGTTATAAAGGTCGGTGCGGCGACAGAGACGGAGCTTGAGGACCGCAAGCTGCGCATTGAGGACGCTAAAAATGCCACCTTTGCTGCTTTAGAGGAAGGCATTGTTCCCGGTGGCGGTGCCGCCTACGTTCATCTATCCATGCATGTTCCAGCTATCAAGGAAAAGCTTGAGGACGCTGATGAGCGCATAGGCGCCGACATTGTGCAAAAGGTTCGATTTTTACCTAATTATTTCCTTTTACAGTCCACTAAATTATCGTGTGGAGAAACCCTAATGAGCATTGGATTGATCTGCAGGCATTGCTGGCTCCTGCATCTCTAATAGCCCACAATGCAGGGGTGGAGGGGGAGGTGGTGGTGGAGAAGATCAAGGAAAGCGAATGGGAGGTCGGCTACAACGCCATGAACGACACTTTTGAGAATCTCATCGAATCAGGCGTCATTGATCCGGCAAAGGTGGCGAGATGCGCGCTGCAGAATGCTGCGTCGGTGGCTGGAATGGTGCTCACGACCCAAGCCATTGTGGTCGAGAAACCGGCCAAGAAGAATGCCCCTGCTGCCGGAGCTCGTGAAGGCGCTCTTCAGGTTTAGGTTTAGCTTGAAATGTGGGAGTAGTAGGTAGTAGTCATAAGGCTATGTTTCCAGTTTTGTGGGAAGAGCTTCTGGATTTTTGCTTATAGTATTTTTAAACTGCAGGAATGTGGTTTTATATTAAGTGGGAACTTTTCTTTATTATATTAGTGTTGCCATTATGTTTTTATATCTTCAAGAACTTGATGTCTTTGAAGACTCTTACTGGTTGAAATTATAATTCATGAGTTAGAAGATGCATGCTTTGTTTGGTAGACTTCGCCGGCAGTAGTGAACTTCGCTGCCCTGCACCGGGGATTCTACCTTGCCAGACTCCTCTTCTAATCTCCAGCATCTCCTTAACGACCTTGACCCCTCCTCCCCCTCCATATCAGTGCTCTAAACTGATTTTGTCTGCAGAGAACGTTGATTTATCAGTTTCTGTCCTTAACACAGAAAGGATTAGTTTTTTTAAACAGGCTAAATCGGTGGATTCAGGCCCTGAAATGTATGTTTGTGACCGGAGATGGCCTTATTTGATGGTAGCTGAGAATAATGGACGTGTCCGGAGATCCCTGGTGGTCTCACTGCCTCACTCCAGAACGTATCAAATGTGCCCTCTCTTCAAAAAAATGTCAAGGTAGTGTGATTCAATGTAAAATTGAAAGAACAAGAATGAAGAATCTCTATTATTCTCAAGCCAAATCATAAGTGTATGGTGATGTGATTTCACTTGCCTTCCTCAATCCAAAGCAAAGAATTATTGTTGAGCATTCTTCTAATTCACATCATGGGAAGCAAAAAAATATATGACTTGGGAAAAGTAAAAAGTTGGCATGATGATTTATGCTGAATTGTTGTGCATGACAAATATTGTTCTTTATTCTTATAATATTGTTGAGAGCATTCCCATTTCACCCCCAGGAAAAGGGTTAATTTACAAATTTTAAGAGCTATTTGATGGATTTTTCTTTTTTATTTTTTACTTCTGTTGGGTTGCCCTGAAACACATTTGGGGCAACTATGAGAATTAACAATAATTTGTAACTAGAAGGACATGTTCTACAAAATATTAACAAGCTTTTTATAGAAATTGGTCGCAGTTCGAATTGATAATTTGAAATTCACAATAAAACTATGACAGTATTGAGGAGATATTGAAGATAACTTTACAGAAGGACTTCTAAGGTTTTCAAGGACTGGGGTTTTCTTCAAGTTACTTGTAAGAAATCATGAAGAACCATGTAAGAACAGAGATTGGAAAGAAGAGAGAAACAATAGGAATACTAAATACATAGAAGTTTATTTATAAATTATTTGATGTGTCAATAATAGAATGATCTGTGTGAAAAATGTTGTAAATTCAGGCGATATGGTCTCAATGTTAGATCTTGAGAAAAACAGCACTACATTAACATTTTAAGTAAAAAATATTGTTTTGAAACCATATATTAGCGAGAGTATCATAAATATATTTTCACTTATTTCAAGCAACGGGGCATATAATTTTGTTTAGTGCAACTCTCTAAGTGTAGCTTTTTTTAAACGTAATTTATAAACATATGTAATGTTGTGTAATTTATAAATATATACGAGGTTTACAATTATACATATCTTTTGAAAAATACGGGTATATATATATATATATATATAATATATATATATATATATATATATATATATATATAAAAGTATGTATCGTGTGCGAGCGTACGTGCAAGAGTCAAAACAATTTCAAATAAAAATTGATCAACATGAAGTTGTAGATATCGTTGATACAAACAACTTTCATGTTGAAACTTTTTGATTTGGGGTTGTTTTTGACCTTCGATTTGGGGGATCGAAATCTGGGGCGGCGAAAGTGCAAACTGTAGCACATCTCGTCGCCCCCAGATTTCGATCCCCAAATCGAAGGTCAAAACAGCCTCAAATCAAAAATTGTTAAACATGAAAGTTGTTCGTATCAACAATATCTACAACTTTCATGTTGATCATTTTTCGATTGAAGCCATCTTGACCCCTTTTTCATTGTCCCGTACGCCAACACATAAAGTTGTCCACATACGATACATTTCCTATATATATTGATATATATGTATATATATATATATATATATATATATATTAATATTAATATGAAAGTTTGTTCGCATCGACGATATCTACAACTTTCATGTAGATCACTTTTCGATTTGAAGCCATCTTGACCCCCTTTTTTTCATTGTCCGTACGCCCACACATAAAGTTGCATACATTTCCTCTCTCTCTCTCTCTCTTCTCTCTCTCTCTCTCTCTTCTCTCTCCTCTCTCTATATATACCCTATAATAGAAATATTGAAGTGATTTCAGCTGTCCGATCTGAATGCATTATTTAGCAATCGTTTGATCAATCCTACCCTCTCCTTATTTTTTCATAGGACTCTAAACATAGGACTGCAATGTCTAACTTATGTGAAATAACTTCAAAATCAGGTTAGCAAATTCAATACGCTAAAAAAAACCCCGCCGGATTAGTCAACAGCTTACCAAGGAGCGCGCACAAAGCAACAGAGCCCGCCAGCCCGCATGCTCACCAATCCAGTGATTTCAAACAACCATTCTGAGAACCTATATTTAAACTCATAACGTTTTTCTTATTATAGGCAGTGTGGGATTAACAGGCGGGTGCGGGTCCATATTATAATTATTACATTATTTATAATTATTATATTATAATTATTATATTTAATAATATTTATCAATTCTTATATTATTATAATAAAGAATATAATAATTCTTTATTTATTTAAATATCAAATTTATTTATTTTTATTAATTGTTTATAAATATCAAATTTATTTTTTTATTAATTATAAAAAACAGATGGTTCGGTACTTTTGCGAAGTTCGCAGGGGGGCGGACGAAGCCCGCCGTCACCGGCCGGATACTGTAACGCATAGCCATCGAGCCGGAGGCCCGTACTTGTCACTCGTGTGTGTGTATATTAAAATTTAATATGATAAAATATCTACAATATATCCCTTATTCAATATTTCAAACATATGATTTGCCGCTCCCAACTCATCATTTAAAAAAAGAGAATATAAAAATGCATGTGAATTGCACGTGCCATTTCCTCCGTATGTAAATGTTTCAAAATAATTTTATATAAAATGAAAAGAAAATAATTTGAACATAGAAAATTAAAAAACTAACTGAATTCAATTTGTACTTGTTTTGGACTGCGTTATAAACTTCCTTGCTAAACATGCTAATGGTAGCCAAATCTCTGTTACACTAATTATCACTTATCAGAGTTAGCTAATTAAAACATCAGCATTTTTCTTTCTTTTTGAGGCAGAAGAGGTGCTACAATGATTGTGTTATGAATAATCAATGCTAAGAAATAAAATACATTAGTTGGCATTTCACAGGGAGACCAAGGCTCCGTTTGGCACGACGGTGGCTGTCGTAAACGCAGTGGTTACGAACTCGTTCACAAACGTCCGACCTCACCTAAGAAAGTTCATTCACTTTTACGCTCAAAACTAGTTATCTTTTCTAACAGTCGTGACTCGTACGAAACACATTCTATCACGAGAAATAACATTAGAAGCACTCAACACACCCAATATGATATTATGAAACAAATTTTGCATTTTTCTTAGATGCATTCATTAATTTAGATTTATTTACTTTAAGATTGCTTGTTCTCTTTAAAAAAAAATAGAATCAGGATGGGTATAATTCGGCAGTCAGTCGAGATTCATCAGGTCGATATCAGTGCACGAGGCTATGTGACTATTTCAGTTGGGATTATTCTCAACACGCTCTCACGTGCAAAGCAGTGGACCTCATGCGTAGGGTAGGGTATCAGACTGTTGGGCTTAGCCTGATCTGATACAATGTTAGAACATATGCATCTGATTTAAAAACCAACAGATTATAGGTGAAGGGTCCCTTGATCTAAATGAAGTTGTAGAACAAATGTACAATATATCACAAAGGCGGATTTCCGTAATGGCAGAAACTCTTTATTATGTTCTGCTTCCAGTTGAACCAAGAAATCAATTTCATAGCAAGGCATGAATGATAATCTTCTATTCTGCATGGCTTCCAGTTAGAGGAGCAGCAGCAGAAATGATCAAATACCATCCTTTTTTATTGGTATTAATGTTGGTAAAATAGCCATGGCTTCTCCATCCACAGCAAGATTTCTCTGCTCCAGAAAGCATTTTGTTGTGAACTTTACTCTGCCAAACAAGAAAATATTATGTTTCCCAAAAGAAAAGAAAAAATGGCAGCCCAGCGCACAAAGCATCCCACCACAAGGGTGAAATGTAGGCAAACCTTACCCTGCATTTATTTTGCAAGAGACTGCTTCCAGGACTCGAACACGTGACCTCAAGGTCACACGGCAACACCTCAACTGGTGCGCCAAAAGAAAAGAAAAAAGAGAAAAAATTAGTTGGTTTTGGTCCCAGAGGCTAGAGTTTGTGAGATGTTTGAAATAGGTCTAAGGCTCCATTTGGCATAACGGCGGCAGTCGTGAATGCGGTGGTTATGAACTGTCATTCATGAAGCCCGACCTCACCGAAGGAGCTCCATCCACTTTATGTTCAAAATTTAGGGTTTTTTTCTAGGTGATGGTCATAATTGTTGTCATACCAAACGTATATTCTATCACGCGACAGTTTTGTCTAACACACTGGAGCAAAAAAGTCGCGTCAAAACAGAATATTCCATCCAAATTATTAAACGTTTTTGCTCAGTTGGAACTAATATTTGCGCTAATATGGAAAATGAGAATTATTGAATTGTTATTTTTCTCTCTTAGCCCTACTGACCATGGTTGTCAGGATCGCGATCCGGATCATAGGATCTTACGATCCTACGATCCAGATTTTGTAAATCAATCCTGATTTTGTAAAGCAATCCTCTATCCGACCCTACTATCCGATCTGATCCTGTCTCGAAAGGATCTCATTTAGGATCTCGATCCTGTCAACCTTGCTACTGACACCCTAGCTGATCCTCCTCATCACCAATACGATTGTGACCTCGTCAAAAGCGTGAAAGCTCGCTGACTTTGGGCTATAGCTCGTGGCCACGCCTAAGCTCTCCGAACTTGGGCTGCACATCACGAGCCTGCTTCCTATCGAATGTAAGGTCTCTGACCCCTCCCAACCCCCTCCCGCCAACTTTGATTCAAAATTAATATCTTAATGATTGGTTCATTCTCCTTGGACTAGGATACTCATAATTTTAATCAAATAGGGTCTAAGATGTGAGAAAATCCTAGCATGCAGATCAAACAAATAGTTGAGAGGGTATAGGAAAATTGGTTGCAAAGATATCTAGAGATAAGGCCTTTCGAGCAAGACTCAAGCAAGCAAACAGGATTGCTAGTGCTCTCCTTCACAGAGTGTCTGGTTCCTACCAGGCCAGGTGGTCATGCACACCTGCTCCTAGCTCACAAGGTAGATCCCCCTCTCATACAACCCGCCGCTCCAAAGGAAGGCACTGATAAGCTGTTCAATCTTGTGGAGAATGCCAACAGGCAGGCCGACCAGAGAGCTATAGTTTACGCGAATGGACATTGCTATGGTGTTGAGAACAACTATCATATTTTCAGCTTGTGCTCTTGGACTAGATTTTTCTGGTTCCACTCTCTCCCACTTATCAATCGTGATGACTTGTGGGAGTCACAAGCACACCTGCGTAACGCCTTTCGCTCGTGCAACTGCAAAGTTGCCAACAGGGTAGTTTCATTCAAATAGTGTTTGGGTATTGGCTTTGGAAAAGTAGAAATGCCCTCGTATCTGAGGGCTTTTCGACCCACGCTGCTCTTGCGTGTTGCTAAGGGGTGATGGCAGCAAAGAAACTTTTTGAGGCTAGGGTGGCAATCTTGAGTTTGTACTGGCTTATTGTCCTAACTGGGGTTTTCTGGGCGACTTCTCCGTTGGCCCACTCTTACACCTGCTTTGGAACCTCCATAGAATGAATGGGCTAAACTCAACTTTAACTGTATGGTTAAATTCAGCGCCTATCTGTTCCAATCACGGAGCTTTGTGCTACTTGAGAAGGTCTTCGTCTTTCTAACTTTTCTTTTGGTATCCGCCGGTTGGTTATCCAAGGTGACTCGATGAGGTAACTCGATGACTGTGATCCAGGGGATTCATTGCATCTTGACTTTACTTGAATGGCAGAATGTTGAAGAGATTAAGCATCAATAGGTCTCTAGACTCCGGGGATGCAAGATAGAGCGCGGATACTAGATTGTGAACAGTGTGTTGATTTGCTAACCTGGCCATTGTGCGGGAACTTTTCTTCCTCAAATATGAAAGAGTGCACTAGTCTTGTTGAGTGACTTGTCCTCAAAACCAAATAAAAACATGCCACTATTTTTATTGGTGCTAAAGAGAAATTATGATTTTGATAGTGTATTTGAAATTCATATAACATCAAAAAGTAATTGGATATAGAATTGTAATTCTCCTTCCAAAATGTGCAAAAAATGAGAAATAATATACCCTGAGAGAGAGGAGGAGAAAATGGATAGGTGTAGTTACATGAATCTCATCTTATGCTCCCTCAGATGTATTGCATGTATTTCAGCAACCACCTCATCATCAATATAGACCGGCAACTTAAATTGCAAATTCTGAGAGACATAAACTGCTCCAGGCTACATGATATTACCCAAAAAAAATCTAATCAGGATATTTATGAGCAATGTACGGGGAAGTAGTAAACAGTAGATGAACTATTATAAACATAAGCTATAGAATTAAACAAAAAACGAAAGTATTGAAAATAGAAACAAATGTAACAACCTAATAGTGCCACAAAGTTCGAAATCAATGTCTATGCAAAGTGTTGAGATAACTTGTAGAAAGGGCCCAAAGAATGGCTTATGGCCCATTTAGAGCTTATTTCATCATTTGGGATTAATGACAAATCTCAGGATGGAGTTTAGACGCCACTCCTTCAAACTATATATATATATATATATATATATATATATATATATATATATATACTGTAGAGATGAAAAAAGGAACCTTGTATATATGTTCACTTGTATCAAATACAAAGAATGAGTGCAGATTTATAGGATGGAGAAAGAGAAGAAGGTCCTATACATGGTGTGGTCTGTCAATTTAAATGAGCGGCCATTTTACTCGACTTGTTACGGTATCCACCTTTGGATGGACAGTTTCCCGTGTCTTTTCCTTAACATTGGGCGGCCTATCATCCTTGTTGCGTCCTCCACGTTGGGCGGATACATTTACTATGGTCGCCCTCCTGTCTTTGGCTTGATTGATCGTCCGGTCTCAAGGACACTAGCTTGGTGCTCCCATCCTTGATGATACCTTGGGCACGCATGATGCGACCGACTCCTACACCCTTCCCTCCCTCGCACCGGATACTTTCCTTGAAGTGCGGGATAAGCTCCGGATTACCACAATCTCCCTTAGTGACAAGAAGAATTTTATCGAGTGGGATGCACTTGGTGCGTCGTGTTCTCCAGACCAAGGGCTTTTCATCATCATCTCTCGGACACCGCCTGCTGAGCCCCCCGAGCAATGGCTCTGCGATGATGCGTGCATCTAAATATGGATTCTAAATTTTATGGACACAAAACCATATTGTATGACCATGTTTCATGAGATGACCAAAGTCATGTGGGATGAACTTCACTTCTTTTATTCTGGCCAGAACAGTATGCAACACATATTCGGCATATTCACAAACCTTCAATCTCTTGAACTTACGGTGGACGGAGACTTAACCTTCTTTATTGTGAGGTCCAAAGCTCTCGTTGAGGCCTGGATTCAACATCAACCTCCCGCGTTGGATCTAGCCACCCAATGTGCTTAGAAATAAGCTGCATCACATGTGCCTCCACATCTCCACAATGTCCAGACTAATATACTTTCTTCCTCCACCATTCCTCCCTATTGGATGTGTGCTCATGCTTTTGAAGGTGACCCCCCCCCCCCATTGTTGTCGGGAATGTCTTGTCTCTTCGGCCTAATTCAACACTCTTTTGAAGCTCGCCCCGCCCGTCCACCGGCTCGTGGGGGTCGAACAAGATCTCGGGGCAGTGACCACGATGGTCGTCATCACTCCAAGGGGATCAACACTCGTGTTTGTACTTATTGTGGTTGGAGCGGTCATCTTAAGACCACTTGCTACTGCAAGCATGATATGCTTCCACAACATGCCTCCATTGCGGTTGATGCTCCATTCACCGCTCGCACCAAAAATGATACCTTGCGCATACAGCTCCAGCATTTTCAAGGGTTGATTAGTCCTTATTCTAGCTCTGTTGCGTTCATTTCCAATAAAGGTGTCTCTTGTTTTTTCCAATAGTCCAACTTGGATTGTGGATTCTGGGGCCACAAATCATATTATTCCGCAGAAGCCTCCTCGGTACTTGGACATTGCTTATCCTAAGTTCATCACGATGGCCAATGGAGACACCTACCTAGTTTGTGGATCTAGAGATGTGCCTCTGACTTCCTCTTTCTCTCCTCGCTCAGTTATTCATGTTTCGGACTCTCATTTTAACTTTCTTTATGTCGGTTGTCTTACTCAAAATCTTGATTGTTCTATAAAAAATTTTCCTCTTCCTTTGTTGTGCATGATTGACGGTCACAAAATATCATTGGTAGAGGGCAACTATCTAATGAGTTATATACTCTGGATGTTTCCCCTACTGCTCTTTCCCTGTTACTTATGTTGATTGACATTGACGTCTTGGGAATGCTCATCTCCTGATTCTCAAAAAATATCTTTCTGATCTGTCCCTCACTGACTTCACATGCGAGTCTCGCATCTACGACAAACATCATAGTTCTTTTTCCCCTCATTGTACTCGGAGCATTGTTCCTTTTGTTTTAGTCCATTCTGATATTTGGGGACCTTATAAAACAACAAGTGTATATGGTTATTGTTATTTTTTGACATTTATTAATGATTACACTCGCATGACCTGGTTGTATCTATTTCGCAATCACTTTGAACTCTCTCGTGTATTTCATGTCTTCACCGCTGAGACGCGTTCACAATTCTATAGCTCTATTAAATCCATTCAGACAGATAATGCGTGCAATATACTAGTCATATATTTCAAAAAATCTGTACTGAGTTCGACATTATCAATCAAATTTCTTGTGTTTGCACACCCCAACAAAATGGAGTAGCTGAGCGCAAGAACTGTCACCACTTTGAGGTTGTTCGCTAACTTATGTTTCAAATGCAGGTTCCTAAGCTTTATTGGTATTTCACGATCTCTATCGTCTGTTATCTCATCAATCACATGCCCTTGTCTATTCTCAACTTTGTGACGCCCTTCGGCCTTCTCTTTCCATCCACATTGTCCTTTACTGTGACGTCTCGTGTCTTTGGATGTGCTTGATATGTTCACTTCCTTGGTCCCTCTATGGATAAGTTTGCTCTCTGCGCTACTAAATATATGTTCGTTGGATATTCCCGGACTCAAAAAGTCTATGTTTGTTATTCTCCCCACCGATCGTAAGTTGTGTTTATGGATGTGACCTTCTTGAAAATCATTCATTTCACTCCATGCTCCCTGCTTCTTAGCGACTCCTACACTACAAGGCCTTGTCGTTCACGTCACTTCTACTTCTCCTCCTCTTATTCCCATCCCAACCACCATACCCTCCAAACTATCTCACATCTGTCGTATTCCATGTTCAGATGCTCTGCGGCAGTTACCCTCTACTGTACATACCTCTGTCTCTGATCTCTCCTTTCTAACCCAAAGTACTCTGGATATAAGCCCGCCGACACACCTTTGGATGTTACCCACAAGCTCTATGCACAAACCTATGACTCTGATCTGCTCCTCTCTAACCCACAAAACTCTCGTTGTCTTGTGGGCAAGATGATCTATCTTCTAGTTACAAGATTTGATATATCATTTGTCATTAGAGTTTTCAGTCATTTTGTGTATGCTCCTCGGATCTCTCAACTCCAAACAGTTGAACGCATCCTCCGATATCTCAAAAATACTCCTGGACAAGGGCTTATGTATAAGCCCTCCTCCTTATCTCTCATTGTTTATTCTGATACTGACTTGTGCAAGCTCTCTAGATGATCATCGATCTACAAGTGGATACTCCACATTTTGGTGGACACCTTGTCATATGGTGAAGTCAGAAGCAATCTGTAGATGCACGCTCATCTGCAGAAACTGATTATCGTTCAATGGCTTTTTGTCGTCTCTGAACATACATGGTTAGAAAGCTTTCTGAGAGACCTGAGTGTCAAACTCTCATCTCCGACCACTCTGTCTTGTGATAGTCAGACTGCTATTCATATTGTCAAGAATCTCGTATTCCATGAACATATCAAGCACATAGGGGATGATTGTCACTATATTCAGGAAATGATTCAACTAAAGAAATTGGACTTAAGATATGTTTCTATTGTTGGGCAAATAATTGATATTCTTACCAAGACTTTACCACACCCTCTATATCATCAGTTCTGGTCCAAGCTTGATTCCTACAATTTGTATGCTCCAGCTTGCGGGAGAGTGTTAAGATAACTTGTACAAAAGGCCCATAGAATGACCCATTTAGAGCTCATTTCATCCTTAGGGATAAGTCTCACATCTCAAGATGGAGTTTAGACTTCACTCCATCTTGCTATATATATATATATATATATATATAGTACAAATACTTATAATTGGATAAGGCTTTAATGAGGAAATAACAAAATATTATTTGTCTCTCTACTTCTGTGTATTTCTACACAAAGGATAAAGTTCATCGGGACCAGCATACAACTATAACATTGAGCATACTGGAAAAAATGAAGAAACTAGGCACTTAATTGGATTATAGGAAACTTCTTTTTTTAACGTTTAATTATATGACGCAGAAAGTAATTAATGATAGATATTATTGGACGATAAATGATGTAATCAATTAGATCAATTTGAATCACACAATTAAAGTGAAGGAATGTACCCTGGAGTAATTTTTATGCGATTAAGTATAATGGAAACTTAAACAAAAATAAAATTAACTATTTTGCATGGATCTTAGTGTTGAGTAGCAAAGAAGTTGGCAACAGTAAATTTAGAGTTGCAAAAAAATGAATAATGAAATAATGTGATTAAAGATATGTGAAAGTCAAAGGTATGCACTGATATTGAACCCACGCTCAAATCTTCTTCCTTGTGTCCTTAGCTTATTTATGTGCCCTTCACAGTGGCTAGTCAGCTTCATCTTCTCTCTAGCAGTAAAATTGCACACCCACAGACAAGTAAAGATAGCGGGGAGGGAGAACACTTCAAAATTACACAAACTTTTATTCAAATCTTCAAAGCTCTACAAGACAACACTTCACTCCAACTTTGAGAATTTGAGTGCATATGAAGAGGACTTCCCCTTTATAGCCTCCAAAGGATTTTCCTTCAAACTATGGAAAACTCTAGAAACCCCAACTCTACTCTTCAAAATTCTTCTACCCTAATCTCATGACTATGTACAAGTCTTCACAATATTCTACAATATATATAACTATTCTAGTTTGGTATTCAACTTGGTCTTCCGCATACTAAGTCTGCCCCGCAACTATGCAGATCAAGGTACTGGCTCCTTGTTTTCTGGTTAATCCGGTGTTGTCATGCCTAATCGCAAGCCTCCATCGCACTCTTAGGGCTTTACACCAAGGCTTGGCTCCATATGCCACAGTTATGGTTGAAGCACTGTGACATCTTCCTTTGCTTACCGTTGTGGCTCCCTTGTTTCTCGCATGCTATACCATGCCTCGGCCTGGCCATACGAGCTCTTTGCAAGTGTACCTGTGGTGCTTGTCATCTATTGTGCCATTTGTCGTTGTCCTGCTAAGTACTTGCACCTCTGATATCGCCTATGCTTTGAGCACCGGGGCATTCTCCGTAACACGTTCCGGTGCCTCCCCTCTAGAATCACGCCAAACCTCTTGTCTGGCTCCATCCATGTAATCTTCGTTCTGTGACACCAATATCATTGTCATGCTAAAATCCTGTAGCACCTACACTATTGTCTTGATCCTACACATGTTATATTCTGCTCACTCTTGTGACGCATTTGTTGCAGTCTTGTTGGATTATACTTTGGCTTGTTTTGCTCGGCAGATCATGATCATCTTGAGTATGGAGTCATATTTATATCAAGGGCTACCCACACCTAAGTTTTTGATGTCCTTGAAAATCTTATCGACCAATATTCAATCCAATGCGCCATTTGTGCATGTGTTTATGGTCACAGACGCACCATGAATTAGCAACCCGTGACAAGCAGCACCAATTGATATTTAGATGAAAAAAAGGCCTGTGATTTGTGTATGTGAATAGGAAGGTAGAAGATACACTAATAGGTAAATATATTAATATGAAAAAAATGCTCAATTTATTTAAGCAGTGGTGTAGAGTACTGGTGTGATACTGTGGTAGGAAAATGAGTGGTGGGAATGAACGAACGTTTAGCTCGTCTTGGGCAGCATTTCAACCCCAAAGGGGTTCAAGGCACCATAACTACTAAGACCCGAAAGCATTAGGTTGCCCGCGGCAACATTCTGATATAAAGCAATGAAATTTGCGACCAAAGCTATAGTTAGATAGCGATGAGAAGGTGGAAGAGTGCACGGGATATTGCACATAGAATATAGATACATGCTCTCTCCCAATAAACTAGAGGGCTGGTTTTCTCAATCAACACAAAGCTGGCATTTTTGCAAAATACAAGATAGATGATAGACCCTAACTACTACAAAAATTAAAAGATAGACAATAGATCCTAACTACTACAGATGTCTTTTTAAATACAATCATGGGCACCCAAATTAAAATCAAGTACAATGATTAAATAATAATCATTCCTCCGCTTAAAAAAAAATGCATTTCTTTAATATTATGGTACCCCACTGAGTGAGGGTGGTGGCACCATGCTTGTTTTTTGTTGTGGGGAAATATGTTAAGAGACTATATGTAACAATATATCCCTCTTGAAAATATATTTTGTCCCTAAGGTCAAGTGAGTAAATTGTGTTGGAAGTAACACCAAATTATGGAAAGAGGATGGTGGGAATGATTCAGCATGAGTCCTCTCGATCACAAGGCCGTTTGAATGA
Organism: Platanthera guangdongensis; assembly: GCA_039583875.1. Classification (NCBI taxonomy): domain Eukaryota; kingdom Viridiplantae; phylum Streptophyta; class Magnoliopsida; order Asparagales; family Orchidaceae; genus Platanthera; species Platanthera guangdongensis. The sequence goes on from CM077159.1 coordinate 191,263,588, forward strand.
ATTAATCTAAATCTCTAACAATTTGTTTGACGCAAACAATCTGGATGATGAGCAATGGTCAGGGATTCAAGTTGCCGCCCAATGTTTGAAAAGCGTGACAATATAATAAACCGGAATAAGGAAAGGTTCAAGGTCCAAATGGTCAGATTGGAGTTCAACCGTAATTACATAGTAAATATAAAATTTATTTGTAACTATCTAAACAATATTATGTTTCTAAAAAATAAAAATATAATAAAAAAAAAAATTTTGCAAGAAAAATAATATATTTTATTTTTTATTTTATTATTTTTGATTGAATCAAACTAGCCCAAAATAAATAATCAAATCATTAGTCGAAAGCACAAGTTGAAGCCTACTTTAATACTTTTGAGTTGTATGCACTTAAAACATATTAATGTATACATATGTATATATACACATATATCTGTATATCTACAAATATATTATAATATATAGACTATGTATATCAATTGATTATTCTGTATATACACAAATTAAAATATATAAATACATTTTTGGTGGGTTGAACAAATGAACATCTATATTATTATAGAAAATATGAAATATCTTCAAAGATTTCACAACTTCTTAACTAGCAGAGTGATAAGGATCTAGCTTAATTAGTGCTAGGTGCTTAGTTCGAACCGTCCAGTCATTAGAAACCAAAATCGGTTTCCGGTTTTCCAAGCCAACTGTCCAGTTCTACGGTTACCGAGCAGTGCGCATCAAAAGCAGTTTTTGATACTAGACTGGACCTCCAAGGGGACCGGGTCACGGTCCAACCGGCCAGTTCGGTACAGTTTTATAAACGTTGTTGCCGTCAATAGTGAAGTGGGGTTGTCATGAGGACGTTTTGTGACGCAGAACGTTTCTAGAAAGTATAGGTAGATTACATGACTGACTAAATGAATGATAAATTTATCCGACAACAAAAATTGCAATAATGAGAAAATTATAAATGATACAACACAATAATCACATTTGAGAAGCATCTCTAATAAGGGAACAAGTGAGGCAGCATAAATGCGAAAGTGCGAAAGAATAAGGGCTAAAGAGAATAAATCCAGATAAATTGCAAAATACTTGGAGACTATGATTACAAATAAATATTACCAAAACTAGTAAATCACACAATTCAACAATAAATTACAACCAAGAGATAAACTCGCACGATTATGGGATAAAAGGTCGGTGGATGTCAGTTGAGAGATCAGTGGCCGAAGAAAAAGGGACTGACTGACTTTGGACTTATGAAAAGGAGTTGGAGGAATGGACAGGACTGTGCATGTAACACTTCACCTGAACTGCTAGCATATTATAGGTCCGGTCGGGCCCCACACCATACAGCTTATACAAACAGAGTATTAAAAAGTGAAGCAATAAAAATAATCTCAGCCAAACAATCTCAGAGTGCGCAATAAAAATAAGTGGAAGTTAAATAGTAGTAATACTAGCACGAAATGTCCACATATCTATAAAACCCATGATTATTACATTGTTCATTACACAACATTGTTTTTATACAATAAAGTACAATACAACACTTTGGGGTATGCAAGCCCGATACATTGAATATGAAATACATGGATATACAAGCAATAATAAACTTTTGACTTTATTTCTTTATTCGGTAGTAAACAACCCAAAGCGCATGCAAGCCCAAAGGTTGCTTACTACTAAATAAAGAAAAAAGTTGAAAGTTTATTTATTGCAAAAAATGAGGGTCAGTTGAAGCTGACCAAAAACTGTGTAAGCCCCTCCATCTTAGTGCGGGTGCGGCAAGGTACACCGTACACCTATAGTAGCAATGGTACCTTCGGCTTGTGTCCATTCACAGCTTAGGAACTATTGTCCTTAGGTTAATCATCAACACTACCACAAACACAATGCGCTCATGACACCTAAATCATAGGGTCCACAAACCCCAAAAACACACATGAGCATTTGTCGGTCTGAACAATCATGTCAAACTCACAGCTTTTCTCATGGAATCAGCATATACGAGGAGCCACCTCATGCCAAACTGCATGGTGCGGATGCAGTTCACCCTCATTATGTTGCTCAAATCACCGTGTAAACAACGACTTACCAAAAGGTTTGTAGCCTGCCGAACTGCAAGATGTGGGTAAATGATGTCGAACTGCATGGTAAATGATGTCGAACTGCATGGTGTGATTCGGCTCGACTTGTTGTCTCGTTTTCTTGAAATTGGGAAAACGGCACTCATACTCAAAAGGTCAATTTCCTGCCGAATTGCAAGATGTGGGTGCGGCACGGCCTATACCTGTTCTCATCAATCGCAAACATATTCACAAGCAAGTCCTTAACCAAACATGTTAGGCACCTAGTTCATCACAGCTGAACGTAGGTACCACAATCATTGTTCATTAATTGCATTCACAACCCTTCAACCAAACCCGTCATATCTAGGCTGGTATCTCATCATTTGTATTTTGAGGATAAATATGATTAGGATATTTTGAGGAGGGCATTGTTAAAGAGATTATAACATGTGTACCTTACTAAGGGAGAAGGGATTGTCGACTGAAACTTGAAATATAACAGTGAAAGAATCGATAGTGTTACTCTTACACATCATAGCACATAATAAATTTTGGGATGTAGGTAGAACATGTTAGATGTAATGTACTAAATGTGTGGTATAGTCATCTTAGGCTTCCCGTGGATGTCACCCTCTCATGTATTTGTATATATATTTCCTCGACTCTTGTGAATAGATACAATTCATTGTTTTACTATCATGGTATCAGAGCCTGCGGAAAACCCTAGCTGCTCTTGTCGAACGCACCGTCTCCCCTCGCTAGATCCCGTCAATCCGCTACTTCCACGTGATCGTGATCCAGTCGCTGCGACCCGTCTGCCCCGCATGATCGAGGTTTTGCCTGTGATCCCGTCTGCTCCGCTTCGCCGCCTACGTTCCCCCGATCTCGCCTGCTCCGCTTCGCCTCCTGCTCGAGGCCGTGCTGTTGCCTTCTATGATCACGTCTGCTCCTGATCAAGGCCGCTGGTGCCTTCTGTGGTCACTGTTGCGCTGCCTTCTGGTTCTCCATTATTGGTCGCTGCTGCCGTTTGGTTCTCCTGGTCCCCATCTTTGACCGCTTGTTTCTCAACCGCCGGTCTCCATCTAGGTTGTCGCTGTCTTATGTGGCAACCGCTGCCTTCTGCTGCTCCTCTCGACGACGTCGGATCGACGCTGCTATCGTCGCTCCCTGCCATCAGCTGAACTCATGCCGCCCTCGTCTCTTCTCTCTTCTGCCCGCCTTCTCGCTCCGCTTCTGGTTGATCCTCAGCCCTGATGGCCTCGTATTACTCCTTTGTTTTAATCCAGAAGACGAATGTCATTCTCGATGGACGAAACTACAAGGCATGGTTCTCTCTACCGCTATGTTGTTAAAGGCGCGCCTCAGGCTCCCAGGCTCAGAGGTTTTGCACATTCGTGTGCCTTTTTTGCGCCTTGGACATTAAAGGCGCGCCCGTGTGTGATTTTTGTTGTAAATCTTTTTTTTTTCAAAAAAATAAAAAAAAAATATGCAAGAACTCAATATTTTTATAAAATTTAGTGTTTTTGATACATAATCGATCGTTCAGACTTTGATATGATGCAAGGGATTATATTGATTTTATTTTTAAAGAGATATAAATGATAGTAATGAATGATTAATGAGTAAAAAATATGAAAATTTTGTTGAAGAAGATGAATTGATATTTAATGTTGATTATTTAAAATGAATGTGGTTGCGTCTTACCTTCTTCGGGCGTGCGCCTGCACCTTGAGCCTTGCGCGTAGGCTCCATGATGTAGGGAGCGTCTTCTGAAGAGATCTACCGATCACGACACCGACCCGTCGCACATTACAAAACACACAATCAAACGCACCTACGCAAGCACCTAACCGTGCCACATTGGCTATGCATTCCACAGCGCAAAGTCGGCAGGAGATAAGTCGACTAGAAATAGGATTCGGAAATTAGTCAACTTGATCTCCAAAATTAAAACAAAGGTTGTCAATCCTTTTAGAGAACAAGACCACAACTATAAGCCTAGATCCGTTCAAGCAAATTGGATCCACTCGATCCGGAAGACAAAGATTTTCGGACAAAAAAAAAACGATTTCACTTTCAGATTTGCAAACGTATGCTTTCAATGCGGCGGAAGAGGCGTCAGCTTCGGCCCTCCCAAACTTACAAGAAGAAATCTCACTAGGTTTAGGGAAGAGAAGTTACCCAAACTGGGATACTACAAAGGAGTAAGACGAGGCCATCGGGGCTATGTTGTTAAGGCGCGCCTCAGGCTCCAGGCTCACCAGGCTCAGAGGTTTGCACCTTCGTGGCCTTTTTTGCGCCTTTGGACATTAAAGGGCGCCTGTGTGTGATTTTTGTTGTAAATCTTTTTTTTTCAAAAAAAATAAAAAAAATAATGCAAGAACTCAATATTTTAATAAAATTTAGTGTTTTGATACATAATCGATCGTTCAGACTCTGATATGATGCAAAGAGATTAATTGATTTTATTTTTAAAGAGATATAAATGATAGTAATGAATGAATAAATGAGTAAAAAATATGAAAATTTTGTTGAAGAAGATGAATTGATATTTAATGTTGATTATTTAAAATGAATGTGGTTGCGTCTTACCTTCTTCGGGCGTGCGCCCTGCACCTTGAGCCTTGCGCGTAGGCTCCATGATGTAGGGAGCGTCTTCTGAAGAGATCTACCGGATCACGACACCGACCCGTCGCACATTACAACCACACAATCAAACGCACCTACGCAAGCACCTAACCGTCCTCACATTGGCTATGCATTCCACAGCGCAAAAGTCGGCAGGAGATAAGTCGACTAGAAATAGGATTCGGAAATTAGTCAACTTGATCTCCAAAATTAACACAAAGGTTGTCAATCCTTTTAGAGAACAAGACCACAACTATAAGTCTAGATCCGTTCAAGCAAATTGGATCCACTCGATCCGGAAGACAGATTTTCGGACAAAAAAAACGATTTCACTTTCAGATTTGCAAACGTATGCTTTCAATGCGGCGGAAGAGGCGTCAGCTTCGGCCCTCCCAAACTTACAAGAAGAAATCTCACTACTTTAGGGAAGAGAAGTTACCCAACCCGGTTTTGATGTTTGCACAAGATAACGTGGATGAATCACTCTTCCACGGTCCACCGGCGTCGCACCGAATGGGGTTGCAGCTCGTCTTCCTCGGAGTCGCACCAAGGGATCCACACCTAGGAACCTCCAAGGGAGATGTCGACGGGCGGAGGAGGCAGCATGGGGTCGGCGGCTTCACAGCCGCTGACCGAAAACTTCACACGGGAGGTTTTTTTAGGGTTTAATTTCTAGCTATCTTAATCCTCCAACAAACCCCTATAAATAGGAGTTACAAGACAAATCTAACCACTCAAGATGGAGATAAAATCACATCCATCCGGGTGGTTAAATACACACCAACCATGTCTAAAAATAGGAAATGAAAATAATACAAGTCCAAATGAATATAAAATTATTACCAAAGCGCGGAATAATTTTATATTCGAAAATATAAAATAAAACATGAAAACTAATAAAGCTTTGCACGCCGAGGGCGGAGGTGTAGTTCGTCGACCGTTAGCGTTCTCTGAATCGTTGTGTCGCCGAAAGTCCTTCTGTTGTAGCAAATTGTCACGTTGCTTGAGTCTTCTGGATCATCATGTGGCGGAGAGTAGGCGGCATCACTCCAAGACCCCTTTGCGCTTTGGTGCGCCTTGCACTTTTAATAACTAAGCTCTATCGTCGGTGTGATCCTCCATGGTTTAGATCTATGGGGCAACATTGACGGCTCTGAGCCTGCTCCGCCTCCACCAACCGCCCCTTCTGTGGATGATTCTTCCATTGTTAGCACTGTCGCTTCCGTCCAGTGCTCCGACATGGCGAATTGGCGCTCGGACGACTCTTGTGTGATAGCCGTCATCTGTCAATCCTGCGAGCTCCCCATTTGCATGACCATCTACTAGCTACCTACGGCCAAGACGGTGTGGGATCACCTGCGTTGTCTCTTCCTGCCTTCCAGTCGGGCTTTGCGCTACTCTCTATTCCGAACCATTGGCGTCTGCTACCAGCGTGACAGGCCTGTCCGGACATTTTTTGCTGAGCTCCTGGACCTCTGGCATCAGTGCCATGAAATGGCTCCTTCCCCTACATTACTTTCCCTCAGTGTGTTGCCACCTCTCGGGATGGCGACTTTCAGCGCATGTATGAATTTCTCATGGGCTTACGTCGCGAGTTCGAGCCTGTTCGTGCTCAGATTTTGCACCGGGATCCTCCACCTTCTCTCAGTGATACGCTGGCTTTGGTAATCGCTGAAGAGACTCGTCTCCACTGCTTGGACACTGTTGTGCCTTCTGGTGTGCTGACTTATGCTGTCCTAGCTGCTCCCGAGTTTCCACCGCAGTCCTCTCTTGTGAGTACTCCTCTGCTACCTTTGTCGGGTTATAGTGCACCGTGCGGCTTGTTTCTCGTCCTTCAGTGCCCTTTACTGCCCAGTCTGGTGTCCCTCATCTCCAGTCTGCTCGTTGTCACTACTGTCAGTGTCTTGGCCATGTCAAATCTTAGTGTCGCAAGCTTTAGAGGGCTCAACATTCTGGTCAGCATCGTGCTCCTGGTGCTCCTCCAGCTTATTTCTATGATATGGCACAGTCTCTCTCTGTTTTTAAGCTTGCTCGACAGATTGTTCAGCGGCTATCTCATGTTCACTGCATCGCTCCTTTGCCTCCGGCTCCTCAACGGATTCTTTTAGTGTCTCCATCTCTCAGTCGGCTGTCTCCGCCCCTGTAGGTATTTCCTCCTCCGACTGGTTACTTGACTCTGGAGCCTCCTTTCACATGACTCATGATGTCACTCACCTTTTGTCCCGTCAGCCCGTCTCGTCTGCCCTAGTGTTATGGTTGCAGATGGCAGTATTCTCCCTTGCATCAGTCATGGGCTCCTTCAAACCACCCATTTCCATATTCCAAATGTAGCATACATACTCAAGTTATCCATGAATCTTATATCTGCCAGTCAACTCACCGGTTGCCTTGTTATTTTTGATGAGTTTGTTTGTCGTGTGCAGGATCGTCTGACAGGGACACTCCTTGAAGTTGGTCATCGTCGTGGCGAGGTCTACATCCTTGATCATCTTCATCTTTCATCCACTCCATCACCCAGCAGCCTCCTCTTTTGGTCTTCCTTCAGTGGGCTTCTCTCAGTGGCATCACCGACTTGGTCATCCCCGTAGTTTGCGTCTTTCGTCCCTCATTAGTACTGATCTCCTTGGTCGTATTTCTGTTGATAGATCTCACACTTATACGGTTGTGTGAGCTTGTAAAACAGTAACACTTCCCTTATCAGTCTAGTGAGTCCAGGTCTTGTCATCCCTTAATTTAGTTCATTCAGATGTATGGGGTCCCGCACCTTTGTATCAAAGGGCGGACATCGGTACTATGTTATATTTGTTGATGATTATTCTTATTATTGTTGAATTTATTTTATGCACTATCGTTCTGAGTTCTTCCAGATTTATGGTACTTTTTCCACTATGGTGCGTACCCAGTTCTCTGATCTGATACGTATTTTCCGTTCTGACTCTGGAGGGGGAGTACTCTCTCTTTATTTTCCGCGACTTGCTAGCTACCCCCAGTACTCTCCCTCAGCTTGTCTATCCCGGTGCCCGCGCTCAGAATAGCATTGCTAAAAGGACTCATCGCCACATCATTGAGACGGCTCGCACTCTTCTCATCTCTCTCACGTTCCTCCTCATTTTTGTGTTGAGGTTGTCTCTACTGTTGTCTATCTCATTAACCTGCAACCCTTCACTTTTCTTCAGGGTCAGTTCCCTGTGAGTGTTTGTACTCCCGACCCCCACATTATACTCATCTGCGTGTTTTTGGTTTTCGGTGTTATGTTCTTCTTCCTCCTTCATAGAGCGTACCAAACTCTCTGCTTAATCTGTACCTTGGGTCTTTCTCGAATACAGTATTGAGCACAAGGGCTATCGATGTTATGATCATGTTGCTCGTCACTTCGTATCTCACATGATGTCACCTTTGACGAGTCTCTCACCCTTTTTTTTGTGTTATCTGTCCCCTCGACCTCGCACTCATCTGTGACTCCCTATGATGTGCAGTTCCTCACTCTTCCACCTCACCGCTTCATGCCCCCTCCTTTCCATCGGTATGTCCACCTCCTCTCTTCATGTCACCGCCTACACCATCTTCAACCTCTCCAATCTCATCTTCTCATATTTTCCTTTCACCTATCAGTTTTCCCTCGGAAGCGCTCATCGTCCCCCTTCCATATCATTACACTCGTCATCCTCCTCCTCCTGCTCTTGTCCCCTCGCCTCCAGTGCCCTTAAACTCGGTGCATGCCTCCTCCACTAATGTCCTGTAGACGATCCTCGTGCGTCGCAAACCACCTCGTGAGCGACGTCCTCCCGACCCCTTAGCCTCGCTACACTACCGCTGGACCTACTTGTCCTTCTTGCTACTGCTTGTAGTACTCCAGAGCCGACTACCTACCGTGAGGATACCCAGATACCTGAGTGCCAGGTTGTTATATATGCTGAGCCGACCCCAGCTCATTTTATTATTTAATTGGACAAAAAGCATGAATTTTGTCCAATTAAATAGATGACACAAGGTTGGGATGAAAATGCCCCTAATAAAAATGAGCTGGGGGTGCAAAGTATCAAGTTTAATGTAATTTGGGTGTGCAAAGTGCCAAGTTATAATTTTCAAGCTGCGAAGTGCCAAAGAAGGGATATTGGGAAGTGTCAACTGCCAACTGCCAAAATATTGTATTTTTTAGGTGATTGTTACTGCAACTCGTTATTTTGTTAGTCGCACCCCAAAATCTTTCAAGTTTTCGCGCCTTTTCAAAATACGTCTTTGTACATGCAATATCAGGAAAAGTGTTCAACACGAAAGTTGTAGATATCGACGAGATCTACAACTTTCGTGTTGATCACTTTTCTTAAACATGCATGTACAAGGCGTATTTTGGAAATATGCTCAGGTTTTGCGCCTTTTCAAAATACTACTTGTACGAGATCTACAACTTTCGTGTTGAACACTTTTCCTAAAACTGCATGTACAAGGCGTATTTCGAAAAAGCGCGAATAATTGGGAGATTTTGGGGTGCGACTAACCAATTACGGGTTGCGGTTAACAATCATCTTTTTTTAACTCAAAATCCCATTTTCAACGACAGAATTGTCAGTTGCAATTCATGTCTGAATGTCATCCTTCAACCGAACAACAACATTACAATGCCGACAAATTCCATGAATTTGGTTTTTAGATCAATTTCAAACCCCTTCTTCCAAATCCAACAAAAATAAGGCACCCTAAAGTTATATTTAATTCAACCTAAACTAATTATACTCATCAGTCCTCTTAGAAACGGGGAATCAAAGGGCTGAAAAAAATAAAGAAAGAGGAAAGAGAATACCAACAAAGTGGGATGCGATGACGGTGGGGAAAAGTGTGGCAACAAGCATGCCGTGGACGATGCTTCCTCGCTCAAACCCAGCTATCCGCCGGGCAAACTCGGGATCGGAGTGAAGTGGGTTCTGGTCTCCGCTAACAGCGGAGTACGCCGCCACGTCACTCGCCGAGAAACGCCGCACCTCCCGCAGCGTGCTGCCAACTTTCAGAGGATTGCGAGCTTCCGGCGGCGATGAGGAGAATGGTGCTGAGACGGCGACGGCAACCGGAGGCGACGAGGGATTCGGATCCGACGGCTTAGATACATCGCGGTCAGCTTGACGAAGAAGCTGGACGCTGATTGTGAGTGCGATTGGCCGATTGAAATTGGAATGCACTCACGATATTATATTGGCAGTCAGCTTTTCATATGGGCAGCCCCACAAAATAATAAAAAAACACATATGACCGCTAATATCAGTTCAAAACGTGAAACACATGTCTTTTGCAAAAAGATTTATTACATGACATTTTTAGAAAAAAAATTCAACATTAAGTTGTAGATCTCGACGAGATCTACAACTTTTATGTTGAACATTTTTTTCTAAAAATACCATATAACAGGCATATTTTCAAAAGACGCGGAATCCGAACGGAATTATACGAGTTCCACCGGATTCCGCGTCTTTTGAAAATAGGTCTACTATATCACATTTTTAGAAAAAGTGTTCGACATAAAGTGCCCGATCTCGTCGTCGTCGTCTGATCACGCCCCTGATCTCGTCGTCGCCCGATCTCGCCATCGTCGATCGATCTCTTCGTCGTCACCCGATCTCGTCATCACCACCCGATCTCATCATCACTGCCCGATCAAAATTAATTATTAGTACACTACTTGAAGTTGATTTCTCTCGTGTTGTGTTCCTTTTTTGACAATTTCTATATTTTCTTAAATATTGTAAAGGAATAATTCCCTCCACCATTTGATTTTGTTGCAATAACTTCGTCCCGAGTGACACAAGACTCCAACTTCAAATTGTCATGTCGCTCGGTCCTGCAAGCATGAGAAAAAAAATTTCTAAACCAATTCCAATTCAAATTCTAGAAATTCATCATGCAGCCGAACAACTGCATTGGAATTCAGACCAATTCCAATTCTCACAGGATTTGAAATTAGATGAATTTCAATTCTGCAATTTCAATTTTAGAGGGGCCGAACAGACCGTTAGATAAAATGATAGATATGATTTGATTTTTGACATTTTGTATTTCTGAAATACTAGGTTTTGGCACTCTACATTTTGAATTTTTAAATTTACCGATTTCTGACACTTTGCACACTCAGGTTGAAATTTCAAAATATATAGGTACGTGCAACACCAGATATGTTCATTCAATGGCATTTAGGTCCGTCAACATCAATAATTCGAGAAACAAAGTACCACAAATTGATAATTAATGGTGCAAAGTGTCATTTTTAAATGTTTTAAAGCATAAAATATCAAAATCCCATATTTAGAAATGAAAAGTGTCAAAAAAAATCATATGATTTTATCATTTTATAGGATAATTAATAGTGCACTGATTTATGTGACCTCACAAAATACCTGTTTTATTACTCAATATTTACCATTTTTTTATTTCAGTTCTAAATTTTATATTTTAGAAGACTTCAGTCACTAAATTTTTTCTCTTTTTTTTTGTTTTTACTTTTAATCCCCAAAAAACATATTGGTTAAAGTTTTCTTGAATAACCGCCCCCTTGGTTATTTACATTGGAGGGAAAATCTCCATGGCCTAGCAAATCTTGTTTCGGTAGCTAGTTTTGTTCCAGTAATTCTCATGAATTAGAGAAGAATCCAGCTTCTTGGTAGTTCCAGTAGTTCTAGGTTCCATTTGGGGAATTTATTTATATCGGTCAAGCAGTTACAACAAAGGTCTGGTTCATGTGATCGTAATCGCTTGATCGGTGAAAATAAGTCCGCCCAGACGAAGCCCTAATCTATTTTTTGTTGCTCCGGTAGGTCTAGTAAGTCTATTTGTTTTGTTTAATCTGCAAAATTTAATGCATCTTTTGACCAATCTTGAGAGATTATGGCTCCGTTTGGGGACTTATTTTGACTGGTCAAGCGGTTACGACCGCATGAATCGGACTTTAATTAAGATTCGATTCATGCAGTCGTAACCGCTTGACCGGTGAAAATAAGTTCCCCAAACAGAACCTATGATTCACTAGGAAGCTCTTTCCCTTCGCTTTCACTTCGCCTTTCATTTGTTTTTTAAACTATAGTGCAAACCTGGATGTTAGTTCAACAGTGATATTGATGGATGCACAAATATTCTAGTTCTAAAGAAGGAGATAGATTCAAATTGGAATTCCAAAATAGTTTGGAGTGAGTATGAATGTTTCTCGGATTTTCTTCGTTCACTTAATAATGACGACAAAGATGACGAAGAATATGATAAAAAATATACTCAACCTATTTTTATATTATCAAAGGATGTGAAAGACTTACAATGACATTTTGAATTAAAATTTAAGTCAAAAAATCAATTTAAAGATGTGGTTAATATGCAGTTCATATGGGTAAGGGATAAAAATGATTAAGAATGACCACAATCAAATATGGTTCAAGTGCAAACCTGGATGTGAGTAAAAATCTATGCGGCTCCCATGAAAAATAAGGATAAGTGGGAAGTGATGAGTATTATTAATAAGCATTCATGCAGTAGAGAATTTAATAATAAATTCCTAAGTATGAAATGATTTAGCAAGTAACTTGAATCTAATGTGTGTGAAAATTCAAATATTCAAACCAACAAAATTATTGATTTTATTGGCAAAATAAAGACTAATTGAGTTGTAGGAATATTTAGAGATAAAGCATTCGAGGAAAAAGCAAAAATAAATGCATTGACTCAAGGTCGTGATGAAGATCAATATAATAATTTGAAATATTATTGTGCATAGTTATTATGCTCAAATATAGGAAGTTTGGTTCTTATGAAATATACCTGGCCAGTTGAGCTATTTTATGACACATCATGTCAACTATATCTCGAACTATATTCCCTCATCTTCAAAGCTTACATGTATGTTTTATCCAATGTCGTGAGTCTTTTAAATATTGCAAGTCAGTTGTGAGATTAGATGAATTTTTCTTGAAGGGTCCGTACAATGGACAATTAATGATGGTGTTGAAGTCGGGAAAATTCTCAACCTCAGGAATTGTAATCAAGGCAGCTTAAGGTTACTGATTTTACGGTCCGACGTCACGGATCAAGTGGCTAGCGAGAAAGAGAGGAAACTATCTATAAGCATACCCCAAGTGCTCCAGCAGAGAGGTCTCACCACGTACCAGGAAGTTTGAGAGAAACTTCTCCTCCACAACCAAAAGGCTGGGCGAGATACTACGCAGGTATGGACTTGGCGAGTATCCACTTGGGGGGACCTCAACCTATTCCAAAAGTATCATTTTCAGTACCCATGGGGGGCTATTTATAGAGAAATTCTGGGGGGGGTGTAGGCGAGTATCCAGCTTCTGCCAGCGAGTTCCAAGGGATACTCGCTCATACTTGCGAGTTACTCGCCCATACTCATCCAAGCTCGCCCAAGCTCGCCTCTGCTCGCCCAATGGTCTGCGAATAACCGTCTGCTTGGATACTTCTGGTCTCGACGAATTACGGGTTATACAGATGGCTATTGGAAGAAATCTGAATGTTCAGATGAAGTTTGATGCTTAAGGTATGGTAGAAGTTAAAATGAAGACTATTTGGCTTTGTTTTTATCTGGGCCCAAGTAATCAAATGCAAACAAAATGGCAAGTATCTTGTACTATCAAAAAATTTTTACAATGTGAGACATACATGGCGAGACATGATTCGCTGATGTATTCGATGGAAGCAGAAAAAAAAAGGCAAGAACCTAGCCGCGCGGACTCAAAGAGTAATTGTCGGCTTTATTGCTAACTGCTACGAAGTCTGCTGAAACTGCTAAGTTGTCAAACTGCAACCTAGCCACGCGGATTGCCCGGTATTCCAAAGCTGAACAAACTCTGTCCACTGATCTACAAGCTGCCTAATCGCAAGGTCGCCTAGCCGCCAGAATCAAGCGAACTGCTGCTACCAAACTGAACAAGCCGCCATAAGCGGACAACTTATTGAATTGGGAAAGAAGTTGCAGAAGAGAAGACCGTCTGGTCGCAAGTCGGGGCCTGCTGCTAGCCGTTTGTTGCAGACCGCAGAGTCTGCACTGACCCTAACCGAAGTCAGAACCAAGTCTCTGGTTTCTTAGTATTATCCGCACAACCTGCACAGCACAAACCGGTCAAACAATTCAAACCGCGCGGATAGAAAACCTTGATCGCAGTAACTACCCAAGCTCACTTACTGTACTCGATGTGTCAGTTGATGTGACAGGGGGTCCTATTTATATGCGCGGAGAGAAGTGTGATCACCAACCCAGTTGATAGGATAGACGCCCTATCTCGCGGCGAGCACTGAGAGTATCCGCCAGTCCACAAACACACAACCAGTCCACGGACACACAGCCAGTCCGCTTAACACGAGCCCGCAGCCAAAGCACAAGGCTGACAGTTGCCGAACTCGACGGATAGAAAACTCAGTCCGCGCAGACTGTGCGACTTGCCGATCTGAACCAACCTGGACTTGGTGCTGATCCATACCAAGTCCACACCACTGGCCCTCCTTGGTGCGAAAACAACACCAGCGGATACAAAAGGTCAGTCTGCACTACCCGGCGAACTCTGCGGTTACCACCAACCGCACCACCAGAGTTAGACCAAGGTACGTGTCAAGTCGATCTCCCGAGCTCTGGATCAGTCTGCAGCACGGACTCGGCAAACTCCAAATAAGTTCGCACCTCGTTGATCTAGGCGAGCTCCGCGGATAGCAATCCTATCCACCTGGTTACCTACTGGGAACAGACTATCAGCTGAACACAAGCCGACCTGGCTAGCAGCCATCCCTGTCCGCACAGGTCGCGTGAATAGGTAGCCCAGGCCGCTCAAGCCGTCACTTTCACTTCTAAAAAATTCAACAAACTCATGGTATTCATCCATTTTTAGTTTTCTCGAATTTAAAATTTTCTTAAATACAGTTGTGTAGATCATATTATAACAATTTTACAATGTATAGTAATTTGGTACAAACATTTAAGGAATTTCTGTCATTTGTGGATCTTCATTTTTGTGTGGTCATATGTACAACAACTTTAGAAAGAAATATCCAAACATGAAGTTAAAAAGACTTTTTATGAAAGGGCTCAAGTGCATGCTCAACAACAACATATGAAGAGGAGTGGGTTCGACTTTAGAGGAATACAAGAATTCTATTCAATTTCACACGATGCTTGAAAGTATATAGTCGTCAACCTAAATTACCTAGAGGGGGTGAATAAGTGAGTTCTGCTTCTTTTAGCGAAATAAATAAATAATAATAAACAAGCACACAGAAGTACAACATGGACACAATGATTTATAGTAGTTCCCCAGAATGGGTACGTCCACTGTCCCGCCTTGCGCATCTAGCACTTCGGGCTAGACTCGGTTATTTCAGCAAAACTCAGATTATGCAAATATTACACCTCGGAGTCTCAACTCCTACAACTCAGAGACAACACTCCTACAACTCGAAGAACAAACTCTCGTACGCTCAATCCAATAAACATGGATCTACAAACTCAGAAGTAGATACTTCCTACAATAATAAAATTGGTTTTGTACAACTTTATAGATTGCAAACAATCTTTTTTTTTTGGATCTAAGTAGATTCAATCACCTTCCTTCTTAGAGAGTGGATCTTGAAATGAAGGTCGAAGGAGAAGACTTAAAAATTTAAAAACCTTGATCTGAAAACTTTGGATCCGATGAGATTAAGAATAACCTCTGTAGAATCTGAAAACAATGATTTGTCGAATCTCTTCTCGTGAGGAATCGCCGATCGTGAACTTCGAAGTCGCCGGATTGATCGTTTCCGAGAACAATAGATCGGGAAAGAAATTGTTTGGTCGTTCACAATTTGAAAAATTAGGTTAAGAGCAATTTGTGATTCTTGCGATCCTTATTGACTAAAATAAAATCCTTGGTATTTATAGGAATCCATCTCAAATGACTAAAAATAATATTTTAAAACGAGCTTCCACGTGTACTGTACATGACCGACATTTTGAAACAGAACCCGTTAGAAAATCAAACCAGAAAAATCATTAAGTCCATTCGTCAAGATGACTAATGAAATAACCAGAACACTCGATGAATCACTTTGTCACTCGACGAATTCCACGAGAGCAATCGATGAATTACGCGAAAGCACTCGACGAATTTTACTTAGTCGAAAATGGGACCAGGAGGAATTTTTCTGTTAACAGACACTGGACCACTCGAGAATATTCGACAAATTTAACAAGTATTCAAATGACATCTCAATGAATGACACGAGACTTCACGTGAATAATCGACGAATTTCACTTAGCGGTTCTTGAAGAAGTTTCAAAAACTATCAGAAATTTTCCGAGTAAACTCGACGAATTCCACGAGTGTTCATGTGATGTCTCAATGAATGACACGAGTCTTCACATGAATACTCGACGAATTTTACGTAGGAAAATTTTTGATTCTTCCTGAACTCAGCAACTATCTTTTTCCTTGAATCTCCTATGCACTTGAAAATGAAGTACACCCTAATAAAGATATTACACATGAGTCAATACCATGTCCTATATAATGAGGTATTACATTGCATAGTCCAGTGTTTTATGATTCAATGTAATCTGACATTGGTGTGTACTTGACAATTGAATCATACAAGCACATAACTTAAAAACAATGTCAAATACAACTCAATTCTTCTTAGTTCAAGGCGGACTTCTTCAAATCAGAGTTATTGTGGAAACAATACTCAACAATCTCCCTCTATTTGAATAAGTCAGAACCCTATATATTAAGGTGAATTGCACACAGAATAATTTTAAACATAAACATATAAAGAGATGAAATGAAATTATCAGAAATCTCTAAATCAAAACAACAATGTTATATAAATAGTTCTAAGTGGTATTTTTCTGAGTTCACACACATCCGCAAGCAGATAACATGAATACTAGACAACTTTCTCTTTATTCTTCTCATTTTGTATGTCAAAATATGTCTTTGGTTTTAAATAGTATTTTGGAGGAGAGGCATCTGAATCATCCCTCTTATGCTTTTTGAAATGCTCTTTACATTTGCCACTTCATGCTTCTCCCACTCTTCTATACTGTAGTGAATCGTCATGTCCTCATTTGTCAAATATATTAGTGTGAATGCATCTAGTATGATTCCTTTGGAGATGAGACTCCATTGTTCAGCATATTCTTTGTTTTCTCTGTTCTCTCTATTTTCTTTCTTTAGTTTAGATATTCTAGCAGAGAGACCTTCTTCATACCTTCTTCTTTTCTGAGGTGGTTGAGAAGATTCTCCAATAAATTTCACCTCTTCTTCAACAATATCTGACCAAACTTGTTGGTAGATACCGGGATTGAAAGTCTTTAGTTTTAAGGATAGCTAAATCACCTAAAGGGGGTGAATAGGTTTCTTAGTCTCTTGAGACTAACTTTAATTTTCTTTCTTTAAGTGCTTTATGAGTTGGTAGTTTTCTGCTTTCAAGACACACACAACCTACAATAAAGAAATAACACAAAGAGCACACACTGAATATATAGTGGTTACCCAGATTATGGGTACGTTCACTTTCACTCCCACCTTTCTAACAACTTATTAGACAAGTCATTTCTCCAATCTCAGCTCCTAAGAGCTTACAACACAATCCCGCAAGACCACTCAGTATCCTCCAGACTTACAGCTCAGGCACAAGACCCTATAACTCAGTGATCCAAAGATCATCTACCTCAGGCCCAAAAGCACTACAACTCAGGCTGGGAGGACAGCCCTATCTCAGAGAGAATGACTCTCCTACAACTTAAACACAAAGGCCTTACCTCAGATCCAAAGGATTCTACAACTCAGCCATAAGCGTCCTACAACTCAGAGAGAATGACTCTCTTACCTAAGGCTCAAAAGCCCTACCTCAGATCCAAACTGGATTCTACTCTCAGGCCAAATCCCTACCTCAGGCACTCAGGCCCTACCTCAGATTCTCAACAGAATCCTGCCTCAGGCTAAACAACCCTACAACTTAGATCCAAAAGAATCCTACCTCAGACTCAAAGGTCCTACAACTCAGATCTAAAAGTGTATCCTACAGAATGGAAGTGAGTTTTTGAGTTGATTTGACACAAGAGAAATTTCTCTGTGCCAACCTTCTTGAACTGAGATAAACTCAGCCCAACTTTGACTCCAGGAATATGTCCCTTGAGTCTACTCCTTGCTGAACTGAGAAATACTCAGCCATATCTTCTTCTCAGCAACAAGAGAAGATCTTCAATAAGCAGATGCTTGTGCTGGAAGTAACCTGCAGAACCCTGCTCTGCTTCTTCTTTCCTTCCTGGACTGAACCAGAAGCTCAGTTCTAACTTCTTCTTCACAGCCTCTAGAAAATCTTATTCAGAACTGTACAACTGGAACTGTGAAGTGGTTGCAGCTAAGGTTATCCTTTGTTGCACCTTCTCTCTTAGAGATTTACTGTGAACTGTTGTTGATGGTGAAGATGACAACAACTAACTTTGATTATCTTCTAGTTGTTGCAGCTAGGGTAACAACCTACTGCTTCAGTTTACTCAAAGAATTTCTCTGATCTTGCTGTTAAATGTGTTGCTCTCAACAACTATCTCTCGATGGCTTTCAGATCAACTGCAGTTTGGCTTAGGCCTTGGCTGCTTCTACTTCCTCAGAGAATATCTCAGATCATGCTGTTGAGGATATTAATTACAACAGCTAACTAGTTGAACTGTCGGATCAGAATATTGAACTTCTCCTTTAGGCTCTGCAACAATGGCCGAGGAAGAAGACGATGTTCAGCGGTATGCCGAAAGTTAATCTCTTCATTCTGAACTCCGTCTTTTCTATTCCACCAATCAACAACTATTTTAACCATTGGGCCCTACTGAATTTGACAGGTACACTTTTACTTTAACAGCCAAAATTCGTACTGTAGGCCTGTAATGTCGTTTGTCGCGTACTGTAGCCATCCCGTCTCATTTTGACTTTTGTTGATGTCAGCATCTGTAGACTTAATCAAATTCAAGCACATTAATATAGACGTTGAGTGAACAAGTTTCACTGAACGCCAAAACACTTGGACAGATTTCTGTCACTAGTCGTTGAGTGAGTAAGTTTGACTCAACGCCAAAACTCTTAGACAAATTTTCTGTCACTAGGGGTCGAGTGAGTAAGCTTGACTCAAAGCCAAAACAGTTGGACAGATTTTTTCACTAGGCGTTAAGTGAGTAAACTTGACTCAACACCAAAATACTTGGACAGATTTTATGACACTAGGCGTTGAGTGAGTAAGCTTGACTCAATGCCAAAATACTTGGACAGATTTTCTGTCACTAGGCATTGAGTGAGTAAGCTTGACTCAATGCCAAAACACTTAGACAGATTTTCTGTCCATTATTTTCTTGAGCTTCGAGTGAACACGTCGCTTTCTTCACTAGCATTGAGTGAGCCTTCATCACTCAACGCCATCTAGACTTTTGTAGTCTTAACTGCTTAGGCGTCGAGTGAGCATTCATCACTTGACGCTTTTGGACTTAACCAGATCTCTTTACTGTCAAAGACAAAGCTTTGACTATCTGAGCTTTACTCAACGCTTTTTGTAGTATGGCATTGAGTGAACTGTCTTCACTCAATACTTGTGTACTTAGCCACTTTTTTGCCTTGCAAATAGTCAGGCTTTGACTGACTTGTCTTACTTTAGCCCTTTTTGGTATCTAGCGTTGAGTGAGTTTGCTTCACTCAACGCTTGTGGACTTAAACTATATATTTGTCTCTAGCGTTGATTGAGTTTGCTTCACTCAACATCTGTGGACTTAACCACATCTCTTTGCATATAGCGTTGAGTGAGCTTGCTTCACTCAACGCTCGTGGACTAAACCACATTTCTTTGCATCTGACATTGAGTGAGTTGTCCTCACTCAACGCCTGTGAACTTAGACACATTTTTTGTCGTTTCACCTGCCTACCTTGTGACCACAGTCACCATCACTTAGACAACATGTCTAACCTTTTTCCAAAAAACATCTTGCACATGATGAGCTTAACCAACATCAAATACAATTGTGCTCTTAGTGTTGATGGTGATGCATCTTCAAATCAAGTCTAGGGAACATTAAGGGCAATATTCCCAACAGGAATGCACATAGTTTTCTTCTGCAAGCTGCTGCTCAAAAAATTCTGCTCCTCTAGTATTGAACTCTTCACCTTCAGCAGGATGTTCACCCTCAAGAGGTGCCTCTTGAGTTGTAACTATGCATGTTAACTCCTCAAGCAACCATTTGATGTTCTGATAAGTGTAGAAGTTGGCATTGTGCACTTGGGTGCGTACTTCCTTAGATAGTTCACTCATTCTCCTCTACAGCCTACCCTCCCCCCTTTCTGACTTCTGAAATGAGGGTCTGTGTGATATCAGCTTTGTATCTTCCCATCTTCCTGTCAATGTAGTGCATGCTTGTATCATGATAGTGGATCATGGCATCATGAGATTTGGAGAGATAAGTAATTTCATTGAAGATTGTGTCAATACTTTTGATTGAATGGTCAATGACCTTACCCCCCTTAGGTTATTCATTCAATCAAGGAAGTTTGTAGGTTGTGCATGTTATGATTTACCTGAGTTGGACCATAAGATAGGTCTTTCTCGACATCAGCTACTATGTCTACAACTTGTTTTATGGAACAGTCGAAGTGATATCTCTGCTTGGCTAGCATAGCCTTAATTGACTTTAGTAGAGAATTATTAGCAGGAATGGCACACCACCCTCAGAACTTTGAGCTTCTACTCTGACAACAACTTCTTGGTCATTAGAAGAATCTCCCCTAGAATTAGTGGGTCTTGGGCAAGAGGCATATCAATATCCTCACCCTCACCAGAATCTCTTAAGAAGTTGATGTCCTTTTGGGTAGAAAGGATCATTACAACTTCCCTTCCTCTATCAGACAGCACGATAACTTCTTTTCTTAGAATCTTCTTATAAAGAGCAGTCTCAACAATAAGAACTTCTTTAGGGACCATCTCCACTTTCTCCCCCTCAGCAAGAACTCTAGCCTCTCCTAGGACCTCTTGGGAAGAGTGTACTGACAACTCCCCCTCAGTCTCTACAACAAGTTCCCCCTCAACAAGAACACCATCATCAACATCCACAGCAGTAGCAACTTCATCGTCAATATCATCATCACCAACATCATCACCACTTTCATTACATCAACATCATCATCAAGAACAACTATTTCTGTAACCACTATCTCTGTAGTCTTTGTAATTAGTGGAACTTGCTCTGTAATAGATACATCTTCAACAATCACAAAAGAAAGTGTCTCCCCCTCAATAACTGCACCAGAACTCTCAGGTGCTTCATTGGGGGTCGAAGATGAAATTCTCTACTACATCTCTCATCCCACCTTCCCTGAGAATTCTCCTCTCCCATCTGTTGAAGATGAAGGAATCAATTTTCTTCAAGTGATGAATAAACATACCCGATGACATATCAAAATGATTTTTGTCCACTGGATTGAGATATAATGTGAGAATCATTCCAAAATTAGGGACATTTAGACATTCCTTAATTTTCTCAAAAAGGAGCACTCCCCAGTTGATTCTCTCTCTACATATCACAGTTGTAAGAAGTTTAAACATCTCACTAGAAACGTAATCAAGGGACCCAACTTTGCACAGAAGAACCTTTCTCATGATATCTGTCAACAACATTTTTTCCTTATTCATGTCTTTGCGTCTAATCGAGGTAGTTCTCCTTGATAAATCACAGAAGAGAAGTGTTCTATGAATACGAGTGCCCGACACAGGACTCCGCCCCTATGGCCATGGGCGATAGTACCCGACGGCGTTGACGACGGGTTTCGCCCGCCCCATCAAGGCGGGTTTCGCCTGCCCCATCAAAGCGGGTTTCGCCCGCAACATATACATATGAGTACTCAAAATAACCGTAATGCAAAAAACAATTTTTATATTGATATTAGCATAAATGGCTATTCGCACATTTTTATTCGCAGTCCATAGATATTTAGTCCAAATACTCGCCGTAAAAAAATTCAAGAATAAAAAATAAATAAAAGTCCTTTAAATACAAAATTTTTAAAATGAGCAAAAGTTTTAGGGCTTCATGAGTTTTTGAGAGGAATTTGCCAGAGAACAAGCAAGAGCAGTAATGCTAATTAGGATGACAAAGATACATCTCAATGAATTCGCAAGCCTAGAGAAACATGGACTTCTAAACATAAAAACTTGACACAAGCAGAACTTGTCCATACCAAAAAGTTAATCGCCAGAAAGAAGCTTGGAGCGGTAAAGTTGACGATGAAGATGATTCGTTTTTGCTGTGCTCTGCTGCGCCAATCACCACCTATACAGTCTTTTTTATCGGCCAGCTCTATTCGCCGTTCGCCGCAGAGGCACCCATACGAGGTGGAAGAGTCGACATTTTCACCGTCCAACGAGAATTCTAGGGCGAATCGATGAGTGCGTACTCGAGGTTGGGATCGCGAAGGAGACGTTCGTACAGTAAATACGGTGAAATATTGCGAGCAATTAAGGGTTTATAAACAGGACTTTTCATTTCATTTTGGACTGCGAATATCATTTAGCCTACTGCGATAACTAATAAATTTAGAAAGGACGTAAATAGCCATTTTGGACTGCTATATATTCTCTTTTTATTTTGAAAAAATATACGTTTTATCCTAAAAATATTAATTTTGCTTTAATAAAGAGATTGAGTTAATGTCATCACCTCGAAAATACCTAATGCCTAATGACAACCTTCTTGAATAGATCGCATTCTAGACAACCTACCATAGGTGTAAGAGCTCTA
Source organism: Platanthera guangdongensis (assembly GCA_039583875.1). Classification (NCBI taxonomy): domain Eukaryota; kingdom Viridiplantae; phylum Streptophyta; class Magnoliopsida; order Asparagales; family Orchidaceae; genus Platanthera; species Platanthera guangdongensis. Next base: position 191,286,061 of record CM077159.1, read on the forward strand.
ATTTTTTTTTGAATTTAAATGGATTTTCATCATTACTTCTAATTTTTGATAGTGTAATTACTTGAAGGGACATTGTATTTTAATTTCTTTGAAATAAATTATAATATATATCAAATCATTAAAATATAAAAATGAGGGCATCATTGGTATTTTTGAATGTTTCACCTAAGACAACTTTTCCCTTATAATAGTGAAAGATATGTCTCCGCCAGGAAATCTTCTTCTTCCACAGAAGATAGCCGCAGGTATTGATTCAGAAGGCTGGCCTTCACTTTGACAATGGAATTTCTGACTTTGCTCTTGATCACTGTGGCTTCACGCTGAAGCTTTGCATTTTGAAAGAATTCTTGTACATTCGTATTCAGAACCCAGCAAGGATGCTCCAGAAGAATGTCAAACATGCCCCTCCTCCTCCTCCAAAGTACTATCCAAAGCCAAAGACATATTTTGACAGACAAAATGAAAAGAATAAAGGGAAAGTTGTCTAGTATTCATGTTATCTGCTTGTGGATGTGTGTGAGCTCCGAAAATGTCACTTATAACTGTTTATATAACATTATTGTTTTTATTTAGATATTTTTGATAATTTCATTTCATCTCTTTATATGTTTATATTTAAAATTATTCTATGTGCAATTCAACTTAGTATATAGAGTTTTGACTTCTTCAAATCAGGATTATTGTGAAAACAATAACCAACAATATTGCTTATAATCACTTGATTAGTATAAACAAAACACCATGATGTAAGCATGCCTTTAGTGATTTTCCACATTGTGATGTGGTGGGAAACATGTCAGCGTCACTCGGAGCCATTTAACCATGTGATATTAAATATAAGAAATAATTTCATATTAATCATGTGTGAGGACATTCTACTCTACATGGTCCGTCGTTTGGTGGATATTATGGAGAAGATAGACAAACAATCTAGTGATGTTAATCCTAAGATATGCAAAAAATTGCGGAAAATGCAAAGCAGAGTTAAGGATGAATGACTTTGTGGAGTAACGACAGTTTGTTTATGGACTCCTTAGATAATGGTATTTTTCTTACAAAAATGACGGGTTATTATATTTAATTTTAGATTTGCTTATTTTAATGATCCTATTAAACACTTGTCTGATTCTAAGACCTTATAAATGTTAGATAATTAATTATATGCATGCGCATGTCGAGACCGACTCAGAACGACACATTGGATTTCTTGTCATTCTAGGACATGTTTCTACGCTGGAGATAATATAAATAGTCATTGCACATTCGATTAGCTATCTTGAGCGGAGTATCGACATTCTCAAGATACGGTTTAGAGTTTCCGCTCTCTCCCGTCCGCTTCCGTTTTTTTCGCGAAATCCCAGCACCGCTCAGTGTTCGTTCTCATCGAGTCTAGATCGGAGAAACCACCCGTTCTTGTTTGTCGATCTAAACTTCCGCCGTTCGATTCCCGTCGGCGTGGCCGCTCAACATCACGAGATTCCGCCGTAGGCAATCGCTGGGAGAAATCTCTATTCTGTTTCCAGATCGGAACTTTTGCTGGATTGGAACGAGGAAGCCGCTGATTCTCTGTTCAGTCGCTGCTGATCCAGATCGAAACTTTTTACCGGTAACCGCTTGATCGGTAAAAATAAGCCTCCCAAACGAAATTTAAATATATTTTACATAACGATTATCACCGCCACCAAAAAAAAAATTTAGTTTTGATCATAAAAGTGGATGAAATTTTCTGGCTGCGCTCATAAATTATGATTCATAAACACCGCATTCAAAATCGAATGGAGCCTGAACTTTCAACATTCTAGAACAATATTATAATAATCAATTACAAACTTCCAAGTTCCCCCTCTTCGTCACTACTTGCTTTTCTATTCAGGTTTTAGCGGCAGTCTTTTTTAAAGGGTATCCAAAAGGATGACTCTTTGGGCCTACGTGAATATTGCAACGAACGGTGGAGGGGAGTCCTAAGAGAGGATGTCTCGTATAATTCCAAGGGCTCTTTTCAAAAGTTTCACGAGGATGTTTGGGTGGTGGGGTTTTTGATAAGTTTGTTTATAATAATGAAAAAAATCAATAAATAATGAGAAAACAAATGAGAGTTAAAAAAGCATTGAATAAACAATCTAGAGCCTGATTAATGGTTCAAAAATGATTTCTTTTGCGAGTATTGAGGAGATTGCAGTTCTATTGGTGATTAAAAGTGGAGAAATTTTGAAGTGTACTTAGGTGAAAGTAGTGGCGGGGATTGGTGACCTTCTGAGAAGTTCCTGTGCTTCCCGCTTAACCTTGAGTTTCTCTCATTAAAGGGAGGCTACGATCTCCAACAACCTGTGGTGCCTTGTGGTGGGACCGGACACGATTTGAGGTGTTTGGGATGCAGGCCGGACGGTGCCATGAAAAACTAGGTCTGCTGGATTTTGACTAACACTCTCAAGGTGGATACGGGGGTTGGCCTGTCCTGGATCGTTAAATGCGTCACGTCGACAAAAGATGTACATTGTCATGGCGTAAAGACACTCCCGCCGCTCGCAAATCTCTTATGCACATGACAAAATCGAAAGTCATGCGTAACACAATTACAAATGAGTTTCATGATGAGTGATGACACATGAATAATAATTGCTAAAAATAAATGCAGTACACCAGGCACAAATCATAGGTGACCATAATTTTATCAGATGGCTGATAACAAGTCTATTTGCCTAAGTAGAATGGCCAAACTCTAATATTTGATAAGCATTCTTTTTGGGGTCCGTGCATTGCTCTTGATAGACCGGATCTTCTGAACCGTCCTACCCCGCGTAGCGGTCGAGCGTACCAACAATAAAAAATTCACGGAGTGTTGAGTGAGGGGCTTGATGACGTGGAAAATCCACAATCAGGGTGACAAATCACGCGATCGGATCGGTGCCGGCCTAATTTCCACTATCACAGAGTTTTCAGGAGAAGATCAAGGGGGACAGGCCGCACCTCGTTACACTTGATGAAATGAGGGAGAATGTGTTGAGTTTTCCGGATCTTGGAATGAACGGGAGTTATATCAACTAAAAAGTTAGATCACAGGCAGAGACACGTGCAACAATAAGAGTCTTTATTGATAACATCTGTCTACTTACAAGACGAGACATACACAGCGAGACATGATTCACCAAAATAGCCGAAGGGAAAGCAGAAACAATTACAAGGCAAATCAAACCGCGCGGACTAAACAAGTAGTCGCCGGTTCTACTGCTGCACTACGGAGTCCGCACAAACCGCCAGGTCGCCAGACCGCAAACCAAGCCGCGCGGACTGCCCGTTATTCCAATGCTGAGCTCTAACCGCCGATTTGCAAGCCGCCTAACAGTGAGGTCGCCTAGCCTCCAGACCACACATGTTGCTGATGCCGAACTGAACAGGCCGCCTGAAACAGACGACTTATTGAACCGGGAAACTAGTTGCCAAAGAGAAAACCGCCTGGTCGCTATCCGCGACCTGCTGTTTACCGTCTGTTGCTAACCACAGAGTCTGCACTGTCCCTAACCGCAGTCATAACCAAATCCTGGCTTTCCAACGCTATCCGCACAACCTGCACAGCACAAACCGGTCAACTCCTTCAAACCACGCGGATACAAAAAACCAGTCTGCAACAACAGTCCGCCGCGACCTGTGCGAGATAACCAAACCGCCAACAACATCACCAATGTCGGACAACAATCTTATCCGCCTTTTCGCCAAAGGCCAAGCCAGGATGTCGTCACCAGCCGAACTCTGCAGCAACATCTTGTCTGCCTATCAGGGGACACAGCTCCAGTCCGCAACCATAGTTTGCAACCAAGGCACATTAGCCAAGCTGTCGAACTTGGCGGACACTGCATCAGTCCGCACGCCTTGCGGACTCAACTCCAGTCTGCATTCCGCAAGCTCGTAGCCAAGGCACACGACACTGTTGTCGAGCTTGGCGGACTGAGAAGCAGTCTGCGCTAGACTGTGCGATCTTGCCAGACTGAGCCAAACCTGGACTTGGTTCAGAATCAACCAAGTCCACTCCACCAGCCATAAGGGCTAGTCCGCACTTACTAGCGGACACATGATCAAGTCCGCCAGTCCCGGCGAACTCCAGCACCTGTCCGCACTAACTGGCGACCTCCGCGGCTTCCGCTCGCCACTCCACCAGAGCTAGACCAAGGCATCTGCCAAGCTGGTCTGCCGAGCTCAAGTCCAGTCCGCTTCTTGTCGGACTCTGCGGATAGAGTCGTTATCCGCTCGATTACCTTTTGGGATCCAACTGCCTGCTGAGCATAAGCCGACCTGGCAGGCCGCCGCCTCTGTTCGCATAGACCGCGCGAACAGAATGCCAAGACCGCCAAAGAACAAGCCGTATACAACAGCTCTGCCGACCTGGCTATCCGCCAGTCCTGTCCGTATAGTCCGTATGGACAGGTCGCCCAGGTCGCCCAGGTTGCCCAATCACAAACTTTTACTTCAACATTTTCAACACTACCCCTTGAAGTGAGAAGTACCTTAGCAGCTCCCGTAACCTTGCACCTGGTCCCTCCGATAGTGCCATCTAGAAGATGTCAGAGACATAGTCCTCGCCTCGCATAGCCCGGACCATAAGGGATCCTTCCAGCATCTCCCAAAAGGAGCCATGCTTCCCTTTGCTTTCTTCTTCAGCTTCGACCTCCACTTGTGCGTCACAGGAGTATCACTAACGACCTTGGGCTCAAGATCCCAAGCCCCGTCTCCTCTGAGGGTAGTCACCTCCTCAAACTTGGTGTCATCCTCCTCCTTGACTCCAGTGGTGTCATCATAGCTAGAAGGTACTCACTCGACCTGAGAGCCTACATGGAAACATGAGACCAAGCTCACCGCGTTTCCTCCGCTATATCGAGCTGGTTGGTTGATGATCTTCTTCGACCTCTGAAGAGCCTAATCACGGCTAGCTACCTCCGCTGCTCCTTCTGAAGTAGCTTCGTTCTCGGACAAACCTGGAACAATGCTCCCCTTGCTTCCTGAACAAGAAGCCACCACACTGGAACTAGAAGCACCTGGAGCATCGCTCCCCCTATTCCTGAGCCAGATGCCTCCGCTGTTGAACTAGAACAGCCTGGACCATTACTCCCCTTTCTTCCTGAACCAGAAGCCTCCGTACTGGAGCTAGAAGCACCTGGAGCAACGCTCCCCCTACTTCCTGACCTAGACGTCTTTGTCTCGGAGTTAGAACAACCTAGAGCTCCTGGTGACACATGCAGCTCCATCTGAACCTTAGCAGCAGCCACCTTCTGCCCACTGTCTGACCTGCCCTCCTTTAGCTCCACATATGAGCTACCCCAATACGACGTCAGCTCATCGAAGACAACGTCTCTCAACACGAACATCTTCGTCGCAGGATCCATACACCTTCATCTTCTATTCTGTTCATCATACCCAACGAAGAGTAGCTTCGTCTTGAGAGCATCCAGAGCGTGTATGTAGCAGGTAGAACCAAACACCTGCAGGTGCTTCACGTTGGGCTTCACCCCGAACATCAGCTCATACAGAGTCTTCACATTGGTCGGACTAAGAGACATCTGATTAATGACATGTGCCGCACAGACCATCCCTTCCACCCAGAAGGCCTTAGGAATGCCTTTGCACTGAAGCCAATACTTGCAGGTCTTCATCAATAGACGGATCATCTGATCTGCAACACCACCTTGCTGTGAAGTATGTCCACAGGATATCTCCATTTGGATCCCATGCTTCCTGCAAAAGTCTGAGAACACGGTTGAGCCGAACTCACTACCGATGCCCGTTCTCAACTTCTTGATCTTCAGGCCAAGCTGACCCTCCACAAGTTTCTTGAACTCCACAAACAAACAAAACATGTTCGACTTCTCCTTCATGAAGTATACCCAAGTATACCTCGTATTGTCATTAACCAAAATCAGCATGTACCTGCTGCCTCCAAGACTGGTGGTGATGGTCAGTCACACCAGATCACAATGGACAACCTCCAAGGGTGCTTTGCATCTGGACCGCGCCTTATCAAACGTAAAGCGATAAGCTTCACTGTGTTGACATCCCGCACATGCTTGACCGTCGTCGTAGGATGACAATCTAGGCAAGCCTCTCACGAGTCTCCTTACCGCCATTGCTTTCAGCTTGTCCATCCCCACATGTCCCAGTCTTTTATGCCAGATAACTGCACTATCACTATCTTTCGTTCGATCAGCATCAAAACTTGTTGATAACACAACCAAGTTCTTCTCCTTACTCCCAACTTGAGCAACGTTCACCTAGTGTAAGACAACCTTACACTCCTTCCTGAGGTGACCAGACTGCTTCCATCTATCGCACCTTGGTCCTTCCTTACTCTTCCCATCACGCCTAGGAGAACCACGACTCTCTTGCTGATATGAAGTAGAAGGATCATCCTCAACAACGAACTTTACCTCCTTGTTGAACAACCCATCAAGGGAAGTCCAAACCTTCGCAGCTGACCGACATCCGCTGATGTGGTATAAGAGCACCGATGAGATCACCTGCTTGAGAATAGACTCCGCTCTCACATTTGTCTCCTTCCAAGCTCTCATCGCTTCAGCATTGTCAGTAGTAATCTCTTGTCTTTCTGCTCTGCACACCACCTCCCAAAGGTTCTCGCCAAGAAGATAGTTCTCCATACAAGACTTCCACTTTTTAAAGTTAGTATGTGTTAGGAGTTTAATACTAAGACCTCTTGCATATCCTGATTTCATGGCTCTAACACTGGTTCCCTCTTCACAAGAGCAACAACAACTTCTAGTTGATCACTGCTTATCCACCCCAACCTCCTCTGATACCATGTTGAGTTTTTCAGATCTTGGAATGAGCAGGGGTTATATCAACTAAAATGTTAGATCACAACCAGAGACACATGCAACAACAAGAGTCTTTATTGATCACAACAGTCTTATTACAAGGCGAGACATAAATGGCGAGACATGATTCACCAAAATAACCAAAGGAAAAGCAGAAACAATTACAAGGCAAATCAAACCGCGCGGACTGAACAGGTAGCCGTCGGTTCTACTGTTGCACTACAGAGTCCGCACAAATAGCCAGGTCGCCAGACCGCAAACCAAGCAGCGCGGACTGCCCGTTATTCCAATGCTAAGCTCTAGCTGCCGATCTGCAAGCCACCTAACCACGAGGTCGCCTAGCCGTCAGACCGCACAAGCTTCTGATGCTGAACTGAACAGGCCGCCTGAAGCAGATGACTTATTGAACCGAGAAACTAGTTGACAAAGAGAAAACCGCCTGGTCGCTATCCGCGACCTTTTATTTACCACCTGTTGCTAACCGCTGAGTCCACACTGTCCTTGACCGCAGTTAGAACCAAATCCCGGCTTTCTAGCGCTATCCACACAACCTGCACAACACAAACAGTCAACTCCTTCAACTCCTCATCTCACGATAAGCACCAAGTGTATCCGCAAGTTACAGATACACATCCAGTCCGCCGTGACCTGCGCGAGATAGCCAAACCGCCAACAGCATCACCAAGGCCGAACAACAATCCTATCCGCCTTATCGCCAAAGGCCAAGCCAGGATGCCGTCACCAGCCGAACTCTGCAGCAACACCTTGTTCTCCTATCAGCGGACACAGCTCCGGTCCGCAACCCAAGTTTGCAACCAAGGCACATCAGCCAAGCTGCCGAACTTGGCAGACACTGCATCAGTCTGCATGCCTTGCAGACTCAACTCCAGCCCGCATTCTCCAAGCTTGTAACCAAGGCAGACAACACTGCTGCTGAGCTTGACGGACTGAGAAGCAGTCCGCGCTAGACTGCGCGATCTCTCCGGACTGAGCCAAACCTGGACTTGGTTCAGAACCAACCAAGTCCACTCCATCAGCCACAAGGGCCAGTCCGCACTTACTAGCGGACACAGGATCCAGTCCGCCAATCCCGGTGAACTCCAACATTTGTTCGCACTAACTGGCGAACTCTGCGGCTTCCGCTTGCCGCTCCACCAGAGCTAGACCAAGACATCTGTCAAGTCGGTTTGCTGAGCTCCAATCCAGTCCGCTTCTTGTCGGACTCCACGGATAGAGAAGCTATCCGTCTGGTTACCTTCTTGGAATAAGTGCCTTCCAAGCATAAGCCGGCCTAGCTGGAGGCCGCCTCTGTTTGCATAGTCCGTGCGAACAGACCACCCAGGCCGCAAAAGAACAAGCCGTCTGCAACAGCTCTGCCGACCTGGCTATCCGGCAGTCATGTCCACATAGACCGCGCAGACAGGTCGCCCAGGTTGCCAAATCACTCACTTTTACCGCATCATTTTCAACAAATATTTATCTTTTTTATTTTCATTTTTAATTATATGATAAACCTTCAAAAAGAGTTAAATAATCCTGAAAAGTGAAAAGATTACATTGCGTTTTTCAAAACATGCAAATGCTGCTTTTGTCCGTTTAAATAGTCTCCATTTGAAATATTGCCTCAAAATATTGTTTTATGTCTGATTCAAAAAATATGGAGGATGCTTCATTCGAGAATATTGCTCTTCATTATCTCCAACCAGAGTCACCCACGTAGACAGTGCTTGCATTGCAATCCCTTGACATTGGTTGCGACTTCAAACAAACAAGTGGAAAAGTATTTGGGTCTCGATCATACACACGAATCAAGCTAGTCTTCGAATAACATGATTTTTCCTACTTTTCTTTCAATTACGTTCTTGAAATTCTCTCTTATTTATTTATTTATTTATTATATGAATCATTTTGCTCTTTAAGTTTGATCAGAGCTTCATTTGGGGGATTTATTTTCATCGGTCAAGCGGTTACGATCGCATGAATCAGATCTTAATCAATGTCCGGTCATACAGTCGTAACTGCTTGATCAATGAAAATAAGTCCTCCCAAACGAAGCCTAGATTGAGGTCACTCAGATTTAGACTTCATTTTGCCTCCCCATTTGTTTCAAACGGCAGCCCCTCTCCTCTCGCCGGCAGCTCCAAACATCGAACCAAACGAAGCCTTATGCTTGCTTGGATGAGATTTATGGTCTGTTTGGAATGCCAGTGGCAGCAGTGAACACAATGACCACGAAACAAGACAAATTTCCACAATAGCCCCCTAAATAATGAAAAGTATAAGTATAGCCCCTTTTTTATAATGCTTCCCAATATAGCCCCTTTTTCGTAATTAAGATGCCTAACCGGAGTTTTATATAATTAGAGATAGAATTAATTAAGTATGGTTTAACAAGTTTCCAATATGGCCCTCTTTTGATAACCATTCCCATTCTAGCCCCTTTTTCATTTAGTCCCACACAGTTTTGAGCCTTTATTTACTTGTTTGAGAGCATATAAAAAAACATATTGCCTCATAGCTAACCACACAAACCAAGCTTGCATATCTTCATATAAAGATTTGATATCTACAGCTTGCGGGTTAGTAATTTAAAAATTTTATTCTTTAATTATTTTTTGATTTAATAACAAAAAGTTGTTAATTTTTTGCTTAATTAGTTCAATGTTTAGTATAGTTTTTATGATTTGATTAGTTCAATATTTAGTATAGTTTTTATAATTTTTTGCTTAATTAGTTCTATATTTAGTTGTTTTTAATTAGTTCAATGTTTAGTGTTTAGTTGTTTTTAATTAGTTCAATGTTTAGTTGTTTTTAATTAGTTCAATGTTTAGTTGTTTTTAATTTGTTCAATGTTTAGTTGTTAATTTTTTGATTAATAATAATTGATTTAATAAGTTATTAATAAATGTTTTTTTTAATTCAGTGTTTTTCGGGTATTACAATCATGTCTGATGGTCTTGAATTCGAAATTGATGAGTGTGAAGTGTATCAGCAACAAAGATTAGATGTTGATTTAAATGAATTGGATGATAACAGCAGTGACGACTCCCTTGATAGTGAGGATGATGAAAATACTTCTGAAACTCAAAATAGGGTTAAAGAAATATTTGAATGATCAATTTTGGTTGATCGTAGTTGGGTTGATCGTGTAATTATTGACAATTCATTCATTCAATTTGCTAGAACAATAAAAGATTGGACGGTTGAAGAAGATTTTGATGGAGAACAGTCACAAGATAACCAAATCATGGACTTTTAATACCTCACGATTTACAAGTTGGAATTATTTTAAAAACAAAATGGGAGATGCTATGCACCATTAGTGTTTGGTCTATTCAGAATCACGTACAATTTAAAACATTTCAGTCTAATCAGTGCAGATTAGTCCTAGTATGCTTAGAGAACATGCATTCTAGTCGACCATGTCCATGGAAATTAAGGGATATTGTTTCCAAAAAACACGGAGGTGCTTGGTTGATTTCAAAAATTTTTGTTTTGCATATATGTACAAATGCAAGCATACAAAATGATCACAGACAATGCACTGCAAGATTTATTACTCCTGTACTTCGGACACAAATATACATTAAACCGAGCGAGATAAGAGCTCGGATAAATGCAAAATTCAATATCATGACGAGCTACAAAAAAGCATGGTTAGTGACTAAAGTAATGACAATGTTAGGTAACCGGGAAGCAGCAACAAAGAATTTATGTAGGTCAGTTCAGATAAATCACACAGAATTTTCATGCTACGATGATAAAAATATAGTACATCGTGTACTGCTCGGTGAGGATCAATGTTCATGTAGTTGTCATAGTATGGTCTTATATCACGTCCCTTGTGCTCATATGATTGCATCACTTGCAACTACACGTTGCTCACATGAGCTGTTGGTATTAGACTTTTATACAATATGCAGTTACAAAAAAACGTATAGTGAAAGTTTCCATGGTATTCCAGATATTACATGGTGGTAACCATTAGACGCAACACGAGGTATTATTGAGCTCCAACCACCCACTTTAATACGAAAGACTGGACGCCCACAATCTCGCCGACATCATAATACAATGGATGAGCACATTGATCGCAGTAATAAAAGATGTGGTATTTGTAAAGAATTGGGACACAATCGATCAACATGTCCCAGAAATCCAGAAAATCGAAGGTAAGAAATTGTTTGTTTATAAAATTTTATTATATTTCGTATACAAATCGATATCTGAAAAATATGTTTTAATGTTTGCTTTTAATTTTTCAGGTGTCATGGAGGACTGCAGTAGCTGTTGCGAAGAATGGATGCACTGCTGTTAGCATCTTCTGTGAGCGAAGAAATGAACTAGTTATTTGTTTTATTTATTTGAGAATGTTAACATTTGTTGTAACGAAGAATATTTATGAGTATACAATTGGAGAATGTTTAGCATCTGCTATTTATGCTGTTTTTATATCCTTCCTCGTTTTCTAATCGTTCCAGCCTCATTTTGTAATCTTTTCATCAAATTAAGTGAAAAGGGCTATATTGGGACTTTTTTCCAAAAGAGGGCTATATTCATACTTTTTTTTATTAGGAGGCTATACTGGAAATACCCTAATACGACTTAAGGTAATGAAATTTCTTAATTACAAAAAAGAGGCTATATTGGGAAGCATTATAAAAAATGGGCTATACTTGTACTTTCTATTATTTAGGGGGCTATTGTGGAAATTTGTCCCACAAAACATTATCCATTTGATGTGCTCCACTAAGTGAGTTTAGACAAAGAGGCATCATCATGAAACATGTTAGCCATGATCACAACAATTAGGACAGCCACTAAGAAAAAAAACCTAACTTTGAACATAAAATGGACGAAGTTTCTTACACGAGGTCGGGTGTTCACGAACGACGTTTCATGATCATTGTATTCACGAATGTCACCACTGTGTCAAACAAAGCATTGGAGCCTTAGGCTTCGTTTGGGAGGACTTATTTTCACCGGTCAAGCGGTCATGACCGCATGACCTGCGAAAATAAATCCCTCCAAACGAAACCTTAAAGCTTCATTCAATCCATCCAGACTTCAACTCCGCTTAACGCAACAGTTTTTGATCCAAGCGAGTCTGAATAAAAACGCCGCTTTATCAAGCAATACAATATTCTTTTGTACTACTATTCACTCCTGCTTCCGTGATCGTCAACAAACAAATAATCTTCAGCAATACTATAATCCGAACTTTGTGAGCTGAAATTTTGGCTCATTGTGGGCGAAGATCTTGACTGCAACAATTGTGGCCGCATAGAGCCCCAGTGCGATGCAACTCATAAGATTCTATTTGGGGGACTTATTTTTATCGGTCAAGCGGTTACGACTGCATGAATGAGATCTTAATTAAGATCTGGTTCATGCGGTTGTAAGCGCTCACCTCCAAACGAAACCTAAATATCAAGCAAGATCTGGACCTATAATATTTTCATTAACATGATCACACAAGACCGAAAAATAATGTGATGCGAGATCCAAACAATTTCGCACATGATAGAAACGGTGCCGACACCGTAACGGCCGAGACCCTGACCCCAAAAAAATTTGCAGTATATTATTAGGTGATTGTTATTAGACTACATATTTGGCTAGTCGCACTACGTTTTCTCATAATTTTTCGTGTCTTTTAGAAATATGCTTTTTACATGCATTTTTAGGAAAGTGTTCATCAAGAAAGTTGTAGATACTGATGAGATCTACAACTTTCGTGTTGAATATTTTTCCCAAAAATGCATTTACAAGACGTACTTTGGAAATACACCCAGATTTCGCGCTTTTTAGAAATACATCTTGTACATGCATTTTTAGGAAAAGTGTTCAACACGAAGTTGTAGACCCCGCCGAGATCTACAAATTTCGTATTGAACACTTTTCCTAAAAAATGTATATAAAAGGCGTATTTTTAAAACACGCAAAAAATTCGTAAAAAACGTAGTGCGACTAGCCAAACTTAATGCTAATAACAATCACGTTATTATTAACTTTCCCACCCCAATCAGTTCTCATATTTACAAACTGTGCCACCCTCAGATCCCCTTGTCAGAAAAAAAAACTGAGAAAAGGCGACGTCAGGGCCAAGAGTTGCCTGGATCTCTGTGATGCGTGGAAGCCGCGAGGAGAAGAAGATGACGTTTAGGCGGCAATACGTGCTCTTTCCATGGCGGATTGACCGCTCGCAGCCGGTCAAAATTGGCCCTAACCCTTACCATTGTTCCCGATTCTTCTCACCCTCAACCTCCAGGTTTTGATCTCGATTTCCACTTCTCGATCGTCTTTCTGCTCCTCCAACTTTTCCTATTCCCGCATTGTTATATCTTCTGGGATCAGGGGGAATTAGTAGTGGCACAGGGAGTTCTGGTGCGTGGATCGTGTTTTTTTGTAGCTGTTAGAAATGGTTGATGTTCCGAAGATACTGTACATCGTCGTCGTTGACGAGGAAGAGAAGATAGATGATGGAAGAGAGGCCGGCGCCTTTAGGTATACGCGTCCGGTACTGCAAAGCACACTGCAGCTCATGGGATGCAAGGCTCGGCATGCGTTCAAGGTTTGCTGTTTGGTTTATGATCTTTTGTCTGCGCACTATTTAATTTGAGATGATTTGTAGTTGATTGTTTAGGATCGGCATGTTGTATAAAATTGTTTTCTCTTGTGCTGAGAAAGTTGGGGTTATGCCTTCGTCTGCTGATCTGAATTTGGACAAGAATGGTGATTTCCTAGTTTTTGGTGTCCTTGTTGATTTTTGGTATAACGAACCTCTGTTTTAGATTATGGATTCAATTGAATCTGTGTTTTGATTGATTTTGGTGTCAATGCTAACTGGTAAGTTTATGAATGCCCGTTACTCCTTTTTTTCCTCAATACATGTTTACAGATTTATTCACTGAATAAATTCATGTTCTATATAAATAAATGCTCAGATACTTGATATTTGTCTGTGATTGACACTTTTAAAGATTGTGATTTTCATGAAAAAAACCAATTTGACATGGAAAGCTGCTGATTTGGTAGTTCTTTTGATCCAACATCCTCGTTGGCATTGTATTCTTAATTGCCATTAAAATCTACTGCTACCTACTTCTGTTCCGATATTATCATTTGCTGGAAATCAAAACTGAATGGAATTGATGCTATTATTGTCAGATTAGTCGAAGGGTTTTTGATGTGATGAGAAGTGAAGGCAAAAAAGGTGGGTTCACTCATTTTGGGGCCAATGTACCATTTCCAGATATTTCAGTAGAGAGATCAGGGAAAGAGAATAATCATGAGGTGCTAAATAAAATCATGGTCCAGGAAAATATGGAGAGAAGTTCAATACAGTTTGAGTTATACAAAAGACAGACAACTGTTGTTGTTACAAGAGAACACTTCTCGAGTGTTGTTTGTGATGCTCTTTCTGCTTACAAGTATGTTGGTCCCAATCAAAGTATAGATTTACTTCTGGCGTGCAGGTAGACATCTGTTATACATTATTCTGCACTATATTTTTGTTACCAAGCTGAAAATGCTAATTAATCAAGGTTTACAATGATAAGATTTGTACATTGGTATGGACATGTTTGTTGCTCACTGTGGTTGTTAAGTTAAAATGCTGCGAAGCTTTTTTATGTGGTGGTGTAAAGACCTCATTTCCTTGATTTTCTTTTTGATGATAGAACTGCTAGCAAAATTTATATATACCCATATTAGTTAAAATCTAAAAATACCGGAAGTGTTCATAGTTTGATACTGCTGCCCACTGCTGCTACTGTTGTCCACTGGTGCAACTGTTGCCCACTGCTAATACTGTTGCCCGCTGCTGCTACTGTTGCACAAGGTTGCCCACTGCTGCAACTGTTGCTCTTGTTAGAGAATCTTTTCATTTCTGTTTATCTATAAATGTTATTGAAGGTATATAAACTTAAGTCACCATATTCTTGTCATATTATGATTCAACTGGCTTTAGTTCTTAGTAGTTTTTACGTTCTTCCATTCTAATTGCATGTTGAGCTGACATGGCTGTTTTCTTTAGTCTTTAGTGCCTAGAGAAGCTATTATTGGATCGGTTCTCAACAAATATTATTAGTCAAGCAACTAGCACAAGTATTCTTGTACATTTCCCATTCTCTACATATATTTTTGGGAGAAAAACTGACAATTCCATGAGTATAATATAATAATATTCTTATTGTCTTTTTTCCCCT
The DNA here is from genome assembly GCA_039583875.1 of Platanthera guangdongensis. NCBI lineage: Eukaryota > Viridiplantae > Streptophyta > Magnoliopsida > Asparagales > Orchidaceae > Platanthera > Platanthera guangdongensis. Next base: position 191,301,089 of record CM077159.1, read on the forward strand.
CTGCGTTACTTTGAGCATGATAACTATGTTTTTCCCATTGCCATAGTATTTAATAGACCTCACGGGCTCATATGCATGAAGCATGATAACTATGTTTTTCCGTCTTATCTTCTAGAATTAAAGAAAGAAAAGAATCAGTTACTATTCTTTTGTGTGGCACAAGCGGGTGTGGGAAGTCTACATTGTCGGCCTTACTGGTATGTTTCCTATCAATTTGGAATGTGATTTTTCAATGCATTAGTTTTGTGAGATCGTTTGTTGTCATATTATTATAATCATTGCTAGACTTTTGTTCTCTTTCCTAGCATTTGCAAAGTATGTTGATTATGTATGATTTGGCTATGGCTTTAGAATTTGGTAGATGGCTGCTGTTGCTTTGTACTTGTAGCTTATGTTACACATTTTTATCTGGCTATGTTATTGTTAAAGAAAGTATAAATAAAGTCCATCTTAGAAGCCCATCTTGAAGGTCCATGTAAAACTCTTTTAGGATTAGTCCCACACCTTGGGATATATATATATATATATATATACATACATACATACAAATACATATGATGTAATATAAGGTTCTTATTGGAGAAATTAATAAATTATATTTTATCTCTCCTGTTTGATGTTTATCTACATGGTATCAGAGCCTCCGGTCCTACAACTTTTTTTTAACATCTCTTAGCGATTAGACATCTTCTAACCACAGGTCTCCCTGCTTCCTGCGGCCTCCTGTGTTATACCTGCAAACCCTGCAACTTCTCTTCTTTTTTGCGGCCTCCCTGGTTCTACCCGCAGTTTCTTCTTTCTCCCTTCCGTGGTTCCACCCCCCTGCTTTTATAGTTTCTCTCCTCTGAATCAGTGGGGCCCACTTATTTTCCTACTCGCTGCAATTTAGTATTTGGTCTTGCTGCTTGCCGCGGTCTGCCACAATCAGCTGCTCACCCCAGTCTTCTCTTCTCGTTGCGGTTCCGCGGTTTCCCTTCCTTGCTACAAGCCCTGTCTGCTCGCTTTCCTCATGACTTCTTCCTCTCCGCCGTGGGTTTTATCAGGCCACTGTTGCTTGCTCGCTGCGCCCTTCCTTCTTAGGTCGCTGACTGCTCGCGCCTGTTCTGCTGCCCTTGTTCGCCAAGTTCTTTTTCTACCCGCGCGGGCTCGCTTAGCCGCACCTGCTTTTCCACTGGCCGCACTCATTCTTTGCTCATTAGCCGCATTTTTTTGCCGCTGAGTTGCAAACCTTCCTTGCCTAGACGCATCTCAGGCCACATCTCAGGTCTCAGGTCTTCTAGCCGCCGATTGCTTCTTGCCGCAAGGAGTGCTTCCCGCTGTTGCCCTCTGGTCACCACCACTGCTTAGCTGTTTCCACTGATTGGTCCTGTGTGCCTTCTTGCCGCTGCTAGTCACTGTTCGCCAGACCGCCGCTGATTGCCTAGCGGCCCCGGATCTTCTCGCCGCCGCTGATTGCTCCTCGTCAGGTCGAGCTTCTCTTCACCACAGTTGTTGCTTTCCCGGTCTTCACACTGTTGATCTTCTAGACGTAATTTCCCTTGCTATTGCTGTTGCTTGCTCTGCTACATCTTCTTCCCGTCGAGGCCACTCATCTGCCCGCAGACAGCTTGCTTGCCTGTCGCAACTGCTTTCTCCAGGATGCCGTCTGCTCCTCTATTCGCACACCGCAGTTGTCCTGCCTTCTGCTTTGTTTACTTGCCGCTGCTGTTTGTTGTTCGCAGAAGACTACCTGCCTTCTCCTGGCCTTGTCCGTAGCCGGCTTCTTGTTTTGTTGGACCTTCTCCAATGGTCACATCTCTTCTCGGGGTGATGGTCGGCACACTCGCGCTTCTCTTTGGTTTACTTACTATGGTAGAGATGGTCACTGCAAAGCCACTTGTTACAATATGCACGGTTTACCTCCTGCACCGTCCGTCTCTGCTGCCGTCCCTGCTCCACACAGTGTTCATGCTGATATTGATGCCATGCACACCCAACTCCAACAACTTCAAGAGCTAACTTGTCGTTCATCTGGATCTGTTGTGTCTATTTTCGATGGGGGGTATTTCTTGTCTTGCCCACAGTTTCTCCTGGATTATGAACTTCGGGGCAACACATCATATTACCCCAACACAACCTTCTCGATACTTGGTCTCTGTGCATCCCAAGTTTATTACTATTGTCAATAAGGACACTACTCCAGTCGCTGGATCAGCCGACGTCACTCTTACCTCCTCCCTCACTCTTCGCTCGGTTCATGTTTCAGGCTCTCCTTTCAATCTCCTATCTATTAGTCGTCTTACACAAGATCTTGATTGTTATGCGACTTTTTTTCTACCTCTTGATTTGTGCAGGATCGCCACACGCAGGCTGTCATTGGTAAAGGAAAGCTGGTTAATGAGCTTTACATCTTTGACCCCCACCCCACGATTCTCTCCACTATTTGTTCCGTCGATTGACATCGGCGTCTTGGGCATGCCGCACTCCGCATCCTCCATAAAGCTCTTCCCGATTTGTCCCCCACTGAATTCACATGCGAGTCATGTATCTACGATAAACACCATCGTTCTACCTTTTCACCTCATTGTACTTGGAGCGATGCTCCCCTTGTTTTGGTCTATTTAGATATTTGGGGACCCTATAAAACCACCAGTGTTTCTGGTTATCGTTACTTCGTTACCTTCATTGATGATTACTCTCGTATGACATGATTCATGATCGATCTGAACTGTCTCGTGTCTTCTGTGCCTTTATCCTTGAGGCTAGCAACCAATTCTCTACTATAATTAAAACATTCCGCACCGATAATGCTCGTGAATACACAGGTCATATGTTTACAAATTTGTGTACTGAGTTCAACATCACCCATCAAATCTCTTGTGTCTATACTCTTCAATAAAATTGCGTCGTTAAGAATCGTTACCTTCTCGAGGTCACACGCACCCTTATGTTTCAAATGAATGTTCCCACCCTATGTTGGAATTTCGCAATTTCTACGGCCTGTCACCTCATTAACCGCCTGCCCTCCTTTATTCTCAATTTTCATGCTCCTTTTCACCTTCTTTTCGCCCCACACCCCATTTGCAGTCACTTATCGTGTTTTCGGCTGCGTTTGCTATGTTCACAATCTTGTTCCATCTACTAACAAGCTTGCCCCACGTGCTATAAAATATATGTTCGTTGGGTACCCTTCAACTCAGAAAGGTTATGTCTGCTATTCTCCCACTGATTGAAAGATTGTTATATCAGCCGATGTCACCTTTCTTGAGCACCAGCCATATCGCTGCTGCAAATGCGACAAAGGAGACTCTGTGGATTAGGAAATTCATCGACGTGCTTGATGTAGTTCTTAGCATTGTTGATCCCTTAATTCTTTACTGTGACAACAATGGTGCTATTACACAGGATAAGGAATCTAGATCACATCAGCGATTCAAACAAATACTTCGGCGGTTCCATCTTATTCGAGAGATTGTCGATCGAGAAGATGTGAATATATGCAAAGTACCGACTGAAGAAAATATTGTGAATCCACTGACGAAGCCTCTTGCACAAAGAAAACATGATTGTCATACTAGATCAATGTGTATTAGATACCCAAATGATCGTCTCTAGTCGGAGACTTGTGGTTGTATATGTGTCAGTTGTTATTCTTGTGATGAATAAAGTACTGTATATTTCCTTTTACATTTATGACAATTTTTTGTTATGTAAATTGTTTCGATATGATAGATTAATTAACATAATAAATGCCCTTAAAATGTTTGCTTTCATAGAAATTCAAGCGCGCGACTTGACTGTGAGGACCTATGTTTATAAGAAGCTTCATAACACATACATCAAGACGAGAGACATAACTAATTCTGTAGAGTTTAACAAATGACAAGACTCTTAGTTGAGATGGGGAACATGCCCATACTCGGGCTACAAATGACGCATTACATGAACAGATGGATGACCATGACGATAATGAAGATCCAAAAACTTGGTGGAAGCAACAAAACAAGCTAAAGGCGAGACTGCATCCAGGACATACACACCATAATTCAACTTCCCGTTAACAATAATATGGCTCGTCGACTTTTTCTGAAACACACAAACAGAAGATGTGAATGTAGCAGTATGATTTAAATCATGAGTAAGCTTATTAATAGGCAATACGTTAGCTGATTGAGGAACGCAAGCAACCCATAGCAAAGTCATATCTGGAGTGACATCACAACTACCAAACCCAATAATGCGTCGAGTCGATCCATCTGCAACAGTAATCAAAGACCCACTATGAGGTTTGTATGAGTATAAGATACCTTAGGTACTAGTGGGGTGATCATAAGCTCTTGAATCTGCCAGCCAACGAACATGACGTTGCGAAGTACACATTGGTTGATGGTTTGTGCAACATCAACACTATGAGTCAGTGGATCAATCTGTAGTGCTTGTAGATGACGATACTCTTTTTCAGATATTTCAACCGTCCTCAAAATCTTAGATATATAAGTCAAATTAGCGAGACAGGCAAAACATGATGATGGTGGAGGTTTGGAGGCCCAGTCAGGCTTCGCATGGACAACCCAACAAGTGTCTTTCGTATGACTCCGACGCCCGCAATGGGTGCAATGTCTCATGTCGGTGTCACAACCGTCCAGAGCGGCCTCCACAGCTACTCTCCCTTCCACTACAAGAAGCAAGAGCCATCGGATCCCCAGAGGAAACATGTAGTGCAAATGTGATAATCGTACTGGTTATTCCGACTTTTGTCCCACGATGGTACACACTAGCAGTCTTTAGAGCAGAGAGACTCGCTAGCATTTCAGTCTTTGTTGTAGAGAAATTCAGATCAAAGCCATTTTGTAGCTTAAGAAGTATAAGGTGCTCACATTGGTCCTGTTGCTCATCCATGGTAGAAGAAATCTCCCAAGATCCAAGATCTCATCTGCAAGGACCTTCCATTCTGTGAAGTACTCTGTGACTAAGAGTACCCCTTATCTCATTTTAGCCATCTTGGGGAAGAGTTCAGCTAGACGAGTGAGATTGTTCACTTGGGAAAACATCATGTGTGAGGTATCCCATAGTTCCTTGGTAATGTCACAGTTCTTACTCATTTGTTGAGAGATCTATGGAGCTCAGCAGGAGAGTGAAGATCCGACAATCATCATTGTACCAATCCTAATACTCTTGACTTCCCACAATATGAGCTGTGAGTCGAGTACGGCGGTGTGTACATCGTATACCAGATAGGGACATAGTGACCTTTTTTCCACAATTGGAAGTTTAAGGAGGTATGGATAGTAGTAACAAGTCTAACATTAAAAGGATTTGCCTTGTTGTAATCTCCGAGAGATACGGTCGTCGAAGCATTACTGGTAGGCGAGGATTCCATGGTCTAGATGCATATCAAATGACTGAAGTACGGTAGCATCGTGTTCAACGAAGTAGATCAGCGACATCTAGGCGGAGAATGTGATAGTGGGCATAAAACTAGGGTCGATAATCCCTGAATTAGTCGGAGGAAGGTAGCGTCATCACGACGTGGACCCTACGACATCAAGCGGTCGGTGAAAAGCCCCTTCTAGGTCGCCAAAACCCCGCAGATATCCAGTGTTTTCATGCAGCAGTGGCTTCAAGCAGATCAGGATGCATCGTCTTCAAGCAGCAGAAGCCTCCGTCTACACACAACGACAACTTTATGCGCATTGTCTACCAGCAGTGTCGACTACATGTCGTCAATGGAAGCCAGTCACCGGAGGTCATCGTCTTCATGCGCGAAAGAGAATCGAGCGGCTCACGAGAAGGTTATTTTTTTCGGGGAGCGGCTGTCGAGCGGAGAGTTACAGAGGTTTATTTATATAGGAATATACAAAAATACATAATACAACAATATATGGAACACAAAAAATATAACAATATATCTAACATATTAGTTGCTTGACCAAATCCTTAAATTGCTCTAAAACATTTCTCCCAGGTGATTGTGTTCTTCAGGATCTGACAACAAATCAACTTATTAGCAGTGGCAGGAATTACGGGGATCCTGTCCAGCTTGGACCATCAAGCTTACTAGGCTCTCACTAGTACGCCTACTCTATTTTCTACAGATGTGTAACGTTGGCAGCAACATCTCGGATACACCAGTTATCTTCTCAAGATGATTCATATGTTTTGTAACTTTATGAGCATTTTGTTTGTGATGTTTGTGAATTCTTGAAATATGTACGACATTGTCCTAATCATTTATCCACTCCCATTATGCTTCCTTTTAATGTTATTCGTACAGATATTTGAGAATTTTCTCCTATAATCTCTTTATCTGGTCACCGTTAGTTTGTGATGTTTATTGATGATTTCTCTCACTTGAGTTTACTTATTAAAACGTAAGAGTGAAATTCTTGATTGCTTTAAAATCTTTCATAAAATGGTGGTCACGTAGTTTGGTAGTACTATTTGTGTAGTTCACAGTGACAATGGAAGGAGGGGGAGTACAACAACCATGACATGTTTGGGTCATACCTTTCTGATCATGGTATCCTCTATCAAGCCATATGTATCCATACCTCCACACAAAATGGTGTTACTGAACACAAAAATACACACCTCATCGAGGTCACACAATGCCTTCTTATCAACCAAGAATCTTCCTGAATCCTATTAGGGTGAAGGCGTTCGTACCGAGGCTTACCTCATTAACTGCCTCCTGTCTAGTTCTCTGCAATGTCTCATTTATCTCTCGTTTGTCCACGGATTGTGTCATTCACACATCTCACGTCTCTCCTCACGAGCTTGGATATGTCTGTTTTGTCCATGTTCAACTCAATTGCGATAAACTGGATGCACATTCCCTCAAACGTATCTTCATTGGATACTTATCTACTACAAGGGGGTATCGTTGCCAACACACTTCCTCTTGATGTTTTTTTGTACTATGGATGTTACTTTCCGAGAAGAGAAACAATTCTTTGGCCATTGTAGGGGGAGAGGGACACTGATGTTGACCCTCCCACTATTCCCCTTCCTATTGTTTCCTCGTATACCCTCCTCACACTATTCCAACCACCATATCTACCATCATCACTTTGTCTCGTGTTATGGAGAGATTCATTCGTCCTCTCTCATGGAGAGATTCATTCCTCCTCTCTCATGTATATCAACGATAGAACACTGATGTTGAGATGGTCCAAACCCTTATAATTCTACCTTGGCAGATACAAACTTCGGAATCATGTTCTGATGAAGAGCTCCATCGCCCTTTCATACACCTTAAGAGTAAGCCGAGCTCCGTCAAATACCCTATTGTCAATTATCTCTTGCATCACAATCTCACCCAACCACACCAAGCATTTATCTCCACTCCATCTCCTATTTGTATTTTTAATACTTAGCAGGAAGCAATTGATATACTGCCAGAATACAGAAAGACATTGGAGGAAAATATGCCTTTATTGGAGAAGAACCAAACTTGGGAACTATCTCCACTTCCAGCTGGAAAAAGACATGTTAGGTCAAAATGAATGTTTCCTGCCAAACAAAATAAAAAAGGGATCGTAGAGAGATACAAATTACTATTTACATCTCGTCGCTTAGGGATATGCCCAAACTTCTAGGGTTGACTATTATGGACATTTTGCACTGGTTGCCATGTTGAATTCCATCCATAATGTTTTATCATGTGCTGTATATCGGGATGAGAACTGCAACTATTAGATATAAACAATGCTTTTTTACATGGCGATCTCATCTCAAAAAGAGGCACAAATTTCAGCCTGGTTTGTGACAAGATCAGAAGGGCGAGTCTATCTTTGTAAAAAAATCTCTTTATGATTTGAAGCAAGTCGCCCAGAGCTTGGTCAAAAGACCACCTCTCCATTATACAAACATGATCACTCTGTTTTTACTCTCTTTGTTAAGAAGAAAGAAGAGAAAATGGTCATTCACGTTGTCTATGTGGATAATATTATTATGACAAAAAATGATTTGGAAGAAATCATGCAGCTTAAAACACGTATGCTATCTTGGACATTGACGGAGATCGTTCGCGCAACATTGAAGATGATTCTTGGATCGACATTTTCAATATTCAAATGGATGATCAGTGTTTGTGACCGCATCATGCTCATTTTTATTCTTTTATTCATGTATTTGCTTCAAATGGATGATCAGTGTCTGTGACTGCATCGTGTTCATTTTTATTCATTATTATTTTTTATTCATTTTATTTTCGGGCGTATATTTTGGGATTAGATCAAGTAATTTGATCGGTCGATTTGGACCATCAAATCATTTAACCTAATCCCACTCTATATCATGCTAGCAGCTGGTCCATGGCAGAGATCAAGGATTTAGGTTTCACGGAGAGAATCACTCGATCTTTCACCCTCGTTGGGACGTCGAGAGCCTCCTGCAGTGCGACGCCGTTGTTTTTCGCCTCTAGGGCTACAGACTCCTCCGTCCGCCGCCTCCCCTACCTTCAATGTCGAGGTTCGAGCCAACTGCCACTTTCCCTGTCTTCCCCGACACCGACAGCCACCTCCACCTTCAGAGTTATTCTCAGCCGCCTCCGCCTCTATCCCTTGCTTCCAGCTCCGCCACCCCTGCCATTTATAGCCTACAACACCCCGTCACTTTCTCTGCCTCGCACCAGAGCCTACGACATGGCCTTCCAGTCCTCCTGCAGCCGCCCCCTTTCTAGCACCTTCTGAACCCCCTACAACAACAATTGACCACTCCCCCCTTTCTTGCTACATCCAACCATTCCACACTCCCCATCCTTGGCCGAATCTCCCTGCTACCTCCCCCTTACCCCCACTTCAAAATTCAGTCCTTCAGTACCTTTCTAGCCACATAACGGCCACCCCTCCTCCTCTGGAAGCCCCATACAACAACTGTTGTTCTTCCTTAGTACCAACACCGCATCTGTAACACTCAGATTTCTACACCTACACCGACGACCCTTTAGTTGGAGAGTTCCACACTTATTTCCAAATTTCACATTGTACGAATGTACCCTTTATTGTTAGTAATATGTGGCTCTCATTAGTTTTGTTTGGGCTTTTTATTTATATGCGTATTATTTATTCACCCTGTACTTAATTTTAGTGCACTATTATTTAATAGCAATCATTACATGCTTACTCAAATTTTGATATCTGTGATTAATTATGACGTATGTGCAAGATTTTAAAAATAATATTGTTTAATTATTTGCACTTCAGGAATCATTGTATGATTGAATCATTCATGGGAATCACATTAGAGTTTAGAGTTGGTCGTCAAATGTTCATCATATTACGTGCGTGCATTATTATGATGATTATCCTCTCCCCCGATTTATCACTCATAGAGATTGTGTTGACCCTTCGACACGACTCTATTATAATAAGAGCGACTACTACGATGATCATCATTTTGAGGAGCGTCTCGAGTATAGGTTTTGTAGAGTTCCCCACCGTTTGATGGTTTGTCGAGTCCCTGGGCCTTTAGCTATTGACTCGTGGACATGAGATTTTATCTAGATCGCTTTGAGCTATCCGGTGAGCATTACATCAGATTTGCGAAGCTTAGGATGTTAGGTCAGGCGAGAGAGTACTGAGATAATATTGAGAGGAGCCTTGCGCGCAATCGTTTTCACCCCATCACCAGTTTGGTGGATACAAAGCATAGATTGCGCTACATGTATCTTTTGGCATAATATAAGAGTTGCCTCCTCGATCAATTATTTACCATCCGATAAGGATCCATGCCTCTTACCAAATATAAAGATTATTTTGACGAGTTTGTGGTGAGGAACGACATTTGTAAAGAGCCTGTCACAGATGATGCTAGATTCCGTTCCAGACTTCGGTCTACGATCTATATAACATAGAGAAGTCATCAGTTAGATTCTGTTGGGCAAACATTTCAGCTCGCCCTTTATTTCAAGCAATCCCGGGGTTCCGCTAGACTTAGTCGAGTGGGATCGCACCCTGACCATCTTGCAATGAGTCCCCCCAACCCGAGTCCATCACTATACCTACTCTTTTCTCTACCATCAGGATCGGCCACATCATCCACTCTCCGATCCAACTTTATTTTTATTTGCTAAAATTTTATCTTGAATTTCACTAAAACATACATGCATCATTTAGATTGGGTTCATTCGCGTCCATTACACACACTCATGTACGTTTGCATTAGACTCGGTACAGCCACGTTTCACAACCCTTCCTGCGTCAAAATTGCTTTAAAAAATCTTTTTTGGAATCTTTTTTCTGAGAAAATGTCTAGAAATATTTTTTGAGTGGAAAAATTGTAGTGAGATAGAACCCTTCAGAGGTTTTTAGAGAGAATTTTGTGAGATATCTGGAAAGAGAAGTTTGAGAGAATTTTTTATGCAGGACATGTGTCACACCTGCCTGCCACCCTGTAGTCCCACCAGTGGGCCCACCATGAAATCCATCAGGGCAGCATTATCAGGGCTGCAACCCACACACCCCAATCTATCTTTGGGTCGGCCACAACCACAATAGGTTGTTGAGGCCGGAGATCTAATACTCGACCTCCTAGATAAAGAGTTCTCAATTGAACTTCCATCACCAACTGAGCTACAGAGCGCTGGTGAGAACTCTTTATCTAGGTTGTTGTGTGTTCGATCCTCGACCTTAACGACCTACTGTGGCTGTGGCTGGGGAGAGCTGGTTGGGTTGTACGGGTTACAACCCTAATGAAGCCCGTATTGGTGAGATGTCAGGGTGGGCCCCGGGTGGTGATGCCAGGGTAGCAGGCAGATGTGATGTCTGTCCCGCATCATAAAAAAAGCATCTCAACAGCTGATACAGGGTAGGATGAGTGGTGTACACCTAAAATGCACGCTAGTGGATGTGGGGAATTTGACTCCACAAATCCTATGCTAAATGTGATGCAACCATGCAAAACTTGACGACAATAATTATACTAGCAACAATATTAATCCCACACAATAATAATATGAAGCAGCGAGATTAAACTTCTTAGAAGCAAGGCGACAATGGATTTCCTCTGTAAGGCGGGTCAAAGCAAAGTGCGCGGCGAATGAGCCCTTTCTTCAAACCAAGAGACTACACTAACACAATTCTTCACAAACCAATATTCAAGCAAAGATGGATCACAAACACAGATTAATATAAGAAAATTAACAATCTAACAACTTGAAACACTCACAACAATATAGGGATGCCGTTGGAAAGCAAATTCAGAAATGTGTGGCACTGTGTGACGATCCAGGGAGGAACTGGTAGCTGAAATGACTGGACAACAGCTGGATCTAGAGATTCGGGGTATGATTTGGGTTGTAGCTACAAAAATGGAAGGCTGTCGGGTTCTCTAGGAGGCTCACATGTGACAACAGGCTTGGAGGGTGGGATCGGGGTTGTGGAGGGAGGTAGCTGGATGGTGGGCGGCTGGGGAGAGTCGGAGGAGAGGATTGTATGTAGGGAGAGGGGAGGGAGGGGCCGTCGGCCTTGCTGGGAGGTGGCGACGTCAGCTATGGGTTGGGAGGGGTATGCAGTCAGCAGGAATGCATGGATGGGGTGGCAGTAGCAGGAATGTGCATGGATGGGGTGGCAGTCTTATTGCAAAATGGTAAAGTTATCGCTTATGCATCACGACAATTGAAAGATGCTGAACGTAATTATCCGAGTCACGATTTGGAAATTGACAGCGATTGTGTTTGATTTAAAAATTTGGCGACATTATCTTTATGGTGGCCAATGTGAAATTTTTACGGATTATAAAAGTTTGAAATACATCTTTTCCCAGAAAGAAATCAACATGCGACAAAGGCGATGGTTGGAATTGATAAAAGATTGCGTTGTGGATATCAAATATCATCCCGAAAAAGCTAATGTTGTAGCTGATGCACTCAGCATGAAGAATCTAGAGTCTATGATTGTACCAATAACAGAGCAAAAAGAGTTGGTGCGAGATCTGTAAAAGTTAGAACTGCTTACGTGTATCTCGACATCCCAAATTCAAGGCTTGCTCTTTCAATTAACAGCGGAACACTCACTTACAAAAAGAGTAATGAAAATGATGAATCAAGATCCTATTTTATGAAATTTTGGAAAAAGTTAGGAGTGGCCAGTCAACTACATTTATAGAGAATGATGGATTGTTATTTCTCAATGGAAGATTGTGTATTCCTAACGTCAATTCAATTCAATCTGAATTATTTTATGAAGCGCATCATACAACTTATTCAATACATCCTGGAAGAATAAAGATGTATCAAAACCTCAAACAGGAATTCTGGTGGCCAAGAATGAAGACTGATATCATCAAATATATTGCCAAATGCCAGACTTGTCAATTGGTAAAGGCAGAACATCAAAAACCTGACGGATACTTGCAGTCCTTACCAATTCCGGAGTGGAAATGGAAAGATATCACGATGGACTTTGTGATGGGATTGCCAAGGAGCAAAGCAGAAAATAATAATATATGAGTGATTGTGGATCGACTCACAAAAGTTGCACATGTTGCCCCTATGAAGAATGATAGTCCGGTTCAAAAATTAGTCGACCAGTACATTGATAATATTGTGAAATATCATGGAATTCCCCGATCTATTATTTCTGACTGAGATTGATGTTTTACATCTGATAGTTAGAAGTTAGTACAGAAAGATTGAGAAACAAGGTTATTGTATAGCACTGCATTCCACGCACAAACTGATGGTCAGTCGAGCGAACCATTCAGATGTTAGAAGATCTCTTAAGGATGGTCGTACTAGATCTGCGAGGATCATGATAAAAATACTAACATTGGTGTTAACCCAGAAATCGGCGATCTTCCCAAGGTCGCTAGCTCGCTAGTCGCGACCTTCAGATTCTCCCTGGAATTCGCGACAAGTCCAAAGTGTAGGCAGACAGATTCCTCTGTCCTCCCAGGTCGCGTAGCAACCGCGTGCCCTGCGGGACGACGGGCTGTTACCATAGCTCAACCTCGCAGGCTGCGCGGTTAGGCCTGCTAACCGCGCAGCATTTTTCCTTGCAGGAGGCAATCTAAAGCAGCAGGGAGCGATCTATTTCTTTAGTCCGCCAGGTCGCACAGCCGGCGTCAACCCTACAACTCAACCGTCGCGGGCTCGACGGACTCACTCTCCGGCTCGCCATCAGAGGGATTCTCTCAGCAGCCCTGGTGGCCGCCACCCAGGGGCGGCCTGCTCCGCAGGCCGCCCCTCAGCAGCCCTGGTGGCGGCCTGACTCCTCAGGCCGCCACCAGCGGCGGCCTGCTCCTCAGGCCGCCCCCTCAGCAGCCCTGGTGGCGGCCTGACCCTTCAGGCCGCCTCCCAGAGGCGGCCTGCTCCTCAGGCCGCCCCCTCAGCAGCCCTGGTGGCGGCTTGACCCCTCAGGCCGCCACCCAGGGGCGGCCTGCTCCTCAGACCGCCCCCTCATCAGCCCTGGTGGCGGCCTGAAGGGTCAGGCCGCCACCCAGGGGCGGCCTGCTCCTCATGCCGCCACCCAGGGGCGGCCTGCTCCTCAGGCCGCCCCCTCAGCAGCCCTGGGGGCCTGACTCCTCAGGCCGCCACCCAGGGCGGCCTGCTCCCAGGCCGCCCCCTCAGCAGCCCTGGTGGCGGCATGACCCTCAGGCCGCCACCCAGGGGCGGCCTGATCCTCAGGCCGCCCCTAGCAGCCTTGGTGGCGGCCTGCCCCTTCAGGCCGCACCCAGGGGCGCATGTCCCTCAGGCCGCCCCCTCAGCAGCCTTGGTGGCGGCCTGCCCCCTTCAGGCCGCCACCCAGGGGCGACCTGCTCCTCAGGCCGCCCTCAGCAACCCAAGTGGCGGCCTGCTCCAGGGCCGCCTTCTCTGCCTGCACAAGGGGTTGCCTGCTCCTCAGGTCGCCCTCTTTCTGCTCTCCGAGTCCGCCCAAGCTCCATGATGACGTCAATGGCCCCGCTTCTAGAAGATCCTTCCCCGGGCCTATAAATAGCCCGAATAACTCTCATTAACGGGGGCGCAGGAGGAAAACTGTCGCTGCAGCAAGACCCGCAGAACTCAGTTTTCCAGTCCTCCACAGCTTGCCAGCAAGGACCTGCGGACTCAGTTTCCAGTCGTCCCAGCCTTTGCCAGTAAGACCTGCGTCCTCGTTTTCCAGTCCTCCACAGCTTGCCAGCAAGACCTGCAGACTCAGTTTTCCAGTCCTCCACAGCTTGCCAGCAAGCTGTGCGGCCTGCCAACAGCCTCTTTTCCTTAGCCTCTGACAACTCCTTCCTTAACCGCCAGCTCCCCCCATTGTACCCTTTATTTCTTTCTCATGTAAAGGTACTTTAGCAAGCTGTAATCTTGTTTCTTGATTAAAGGAAAGCCCGTCGCAAGAGTGACATTTAAGCCGCGGCGGACGAAGTCTGTTGTTGCCGCTGCTAGCGGGGAGAAGTCACATATCGCTTGACATTATCTGATGCTGTTCAGAATCTCCACGATGTATCGTGTCTTCCTTGAGAAAGTTTGTTGCAGATCCAAAAACGATAGTCCCTTCTGATCAGATTCAAATTGAAGCTGACTTATCCAGTCCAACAGAGCCATACAAAATAGTGGATTGGCAAAACAAACAACTCCGAAACAAAGCAGTTCGATTTGTTAAAGTCTGGTGGAAAGAACACAGGGAACATGAAGTTACTTGGGAAAAAGAAGAGATAATACGTGACCTTTTTCCCTTTCTGTTTGAAGAAGATGCGGAATGAAGATTTTGTGCGAACAAAAATCCAATAAGGAGAGAATTGTGACGTCACACAAACTTATGCAGGTAAATTGCTTTATATGTCATGCTATATGATATGATATTATGTTATGAAATAAATTAGGTTAAGAAATTTATGATTAAGTTAGTATTAAACTACGTTGGACCGGTAGGAGGAGTAATCGACCGACAGTTGGCGGTCCATTGGTGCGTGGCACGCTAGAAGCATGCGACATCGGGAAAATAGGAGGAGGAAGCTATCCCGCAGTTTTCATTTTCATTTTCCTCCAGAAAAGAGGCGTGCCCGACGGAAGCCGCGCATGAGCCGACTGACGCCAGATCTCGCCGGAGGCCCAAATCTCCTCTGTTTCTCTCGATTTTCTTCCTAATGCAAGGTATTCTCTTCCCCTCTGGTCCTTTTGTTCCTTTTTCAAAGATCTACACGGATTGAAAAGGGAGAAAAACCTAGGGTTGAGAGATTTTGGTGTTTCTTGGATCCTTTTGTTCAAAATATTTCCTAATGAATTAGGAGGCTACAACTATAATTTCGTTCACTTTAAATGTAACCCTAAGTACCTATTTCATGTTGGAAGCTTTACCCTAACTACCTCTTATGTGGAAGAGGACATAAGTAATATAGGGCAAAACCCTTGTTATCATACTAGGGTTGGAATTAATTAGAGTAGGGCAGCGATTTCCTGCCTCCTTTGACCTAATTAAGTTAAGGGGATTCCATGTAAAGCCGAGTAATGTACGTACCATACACTAAAAACATCAAAATAGGAGGAGGAAGCAATCCCACAGTTTTCATTTTCATTTTCCTCCAGAAACAGAGGTGTGCCCGACGGAAGCCGCGCAGGAGCCGACCGACGCCAGATCTTCCGGAGGCCTAAATCTCCTCTATTTCTCTCGATTTTTCTTCCTAATGCAAGGTATTCTCTTCCCTCTGGTCCTTTTGTTTCTTTTTTCAAAGATCTACACGGATTGAAAAGGGAGAAAAATCTAGGGTTGAGAGATTTTGGAGTTTCTTGGATCCTTTTGTTCAAAATGTTTCTGTAATGAATTAGGAGGCTACAACTATAATTTCGTTCACTTTAAATGTAACCCTTAGTACCTATTTATGTTGTAAGCTTTACCCTAACTACCTCTTATGTGGAGAGGGCATAAGTAATATAGGGCAGAAACCCTTGTTATCATACTAGGGTTGGAATTAATTAGAGTAGGGCAGCGATTTCCTGCCTCCTTTGACCTAATTAAGTTAAGGGGATTCCATGTAAAGCCGAGTAATGTACGTACCATACACTAAAAACATCAAAATAGGAGGAGGAAGCAATCTCGCAGTTTTCATTTTCATTTCCTCCAGAAACAGAGGCGTGGCCGACGGAAGAACCGCGCAAAAGCCGACCGACGACAGATCTCGCCGGGGCCCAAATCTCCTCTGTTTCTCTCGATTTTTCTTCCTAATGCAAGGTATTCTCTTCCCCTCTGGTCCTTTTGTTCCTTTTTCCAAAGATCTACACGGATTGAAAAGGGAGAAAAACCTAGGTTGAGAGATTTTGGAGTTTCTTGGATCCTTTTGTTCAAAATGTTTCTGTAATGAATTAGAAGGCTACAATTATAATTTCATTCACTTTAAATGTAACCCTAAGTACCTATTTCATGTTGGAAGCTTTACCCTAACTACCTCTTATGTGGAAGAGGGCATAAGTAATATAGGGCAGAAACCTTGTTATCATACTAGGGTTGGAATTAATTAGAGTAGGGCAGCGATTTCCTGCCTCCTTTGACCTAATTAAGTTAAGGAGATTCCATGTAAAGCCGAGTAATGTACGTACCATACACTAAAAGCATCAAATTGATAATTATTTGATGTTCTATGTTATAGGAGATACATCACAAGGCAGTGGTAAACGAAATGAAGAAGAAGGAGAGATAAAGACAAGAAAAAAGTACGAGAAACTGATCAACGCAAGGATAAGGGCAAGGAGAAAGTAGGAGTGAGTTCTTTTCCTCATACAATGCAATTTCTTATGTTTCCTTTGTTCTTATATTATGCTTAAATGCTTAAATAAGATAAGATGATAATAACCAACAAGAACAAATATACGATTAAGCCGTAAGAGAAATGTAACAAGTAAGATGATGGGCTATAGAAAGTGTTAACCCACATTGGAAGGTGGGAAGAATAATCTTCCTTTATCGTGCGAGTTAGGGCACGATTTGTAATATGTAAGTGCGAGACAAGGCACGAGAAAACATTACCTTAGTGTGAGATAAGGACACTTAATTTACATTTCAGATAGCCCACTCTCAAAAGTGAATTAAAAAGCAAAGAGACATTATGTACAAGTAATATAAGTCATGATAGGACTAAAAATAAAGGAAAAAAATAGGCCAAAATATTAAGAACTAATCATAATAAGAAAAAGCAATGGAAACCAAGAATTCACATAGTCAATTGACTAATATAAAATAAAACTAAACATGTCAAGGAAGAGGCGGTCCCAATCACTAGTATTCAACGTCGATCATGCACTCCTCGGCAGGAAAAGAAGTATCGTCTTTGGGTGGAGGTTTACTCAGCAGTCCTTGGCATACTACATGAGCACAGAGAGAGGTGCAGTGACCCAGAGTGTCCCCATGAGGAGTTTCAGTTTTACTGCATGTAGTGTCAGTATGATGTTAGTTATCAGGATATAGATATATATCTGTACATAGTAGCTGTGTGATATGAGTTAGTTGTCAGTTGTATATGTGTAGTATGATAAGCCCCTTTTGTATGTTAGGGCTACCTTTTTGGACTCATGTATATATATGTATCAGAAATTCTTAAAGAAATGAAATGGTTTATTTTGCCCTGCTCTTTTATTTCTAGTACTCGTTTACATACTGCTGTACTCTGACTGTTCGTACTTTGCTCTTATGACATGCTAAGTTATATTATAGCGGTAGCCATAAGGGGGCCGTCACAGTGCTAATTATTGGAATCGGATTGGTAGCATGCATATTTTTTTGGGTCTGTGAGGGGGATGACTGGGATTGAGAGGAAGAAGTGGCTTGAGGATTTTACTTAGAGGGGGAGGGGAAAAACTGTCCAGGTGGGCAATTCTGCTGCAAAGACAGGGGAAAAAGAGAATGAACAGTGGCGTAGAGAGCAAATGAGGTGATGGGGATAGCGAATTTATGTAGGGATTGGGTGGTCGTCGTGCTCTGGTGTGGGGAAGATGATTGCGTGGGATGCCATATATCTTTAGGGCTGAATCTGGAGATTCTCAATCAGCTAGGAGGAAGGGGAAACAACCATTAATGGCAAGAGGGAAGCGTATATGAAGTTTCAACTTTCCTTCGCTGGGAAAGGAGATGAACAAGAGGGGAGACTATACGACTATAGCGTGCAAACTTTCGTCGGGTAGGAGGGACCTGAACCGGGGCCAAGCGGTTTACTCCTTTTGGACGATGGACATGAATGGGTGGTTCGAACAATTTAGGGGGGGGGGGATGGGGGATTATATGGGAAATGTTTCACGACAATAATGAAAACAAAAGAAAAAACATGAATTTTAGGAAAATTAAACCGGGTTGTCCCCCCCCCCCCCCGGGGTTTCGCAGTGTCGCACCTCAAATGATTGTCGGATCTAGATTAGCTTACAAATTCAACAACGAATAAAAATGATAGCCTCCGCCCTTATTTATAGCAAGAGGGGCGGTTGGGCACCCTATGTGAACGAATATTATCGACCGTTACGCTTGGTGTCATAAAACACTAAATATAAGTCCAAATAAAATACAACACAACAACACTCAAGCCTTTATCTCACATAGTGGGGTCGGCTATATGGATCCTTTGTCGCCATTGTGCCCTATATTTTGTCATAATCTCACTAATGCCAAAGTACATCATGTCTTTTCTTATAGTTTCATTCTAAGTCTTTTATTGGTCTACCCCTCCCTCGTTTAACATGCCTAGTGACTAGACTCTCACAATGCCTAACATGTGCTTATAATGGTCTCATTTGTACGTGTCCAAACCATCTTAGTCGAGCTTCTCGTATCTTCTGAAACACCCCAATCGAGTTTAACCGCAAATCAACAGTCCGGTCAGGCTCCATGATAAGCAATAAACTAAGTAACGGTGATAAAATTGGTACAAAACATACATGATTTAAAGTACTGAAAGTAAACATACAACGGAAGTTGCAGCTAAGTGTAAAAGTGTACCTCAAATTCTGATTTCACAGAGCCATCTAAAATTGAAAATATACTATAGACTGAAATACTGGAAACCTGGAATAGCCTATTTATGCAAATCCCCTGACCTGGTGATTCCTGTAAAAACCAGTTCCAAACTTGGTCATACTCACTGGAGAGTAAGAAAGACTACTACTCCCAGCAACACTAAAAAAATAAACTCTTCCGTGCACTAAAAATATATAATAGTGACTACTACTAATCTTATCATTTTGTACTTTGATCTGTTCATGTATTTGACTGATTATGAGTTCTGTCTCATTATCTAATTTCTTCTGGTTAATGATATCTGAAGTTTCTGAATTATGTTCGCGGTAAGTTCTAGTAGGATTCATGATTGTCTTAATAAACCTTATTATTAATGGCGATCGCGCCCAAACAGAAACCTGAGTCTGGGTGGCAAACCCGATGGTACCTTGAACTGAGGTAGATTTCATGAATATCTTATTAAATCTTGCTTTTAATGGCGATCGCACAAGCTGAAGACTGTAATCTGATTGGCAAACCGGTGGTGCCATGAATTGAATGTCTCTCAAGAGGAAACACAGACTCATATCTGAGGAGTTCCATATCTAGAAACAAGGGTCATCGACACTAAGTCTGAAACTCGTATGGTGGGCTGCTGTGCTTGTGAACAGAGTGGTGTGCCTCCACCAAAAATATGAGGGAGAACCCCTCACATCATTTTCTGGACTGATCTAGTCTAGTGGTTAGTGAGACACTCATGGGGTAGAGCCCAACTTGAGTATAGATTAAAGTTTTACATATGTTTTGCACTTTAGCCAAAATGTCTCTAACCGTTTATACTATTTCTGTTCATGTGTTATATCAATTTGATTAACATCTGGTTCGTGTTCTAAGGCTAAACAAGATTTGTTACTTATTCAATATATTTTACTTATTCATTATTGGCTTGATTTGTAACAGTAAGAATTTTATATCTTGATGTACATATGCTCACATAATTTAATTCATGGATTACACAAAATGATTTGTCTAACCGAAATGAGTCGAATTTCTTACAGTAGTACTGATGCGCTCGTAGACGCGGCGCAGTGGCATTACTCCTTTTGATTGCTTGTAACGCTCGTATTCTTTTCCGATCCACGAACTCGAATGCTAGATCTAAAGTGAAACAAAACTTTAACTACTTAATTAACTACCTTATATGATTTTGTTGGAAACACTACAATTTTCCAAGCGCTAACCAAAGAGCGAAACAAAAGCAATTTTACGAGGGAAACGAGAGGACTAAAACCATTTCCCAACCAACTAGCGATCTGACATTTCAGGTAATAATATAGTGCAATACTAAGAAAATGGGAAAAATTAGTAACAGACTTTCACTTACACGAAGGGGAAGAAAAACTTGCTGGGAAGGGGCTGCCTTGATCTAGAGGAGGAGATGATATCAAGGCCATTGCCAACTGAAAGAGAGTAGGATATACAACATCAACCTCAAGCCAATACTGCGACTAAGAGTGAAAGAGGGAACTGACTTACTTAAGAACACCTGTTGGAGCCGCCAGCACTGGGCTTGGGATCAAACAACGGCTGGGGCATGGAAGAAGGTACCTCTACAATCTGCTAAACCCATCTTCAACCCGAAGGATGCCGGCTACGCTCAAATAGAGGAACAGAGGTGTCATCAACCTCCAAGGAGGGAATCAAGAGCCATAAAGTCATGCGGGAGGAAGAGCCCATGGTGCTGCTATGACTTCTCTTAGTGAAAAACTTACTGCTGCTTGATGAGTGGAGAAGATGGCGTCGTCAAGAGCTGGGATCTACCACCGACTGCAAAGGGTTGCGATTCGCCGCTGTGTGCGGGCTGCGATGACGAGAAGGGGGAGGAGATTCAACGGTTTTTGACGATCAAAGGAGTCGACGGGTTTTCTTGCGATCGGCTGCGAGCGGTTTAAAAAGGGGAGGACGTGGAGGGTTTTTTAAAGAGAAGGAGAATATAATTATGGTTTTCACTATAATTACAAGACTACCACTGCTAATAAAACAGACGATTTAGTGCATTTTAATCCCGCGCATCCTAAATGTTTCTGCTGAACTAGATCTCTTACCAAGCGACACAAATACAGGTGACGGTAGGGTGAGTATAACTATTGTTACCTAGTAAGAAAACCTCGATTCGCCAGTGTCGCCGATCTTTTTTTATATGCCGCAAGCTACAGAGAATGAGTGTTTGGTATTTGTAAAATTTAGGGACGTTACATCTTCTCTGCAATTGATGCTACTTCTGTCTTATCCATGATACATTCATTCCTAATTTTATCCAGTCTCGTGTGTCCATACATCCACCTAAGCATTTTCATCTCTACAACTCCCATTTTTTGCTCATGTACACAATTCACTGTCCAAACACTCAGAACCATAGTGCATTGCTGGTCTAATTGCAGTACGGTAAAATTTACCCTTAAGCTTTAATGGTACTTTACAATCACATAAGATCCCTGACGCGCCTCTCCATTTCAACTAACCCACTTGGATTTTGTGTCACATCTTTATCAATACCTCTGTTGTTTTGAACTATCGATCCAAGTTATTTAAAACACTCACTACGGGAAATATCTTGACGCTTCGGACACGCTCGCGGTCTCAAATCGCTGTTCCGATCAATGCTTCCCATGCAAATGTGCAAAAACGGATCCCGCCGAGTGGTGGACCGATCTCCATCGATCACGATCACGTGGCTGATCCCCATCAATTGTTCTCTTCATTGGAATGAGTTTCATGAGGAAATTGCGCAAACATGGGCATCTACATAGTACATACATGTCACAGATTACACTTCCACCAGAAACCAAAAAAAGCAGTTCAGTTATCGGTTGGGAAGATTTTTGATCAAGGTTGTAGAAAGGAGAATGGAAATGGAAAGTGCAATATATTCATCCACAATGGGCTTTATATAAGAAACTACAACAAGACTATAAACACCGATAGGCGGTGTGAGACTAAACATTAAGATACTAAAATAGTAATATCTCTAACACTCCCCTCAAGCTGAAGGGGAAGCCTACAGCTGGACACAACATAAAATAGAGGGTAAAAGAAGGACGGCAGCGTGGGACAAAGCAACAGCCACCGAGGCCCAACCGCGTGTCACCGGGGATACTTCAACCGGGCAAGAGCCACACGACGTTGGTCCGCAAACCGACCATGACAACGCTGGATACACTCGGAGTGGAAACAAGGTCAACCACGCAAGACCAAACCAACCCTACCAAATCCAGAGAAAACGACGAGGAGACACAAACAACATATGAAATCAACCTAGGGGCCATGTGTGACTAAGGCAGGAGTCGGGAAAGAAGCATCCGAGTCGCCATGATCACAAACACTCCCCCTCACGTGAAATACGTGCAAGAAGACATAGGATATACCTAGGGGCCATGTGTGACTAAGGCAGGAGTCGGGAAAGAAGCATCCGAGTCGCCGATATCACAAACACTCCCCCTCACGTGGAATACGTGCATGAAGGTATAAACTACGCCTAGAGGCCGTGACGTACACTCCCCTCACGTAGATCACGTGCACGAAGGCGAAAATCGTAAAGCGACCACACTAACACACCACAACAACGAGAAAACTGAAAGAGAAAAAAAAAAGTAACATTAAACCCTAAACGGGGCCGTAGACGAAGCTGCGCTGAGTAGCAGCCATGCCGGAGAAGAAGAGAGCCGCAGCGGGTGCAGACAGAAGCCGGAGAAGTAGCAGCTGCAGCAGCGGCAAGAAGGCTGGGCCGGAGAAGCGGCTGTAGCAGGCCGGAGAAGAAGAACGCCGGAGAAGATGAGCACCGGTGGCAGCAACCCTTCGATCGGCGGTCGACGGGAGAAGCATCCGGCAGCAGCAGAGGCACGCCGGTAGCCGGAGAAGAAGAAGAAGCGGGCGCAATGTCGGAGGAGAAGAAGACGGGCCAGAGGAGGAGAAGAAGTAGCCGGAGAAGTGCCGGAGCCATCGATGTCGATGGAAGAAGCCGTCGACGTCGACGATGTCGGAAGAAGCATCCGATGTCGGAGAAGCCATCGATGTAGCAGGCGAAGAAGCATCGATGTCGAAGTTGTTCACGGAAGGCCG
>CM077159.1:193260278-193270278 GCA_039583875.1 Platanthera guangdongensis
GGTTAGTTTCCCACCTGGGTCACTGAAAAAAACATTGCCCACGAATGGTTAGAGTAAAGAAAAACAATTCCCCTAGTGACACTAAAATAGATTTACATATGAATGCATGCATGTCTTTAAAACTAGTCTCGTGCACTGAAAAACATTTCATGATATATGATATGCATGCTTTTCCTATACTTACTGGTGAACACTATAATTCTATACTCATGACTTTCCGTTCATTTACCCAAGTCCTGATGTTCACTAACTAGTGTACTGTCTCACGTCAAATCTGTACTTGAGTTCTAGGTGGCTTCTAGCCTACACGTTTACTGGGAAGGCTCTAGGCAGAGTATCTCCTAACGCGCAAAATCTGAAACTGACGACCCGAGACCATCTGACGAACTCAATTGTTCTAGTGCCACGCGGACACGGTCTCGAATCTACTAACTGTCTCAAAGGGGAGTCAATTCCCAAGACTGTAACTCATAGGATATCATATGCCCTATGAGGAAGGTAGTGCGCCTCTACCAAGCACAAAAAGACTGGTGTGCTACTGACCTTTTTGGTCTGACGCTACTCTGCATGGGATATCTTTTCTGGTGTACTACTGGTCGACCATTGACTTTCTCGTGGTCGACTTGAAGGGACCTTCGCACCCTTGGTCGGACAGTCTCCAACTTCGTGTATATGTGAAGTTTCGTACTTAACTAACCGTCACGATTTTACTAACGTGGTTATGGAACAAGACGTTATCATACGCGTTTCCACAATTATTTGCCTACTGTCACACTTCTCTATGCATGCTTATGATGTTGTACGAAACCTACTCATGCGTATAAAGTATAATTACTTGATATGTCTAACTAAAAGGAATTAGGATTTCCTTACCGTGGTGCTGCGACGTTCGTATACTCGGCGCGGCGACATTTTCTCTTTCAAAGTAATCCTACTGCTGGGGACCTTCAAAACGCTGCCCCGACCCCGCCAAAATCTTGCAATTTACCGTAACCCTAATTTCAGAATTTTCCCCTCTACGATAATCCCATGAAAAAAATATATATATAGCTAGGGTTACAACATTCATGAGTTAAACTTCAATTATTACCTTTAAGTAGCGATTGAAGCTCTCAACGCGTTCCACACAAAATCCGTGGTGAACTACGAACACCAAAACCTAGGATAGGGCAATCAAAACGAAAACCTAGGTTAAATTAGTTTCCAAATCAAAGGAAATTCAAGCAGAAAACGAGAAAAAGGAAGAGATCGAACTCACCGAAACCAAAACGTTCACTTCCACCGGTTAGGATTGAATCCGGCACTTCCACGGCTAAGGAAGGAAAAGGAATGCCCACCGGTGCTCGTAGAGGAGGGAGGAGTGGTCGGAGAGGCGCTCTGGAGGAGTATTGGTCGGCGGAGGGCACCGCGGGATGCGTCTGCTTCGTCCGTCGCAGCGTGCGGGATGCGGAACAGGGAATGAAGTCGGCTGCGGTTCCCGTGAGGAAATAGGGTTGTGCGAGATTTTTGGCTTGCGGTTTTATGTATAAACCGCATGAGAGAGGGGGGGAAATGCTATTGGCACCCCAACACTAATTCTTTGAATATTAACTCATCCTCACCCCACGCGTCGTTAAAATAAAATGCGTCACACCCTATAATTTACGCACTTGACTGACTAACGGACACTATCATAAGACAAAC
Organism: Platanthera guangdongensis; assembly: GCA_039583875.1. Lineage (NCBI taxonomy): Eukaryota > Viridiplantae > Streptophyta > Magnoliopsida > Asparagales > Orchidaceae > Platanthera > Platanthera guangdongensis. Next base: position 193,261,962 of record CM077159.1, read on the forward strand.
AGTATACCTTGCCGACGCGCCGCCTCGATCAAAATTCGTCGCGACTTGCCCCTACAAATCAAATAATTTTTCGCGTCAAATTTCGGATGTTACATGGATTATGCCGGCTCGCTGGACGACCGACGATCGACAACTGGTTTTTGTACTTTGGAGGAAATCTTATCACATAGCGGAGTAAGAAGTAGTCGGTGGTTGCTCGCTCCTATGCCGAGGCTGAGTACCGTGTAATGACGGCCGTCGTATCAGAACTAACCTGGCTGGAAAGTCTTCTATGGATTTGGGAGTTAAATTATCCCCACCTTCAACTTTGTTCTGTGACAGTCAGGCTGCAATCCATATTGCAAAGAATCTTGTGTTCCATGAGCGGACCAAACATATTGAAGTTGATTGTCACTTCGTTCAAGAAAAGGTCCAATCGAAGATGCTAAAGCTTGTGCATGTTCTTGCTTCTGGGCAAATTGCTGACACTCTTACTGATGTAAACCGGATTCGGGGTTTTCAAAATAAATATTTTTTAAGCAAATATTTTATTTTGTTATAAAATAAAATTATGATTTTACTTTTAAAGAAAGATTTTAATTTTGAAAGGAGAGCCGAGTTGACCAAAATCTGAATTTTTGCGCGCGCAATTACTCTCAACCGCTTGAACTTCACGAGATCGTTAACCGTTATTAGAAAATATTCCGCGACGCCTATGGAATTGATCCATTGCGAGATCCGTACAGCCACAAGCTCAATCACAAACAATAATTTATGAAATAGAGGTAATCAAGGCGGCAAGAACGTTCGAGGCAAGCTTATGTTTAATTATTTGAAACGCCTAAAATTTAACCAATAAGAGTAGCATGGAGGAGAAGAGGATTACCCCAGGGCTTGGGCCAGTCCAAGCCCAGTCAATGCAAAAAGGCCCGTTGAGTGGGTTGTGGGCTTCACGGGTTGGACAGTACAAGAGGCGGCTTCAGTTGAACTTGATTTTGACGGGAGGCCGGAACAGAGGGGTTTAACACGAGGGACAAAATCCGGCCGATTGACGGAAACAACGTGCCGGGGTGGACGTCAATCGGAAACCGTCGGGCAACCGTGAGGTCGATGGCGACCTAGTAGAGAGGATCGGCGCTGGAAACTGTGGCGGCGCTGGACTGGGGTGTCGCCAGGGTAAGCGGCGGGAGGAATGGAGCTCCAGGATTCCTTCGGGTTGATCGCGCTGAGCGGCAGGGAGATGGCGAAAGCAACGTCGGGGCGCACGGCGGGGCTCCGCAAAGCTCCGACGATAGAACGTGACTCGTTGGCGGCGATGGATTTGGGCTCGACCGACAATACAGGGGAAGGAAAATCGAGTTTCCTCCTCTGTTTCAGTCTGGTTCCCTCTCCTCTTTGCTGTGGATTTAATTAAATAGAGGTGAAGATGTCTCTTTCCTCTTTTAATAACTTTCTAAATATCTCCGGGAATAATATTTTCTATTGATTTCCTTCTGTTTCTAGTAGATTGGTGCAGATTTTCTGGAATTACTCTTGGTAACTTCCCAACCAAAGATTTCTTGACTTAAACTCTTGTTTCCTCTAATTGTGGGGCTTAATTTTATGCGTCTTTTAATAAATTAAAACTTGGTTTTTTCCGTTCCTACTACCTAAATTACCGGATCTTTTTATTCAGGGTCTCATCGGGCGATCAAACCGACGAGCCCAACAAGTACATGATATGAGAACGAGTACAAAAAATGAGTAAATGAAATAAAATACATGATAAATATTAGGGAAAGTACTACGATGCGACGAATGATGCATCAATTCTCCTAGGGTTGAAAGAGGTCGAACTCAACGAGACTTCGCAAAAACAGGCAATGGAGAGATCTGACATCATCGCTGATGCTAGATCGGGTGGAATATCTGGGGCCTTGACGGGTGGCTCAACTAGTGGCCCGATGCGTTGCTGAACATGAACTAGACCAAACCTCCTGCAATAAACAATCAACTGACCCCCCTTTGAAAAGTACAACTCATGGCGACAACGACCGACCGTGAGTTCGTAATGTTCAGAGGTTGCTCACAAAATATTAGCAGTAATTTTATGCAATTCCATTAGATAATTAATATGAGCTTGTGCATCGAAGAAAATACGTTCATGGAATGAAAGATCATGGCAGTCAGGTGGGCGGGGCCCACGTAGAAAATCTCATAAGAAGATATATTAAGAGAGTGACTTTTAGAATTATTACAGGTGAAATTTGTTTGTGACAGTACAAGATCACATTGTTGTAGATTCGTCTCGATTAAACGCCTAAGAAAATTCTTCAAACTCATATTAACGATTTCAGTCAGTTCATTGATTAAAGAGTGATGAGCGTTTTTAAACTCGAGTTTGGCGAACTCTCAACCCCATAATATATTCAAAAAATTAATTATGAAATATTTAATACATTGTTGTAATTCCGCAAATTCGCTTATATCTAGATTAATATTTTTTTGGTTTAAAATTGATTCCAATTTTATCCTTTAAAAATTTCCAAAGAAATCCTTTAAAACGAGTGTCTTTATTAGCAGTGAAAATTTTCGGAGTTCTTATTATTCTTAAAGCATGATTTTTCTTGAATATATTGATAATTTGACAATAATAATTTTTTTAAATAGATTTATATTTATAGGATGACAAAATAACATAAAGTGGTATTCTCCAAATACAAAAGCAATATGTGGTAGTGACACTAGTGCTGTGGGTGGGTGGGTGACCATCAAACGTAACATCAATAGGCTCAAGGGTTGGTGAGTGTAGTGGGCTCAGAGACTTGGGACATATGTAATTCGAGTCTATGTCACCTAAGACGCGAGGTTCATCACTGGTCAATTCCTCCCGGAGCAGGGGCTCGCGAAGGAAATCAGTGACCACGGTTAATGATTCAGTGCGTGCAAGTGAAGTTGCTACTACAATCATATGTCATAAATCGGGGGAAGAATCTCTTCTTTCTGGAGCTGGGGCTCAGGAAGAGTTTTCCTGACTGGAGGGGTTTCTATAGTGGATACTAGTGGGATCAAGGTGCTCGTGGGGGAAACGACGAGTTTAGAAAGAGGACTATTAATTTTTCCCAATGCGAGTTCCACCGATTGGGACGTTCTTGGGAAGTGATTAGAAAACACATATCGTCCGTGTATTTTTATTTCAAGGTTGCTCGTGGGGGAAATGACGAGTTTAGAAAGAGTACTATTAATTTTTCCCAGTGCGAGTTCCACCGATTGAGACGTACTTGGGAAGTGATTAGAAAACACATATCGTCCGTGCATTTTTATTTCAAGGTTGCGTACATCGGCGCACAACCCATTCAAACTCTGCTTGAGGTCTGCAGTGACAAACTCAACTCTTCTCATTAACATTTAAGTCGCTCATCCATATCTTCCATTTTTTAAAAAATTATTACTATTATTATTATTTTTAAATAAGATAAAGATTTTTTATTTTTTTTAAAAAAATAAAAAATTTAAAATAAAATGACATAATAAATTTTTTATTCGCTTTTTTTATTTTTTTTTTATTTTATTTAAAGAAAACCGGATCGATCGACTCACGACAGGAGTGAATCGACTCCTCTGATACCAAACTGATGCAAACCAGATTCGGGGTTTTCAAAATAAATATTTTTTAAGCAAATATTTTATTTTGTTATAAAATAAAATTATGATTTTAATTTTAAAAAAGATTTTAATTTTGAAAGGAGAGCCGAGTTGGCCAAAATCTGAATTACTCTCAACAGCTTGAACTTCACAAGATCGTTAACCGTTATTAGAAAATATTTCGCGACGCCTATCGAATTGATCCATTGCGAGATCTGTACAGCCACAAGCACAATCACAAACAATAATTTATGAAATAGCGGTAATCAAAGCGGCAAGAACGTTCGAGGCAAGCTTATGTTTAATTATTTGGAACGTCTAAAATTTAACCAATAAGAGTAGCATGGAGGAGAAGAGGATTACCCCAGGGCTTGGGCCAGTCCAAGCCCAGTCAATGCAAAGAGGCCCGTTAAGTGGGCTATGGGCTTCATGGGTTGGACAGTACAAGAGACGGCTTCGGTTGAGCTTGATTTTGACGGGAGGCCTAAACAAAGGGGTTTAACAGGCGGGACAAAATCCGGCCGATTGACGGAAACGTGTCGGGGTCGACGTCAATCGGAAACCGTCGTGCAACCGTGAGGTCGATGGCGACCTAGCAGAGAAGATCAGCGCCGGAAACTGTGGCGGCGCTGGACTGGGGTGTCGACGGGGTAAGCGGCGGGAGGGGGAATGGAGTTCCAGGGCTCCTTTGGGCTGATCGCGCTGAGCGGCTGGGAGATGGTGAAAGCAACGTCGGGGCTCCGCAAAGCTCCGGCGATAGAACGTGACTCGTTGGCGGCGATGGATTTGGGCTCGGCCGGCAATACAGGGGAAGGAAAATCGAATTTCCTCCTCTGCTTCAGTCTGGTTCTCTCTCCTCTTTGCTGTAGATTTAATTAAATAGAGGTGAAGATGTCTCTTTCCTCTTTTAATAACTTTCTAAATATCTCCATGAATAATATTTCCTATTGATTTACTTCTGTTTCTAGTAGATTGGTGCAAATTTTCTGGAATTACTCTTGGTAACTTCTCAACCAAAGATTTCTTGACTTAAACTCTTGTTTCCTCTAATTGTGGGGCTTAATTTTATGTGTCTTTTAATAAATTAAAACTTGCCTTTTTTCCGTTCCTACTACCTAAATTACCGGATCTTTTTATTCAGGGTCTCATCGGACGATCAAAACGACGAGCCAAACAAGTACATGATATGAGAACGAGTACAAAAAATGAGTACATGAAATAAAATACATGATAAATATATGGGAAAGTACTACGATGCGACGAAGGATGCATCACTTACCAAGGCATTACCTCGGAAATTGTACCATCAGTTCCTGTCCAAGCTTTGTGCCTACGACTTGTACGCTCTAGCTTGCGGGGTAGTGTAATAACAGTCTATAAAGAAAACTAGGAAACAGTATTAAAACTAGTAGCAGTAGGTAATAACAGTCTATACTAAGCAATTTAAGACTTACAGCGGAAGTAAAAAAAATTAAACTAAGGGTAAACACATACCTGAAATCTGAATTCACAGAGCCACTAAACAAGAATGGAATTGTAATAACTGAAAATCTGGTAACAATAATAGACTGATACAAGTTATATAAAATATTAACCGGGTACATTGTCCACATCTACAAGTACATGCTGAAAAAGAGTAAACTGAATGGGAAAAGTACTACAAACTGACACCACCATAACGCTCATCCTATACGTAGTTTCCCACCTGGATTACCTGAAAAACATTGCCCATGAAGGGTCAGAGTAAAGAAAAACAATTCCCCTTAGTGACACTAAAACAGATTTATATATGAATGCATGCATGTCTTTAAAACTAGTCTCGTGCACTGAAAACATTTTATGTTATATGTTATGCATGTTTTTCCTATACTTCCTGGTGAACACACTATAGTTCTATATTCATGACTTTTCGTTCATTTACCCAAGTCCTGACATTCACTAACTGGTGTACTGTCTCACGTCAAGTCTGTACTTGAGTTCTAGGTGGCTTCTAGCCTACACATTTACTGGGAAGGCTCTAGGCAGAGTAGCTCCTAACGCGCAACTAAAACTGACGACCCGAGACCATCTGACGAACTCAATTGTTCTAGTGTCACGCGGACACGGTCTCGAATCTACTAACTGTCTCAAAGGGGAGTCAACTCCCAAGACTGTAACTCATAGGATACCATATGCCCTATGAGGAAGGTAGTGCGCCTCTACCAAGCACGAAAAGACTGGTGTGCTACTGACCTTTTTGGTCTGACGCTACTCTGCATGTGATATCTTTTCTTGTGTACTACTGAGCGACCCTTAACTTTCTCGTAGTCGACTTGAAGGGACTTTCGCACACTTGGTTGGACAATCTCCAAACTTACGTACACGTGTAAAGTTTCGTACTTAAATAACTGTTCATGACTTTACTAACGTGGTTATGGAAGAAGGCGTTATCATACGAGTTTCCACGATTATTTTTCTACTGCCACATTTTTCTATACATGGTTATGATGTTTGTACGAAACCTACTCATGCGTATAAAATATAATTACTTGATATGTCTAACTAAAAGAAATTAGGATTTCCTTACATGGGTGCTGCGGCGCTCGTATACTCGGCGCGGCGACATTTTCTCATCCAAAAGTAATCCTACTGCTGGGGACCTTCAAAAAGCTGCCCCGACCCCGTCAAAGTCCTGCAATTTACAGTATCCCTAATTTCAAAATTTTCCCCTCTACGATATTTCCATGGAAAATTTCTATACAACTAGGGTTACAAAATACATGTGTTAAACTTCAGATATTACATTTAAGTGAAATGATTGAGGCTCTCAAAGCGTCCAACCCAAATTCCGCGGAGGGTCACGAATTCCAAAACCTAAATATGGCACAAGGAACATAAATCTAGGTTAGATTACCTTCCAAACCGAAGGATTTCCACAAAGGAATATGGATAACGGAAAAATAAACTCATCGGAAACGAACGATTTCAACTTCCACCGGTTAGGGTTGAATCCGCCACTTCCACGGCCAAGGAAGGAAAAGGAATGTCCACCGATGCTCGTAGAGGAAGGAGGAGTGGTCGGAGAGGAGTTCCGGAGGAGGATCGGCCGGCGGAAAGCCTCGCGGGAGGCGTCGGCTTCGTCTGATGACGTTGCGTGCGGGAGACGGAGCGGAAGGAGGAAATCGGGTTGCGGTTTTTCTTCTCCCGTAAGGAATAGAGTCGTGCGGGATTTTATTACTTGGCATGCGGTTTTACTTGTTAACCGCATGAGAGAGAGGGGGAAAATGCTATTGGCACCCCAATTTCTAATTCCTTAGAAATTTTCCCATTTACATCGCGCACTCCACTATTATAAAATGCGTCACGTACTATTATTATCGCACTTAACGAACTATCTGTCGCTATCATAAAGTACAGTAACTTCATACCTTGACGACGCGCTGTTTCGATCAAAATCCGTCGCGACTTGACCCTACAAATAAATAATTTTTCGCGTCAAATTTCGGATGTTACACTTGGTGCCTACGACTTGTACGCTCTAGCTTGCGGGGTAGTGTTAGAGAATATGAGGGAAAACGATGTAAAAGCCAATGTATAAGGCTCATCTATAGCCCCGCTTCCTCTTCTATTAGTCTCACATCTCTTGTATAGGATTCTTTCTCCTTCTCTTCTCCTATATATTTGTACTCTCTCTTGTATTTTGGTTATGACAAAGGATATACAAAGTTTGGCTCTAAGTTTCTACAATAATTTTAGAACTGTTATGATCCCACCTGCCAGATATTTGTCTAAGTTAATCCTATACACAAGAATTTTTGTTACACTTTGCGATTTAGTTGCGAGAAAAAGTAGCATGAAAAATAAAAAACACATGCACAAGCGGATAAGTAATTGCAAAAACAGGCTGCACATATATGGATATAGTTAGCAGGTACAATTTTCAAGAAAAAAATTCACAAAAAGAAAATATACTACATTAAAAGATGATAAAATCACTAAAATAGTCTCCCGAGTATTTAGAATGCATCGATTAGAGCATCAGATTTCATTTCCTACAACATGGACACTAAAATTCCAAACACGAGCATCAAAATTTTTCAGTGAAAGGTCAGGTTACATCTTAAGACGGCTAGGGGAAAAACATTTCCTTGGATCATGAAAGATCACTTGTGACCTTAACACATGCCTCACATGAGCCTTTTAATTTTTGTAGCAGAATCAATATATCATGCATATTCAGAGGTCAACTTCAATAATTTTCTCATTAAAAACAGAAAAAGTAACCTAATTCATCATGCAAATTGTTGTTCCTTTGTCTGCAATATGAAGAGCTTGTCCCTCGTGTACCAATACTCCGTAGTAGTAACTGAAGATCTTCATTTATCTGGCTTTTCCCAGATACAGACCCTTCCATGCACAAAGAAACTTCTAAATCGTGCATTGCTAAATCATAATATTGGATTGAAGCATTTGCCTTCCCTCTCCTGTACCAAGCCTAAATAAACACAGGCAATGTAAGTAACGACTAACATATACCTGCAGTATAATACTAAGAAGAGAATAATAATGTTACCATTTAGAAGTGAGAACATAAAATATGATAGTATTATCTTTAGTATGAAGAGCTCTGATCATACTGTCGCAGCAAAGTGAAGATTGTCTACTCTTTTTGTCTCAGTAGAAAAAGAAATCAAATACATATAAATATAGAAAGGACAGTAGTAAGACTAAACAT
>CM077159.1:193918757-194030871 GCA_039583875.1 Platanthera guangdongensis
CACCAGAATAACACAGCGAGGGGCAGGAGGCCAGCTCGCTTCGGGCAAGTCGGGCAGTAGGCCAGTTCGCTCTAGCCCAGGTCGGGCGGGGCGAGCCACGCGAGTCGCCCCTTCACCCCTCTCGCTCGCTCAGAATTCGTCGAGCAGAGTCTGGGTCGCCATTCGTCGAGCGGAGTTTGGGTCGCCGTTCGTCGAGCGAGTTTGGGTTTGGGTCGCCGTTCGTCGAGCAGAGTCTGGGTCGTCATTCGTCATACAGAGTTTTCGGTCGGCATTCAACGAACTGGTATTCGGGGATGGTTCGATGAGTCCAAATTGGCGAGCCCTCTTCCGAGGCTCCCATGGTTGCAGTTGGAAGCCTGGCCGCCAGCCCGCTCTCTATGCGCGACTCGGCTGCCGGCCCGCCTCGGCACGGGTATTGGCGGGTCGCGGCGGCCCGGCTCCCGCTCGCCCAAGGAGAGTAAGCGAGCCGCAGGAGCCAGTCGCACCCGCCTCCCGCGAGGGGAGAGCAGTGGCGAGCTGACCTTCATATCCCTGGGGGTGGGCCTAGTAAAGGCCCAGAGGTAAAATTACCTGGATGCCCTCCCCATGGGTGCAAATAGTTAGTTGGAACAGCGGAGCTACGCTGTTGGCAGACCAAGCTGGGTTGCACATAGCTGTTCAAAACAGCGGAGGTTGGTCATTTGCAGGCCGTTTTCAGAATTCTATAAATAGAACTCAAGGGGCACCTCAGAAGGCACGCTTTGATACTCACTAACTCCTAATTCCCGAGTGCTTTTGAGGTTGTCTTAGCTTGGTCTGTCCTAAGGAGGGAAAGTACTCTCAGGGTGTTCCGGGTGTGTGGTGGGTCCTCCCCGCCGAGCCCTTGGGTCGGTTCTTCCTTGTCTCTTTTGTTGTTTTGTTTGCAGGAGCGAAGTAGGTGCACGATCACCCCTTCCCCAAGGTTAACTCCACAGAAGATCGAGATCTCGGTTTCAACAATATATATATATATATACGAGTGACAGGCACGGGCCTCCGGCCTCGTGCCCCGCGCGACAGTACTCAGTCCCGTCGGCGGGGTCGCCCGCCGCCGGCGGGGTTCGCCCGCCGCGGCGGGGTTCGCCGCCCCAGCGGGGTTCGCGCATATGTAATATAATATAATATATATTTATATAATATGTTATAAATATATATAATATATAAAAGATAATATTTAATTATAAAAAAAATTTAAAAATAAAATATTTTTAAAATATATTTAAAAAAAAAATAAGGGGGATTAAATCCCGCCTATATATAGGCGGGATTTAATCCCCCGCGGGATTTAATCCGCCTAAACAGGCGGGATTAAATCTCGCCTATAATTAGGCGGGATTTAATCCCGCGCGGGATTAAATCCCGCCTAACTTAATTGGCGGTGTGGGATTTAGTTCCACACCGCCAATTCTTTTATTACTTTTTGGGTATATAAAGAGTTTTGGGTCTTGAGCTGTAAAACTGTGCATGTAGGCATAAAGTGGTTTGTTCAGCGGGTTATGTAGGCTGGCGGGCGGACCCGCTGGACGGGTTGTGTAGGCTGGCGGGCGGGCCCGCGCTGGGCGGATATTCTATATTTTTGGACTGGGGTGATGAGTTGTAGGTGTCCTAAATTTTAGAGGTCCTGTATAGGTTTAGGAGATCTAAGAAAAAATCTGAACGGTCCTGATTCATTATTGCGATCAACGGTTGTGATTGCTTAGATGTCTTAATTAGATAGTCAAATATGCTAAGTTGATAAATCTTTTTAATATAGTATATAGTATATATATATATATATATATGTACACTAGCGATTATTTTCGTTGCTACTGGCCATATTCTTTATGTTTCTTAACAATCTGTTTGAATTGGCTGGTTCTATTTTTCTCGCTAACAGGGGTTTGACTCCAAGGCTCGCTATGTACGTCTCGCAAGGAGCTATTTTCTTCGCTTCATACGAGTTCCTCAAAGCTGTTTTTCTTTTGGAAACTTCAAAAAACACCGATGAATTAAAGGAAAATGAGATTTGCGCGGATGATCTCGAAGCAGCAGGACTTCAGAAACTGCCTGTGTTGGGCTCTAATTAGTCGAGGAGAGAATTAATAACAAAAGAGGAGTATATTTGCCCCAGATTTTGGCTTATTTTGTTCCACTGTAATAATGAGAAGTTTCTAGTATATTCTAGAGTTCTCTTGATGAGTTCTGGAAACTTCCAGTCATCAAATACATTGTAATATTACTCATTGAATCTCAATTGTCAGGGAGCATAACTCAAAGGAAAGCCATTTAACTGTATTTTTATATGATCTTATTCCCTCAATTTTACAAACCAACCATTTTTTATGCATGGCTACAGAGATTTATTTCACTTGGTTTTCAAAAGTGAGGGACAAATTGTACATAAATAATTTAGGGGCTTTTAAAAGATGTACCCAATCAAATGCATCGAGCTCGTAGCCCGTTTGTAAATCACAGATGGGCGATGCTTATTCGCAACCCACGTATGTAGCGCAACTCGAGACAGGCGATGCCATCGCAAAACATAGGCTCCATTTGGGGGGACCGGTGAAAATAAGTCCCCCCCAAACGGAGCCGTAGTGTGAGTGTGTATATATATATATATATATATCGACGCTACAATAAAGGAAGTTCATTTAAAAGAGTTCGGCTCATATAACTTCGATTTTGTATCCATCAAATGCAAATTTCAAAACATTTGTACTTCTTCATTGAATTTCTTATTTAATTATGACAAAAAATCATAATTTAGTAGCAGTGTTAAAATTTACAAAGCCGCAAAGAACACATCTCATTAAAACAAAATCAAAACTTCATTATTGAATTTTCTTTTATGAATCTAAAATTTAGTAGTAATGAACAAAATGTTTTTTAACATCTACCATCAGTCTCAGTAAAGTCCCCACATAACAACAATTTTGCTCCTCAGAACTCATTTCAAACTACAAAAAAAATTAAGTGAAATTAAAACAAGAAATCACATATTGGATCAATGAAACAATAATCTAATCACAAGAATACCAATAAAAATTCTAACATCTAGGCTGCTAAAAAGCAACAAAGATACTCATAATGGAAGAAAGTAGTAGGAAATGGCAGCAAAGGAAGAATCGATTGGAGCCGGACCAAATCACATAGAATCGGACCAAAATGTTAGTAGCCGGTTTTGTTTTGGTTCTTATTGAAAAGGATTCTGGTACATAAATGATCCCTACGCAATTCATTACTTCTCTTTGTGCATCTCTCACGGAAACGACCATCTTAGGATACCATTTGGTATGCTCAACGCACCTAAAATTTATACTTTGAACTAAGAGGGACATCTGTGAACAATTAAAAAATGTGACATATATTTATGCATGAGCCGGGCTGAGCCGACCCCACTGTAGTGGGATAAAGGCTTGAGTGCTGTTGTATGGGCCGGGCTGACACATGAGCCGAACGCCACTGATCCATGGTCCCCGCCCAGACCTAGAAATTCCTACCGACGGCAAGAGTGTCTTCCCGGCGCCAATTCCGGTCACCGGAGAGTTTAGAGGAACCGCGGAGCTCATTCTGAGCAATCCGATGTCCGATCCCAATCCTCCGCCCTCTCTTTCGATCCCCAATCCTCTCCTTTCTTTCACCCACTTCTCCCCTTTCCTCTCCACTTCGACTCCTAATCCAAACCCTAGTTCTACCTACGACGTCGACGTCTCCTTCCAAGTCAAGCGGAAGCGCACCGGCGTCCGCCGCAAGGCGCCCCTTGATTCTTCCCTTCAAGCCAGCCCTCCTCCTCATCCCCCTCTTCCACCGCAAACGTTTCCGCAAATCGCTTATTCCATCAATAATTCCCTGAATAAACCTAACCCTGTACCTGATATCTCCGAAGAGATCATCGTCATTAACAAGGAGGCCACCAACGAGGCCCTCACCGCCCTCACCCTCGGCTTCCCTGCCGACTCCATCACCGATGAGGAGATCGAAGCCGGCGTCATTTCCTCAATTGGAGGAATCGAGCAGGTGAACTATATTCTCATCCGTAACCACATTCTCTCCCGGTGGAGGGAGAATGTCTCCAATTGGCTCACCAAAGAGTTTTTATCCAGTGTCCTTCCACCCCATTGCGAGGTCCTATTGAATTCTGCCTATAATTTCTTGGTTTCACATGGGTATGTTAATTTTGGGGTCGCCCCTGCCATCAAGGAGAAAATTCCAGCTGAACCTACCAAACAAACTGTTGTCATAGTCGGTGCCGGCCTAGCAGGATTGGCGGCGGCTAGACAATTGATGCGTTTTGGGTTCAAAGTTGTGATTTTGGAGGGGAGGAAGAGGAGCGGGGGTAGGGTTTATACGAAGAAGATGGAGGGGGCTGACAAGTTTGCTGCTGCTGATCTTGGTGGGAGTGTATTGACAAGCACACTGGGAAACCCTCTAGGAATCATTGGAAAACAACTGGGATCATCTTTTCACAAGGTTAGAGATAAATGCCCGCTCTATAGACCCGATGGCAAGCCCGTCGATCCTGATGTGGATATAAAGTTGGAGAACGCCTTCAATCGTGTCCTGGAAAAAATGAGTCGACTGAGGAAATCAATGGGGGAGGTTGCCATGGATATATCTCTTGGAGCTGCTTTAGAGACCTTCAGGCAGGTTTATGGCGATGCAGTGACAGATGAAGAGATGAACCTGTTCAATTGGCATCTGGCGAATCTTGAGTATGCCAATGCTGGGTTGCTTTCGAAGTTATCATTAGCATTTTGGGACCAGGATGATCCCTACGACATGGGTGGTGATCACTGTTTCTTGCCCGGGGGTAACGGCCGTTTTATTCAGGCTCTAGCCGAAAACGTGCCAATTCTATATGAGAAGACTGTGCACACTATTCGGTATGGTGCTGATGGAGTCCAAGTTATTGCAGGGGGGCAGGTTTATGAGGGAGACATGGCACTTTGTACTGTCTCACTTGGTGTTCTAAAGAACGGGTCTATAAAATTTTCGCCTGAGCTTCCTCAGAGAAAGCTTGATGGAATCAGGAGATTGGGATTTGGGTTGTTGAATAAGGTTGCTATGTTATTTCCTTATGTTTTTTGGAGCACAGATGTTGATACTTTTGGGCACTTGTCTGAGGATCCAAGCCGACGGGGGGAATTCTTTCTGTTTTATAGTTATGCTACGGTAGCTGGCGGGCCGCTCTTGATTGCTCTGGTTGCAGGCGAAGCAGCTCACAATTTTGAAAGCATGCCCCCGATGGATGCCGTGTCAAAGATTCTTCAGATCCTTAGAGGTACATTCCATCTCCCTTTTTAGTATATATTATCTTTTTTTCTCTTTCTTCAATTTCCATATGTTATTGTTGTGCTGTTGCATGAGATGTTGAGTCTAGCAAATAATTTTTTGAAACTTATATTCTGTTGTTGAGTTCTACCCCTTCACCTCTCTATTCCTTTTTCACACTAATTTAACTACTAAAGACCATAAGATACCTCCAAATATGGTGAGAAAAGAGAATTATTGCAGAAGGTTTATGAAGTTCAGTTGTGTACATGTATGAGATTGTGTGAAATAGAGTGTAATTCTTCAGGGGAATGAATGAATGGAGATTAATTGAGCAACTCTAGATATTTTTGGTTTTTGTCTAATACCACTGCTTTCTTTTTGTTGGCATTTTCTATTACTCTTTCCCTTGATGAGGAGTTTGGTGGAGCCCTTCTATTCTCAGTGAGAAAGATAAAGTGTATTGTTGAAAAGCATAACATGCCTCCATAGGCGAGATTTTGTCTATGCATGATGGTTGAGATGCACAAAGGATTGCTGCAAAATAATGTTTGCAAGGACATTTTCTTACAAATAATTTTCATGTGAGATACTTTGGTGTTTTATGGTCTAAATTTTCTGATGCAATGCAACAACTATATAAAAAGTACTTTAGACTGTTATCTCTAATGTTCTAGTTTTGGGATTTTTTAGTTTCATTGCATTTGAGTATTAGGATTATGTTTATTTAAATTTGATGATAGGATTTAAGGTTTATCTACATTTGAATTAATTTGTTTTTATGTCAACTATCTCCTCTCTGTTTCATATGATTTTTTCTAAATCTCCCCTCTCGACATTTCCCTTTCTCCTTGCTGTGTTATTCTATTTCTGAGAAATCTGTTTCGATAATTCCTTCCATACCATACAAAATGTTGAAGCCAAAAATGACCTCTGTGGAATTCGGGGTCCTTAGAAAGGGGTGACCTCACACCTACTACACCCGGAGGAACGTCACGGACCAAAGATCAAGAAGCTAGAAACAGACCCTCGGCTCTAGCGCGGAGGTCCCACCTCACACCCGGAACACCTTTGAGGTCTCCCCCTCCCTAGCCAATGCTGAGCTAGGGTGCCTTGGAGGATGAAGAGAGAGTGAGGAAGTGATCCTCTTCAAGGCACCCCTAAGGGTCTATTTATAGTTTTCCAAATCTCATGTACCAAAATGCCCGAAACGCCCCGACGCCGAATATGTCTTGGGCCAATAGAAAACAGCCACGCCGGGGGGTAAAGGGGTAAAAACCACCCCGCCCCTCATCCACCTAAGGGCCGAGCACAGGGGCGACGAGGGCAGGGGCGAGACCCCCGGCCTTGGCCGGTCTCGCCCCTCCAAGCCGCGGGCAGGGGCGAGACCCCCGGCCTTGGCCGGTCTCGCCCCGCCAGGCCGCGGGCAGGGGCGAGACCCCCGGCCTTGGTCGGTCTCGCCCCGCCAGGCCGCGGGCAGGGGCGAGACCCCCGGCCTTGGTCGGTCTCGCCCCTCCCAGCCGCGGGCAGGGGCGAGGCCCCCGGCCTTGGCCCGTCTCGCACCTCCACGCCGCGGGCAGGGGCGAGACCCCCGGCCTTGGCCGGTCTCGCCCCTCCAAGCCGCGGGCAGGGGCGAGACCCCCGGCCTTGGCCGGTCTCGCCCCGCCAGGCCGCGGGCAGGGGCGAGGCCCCCGGCCTTGGCCGGTCTCGCCCCTCCACGCCGCGGGCAGGGGCGAGCCCCCGGCCTTGGCCGGTCTCGCCCCACCAAGCCGCGGGCAGGGGCGAGACCCCCGGCCTTGGCCGGTCTCGCCCCGCCAAGCCGCGGGCAGGGGGGGCACGGGGGATACCCCGGCCCCCTCAAAAAAGGGCCACTGGGGGAGGCCGATTTTTCCTCCCCCTACTAGTATATTTCCAAGGCCAAGCCAAAATTGGCCACCAAAAGTGCAAAATCTCCAAAAAGCTTAAAAACGCGTTTGTCTTGTTTGGGGCCCACTCTTCGCAAATACGGGGTTGTACACAATCCCCGCTCTTTTCGAGGTTGACACAAGCTCAGAAAAAAACATCCAACCCAACGTATTCGCGGAGCGGCCTTCTTAGAGCCGAAAAATACTCGCCCTCGCCCAGGGGCGGTCAACCTGTCAAGCCAGGTAATGGGAACCTGGGTGACGAGATCCCCTCCGGGTAAAAAACACTTCACCCCCCGGAGGGGTCAACCTGTCATGCCAGCTATGGAAGCCTGGGTGGCGAGACCTCCTCCGGGTAAAGGACACTTCACCCCCCGGAGGGGTCAACCTGTCATGCCAGCTATGGGAGCCTGGGTGGCGAGACCTCCTCCGGGTAAAGGACACTTCACCCCCCGGAGGGGTCAACCTGTCATGCCAGCTATGGGAGCCTGGGTGGCGAGACCTCCTCCGGGTAAAGGACACTTCACCCCCCGGAGGGGTCAACATGTCATGCCAGCTATGGGAGTCTGGGTGGCGAGACCTCCTCCGGGTAAAGGACACTTCACCCCCTGGAGGGGTCAACCTGCCATGCCAGCTATGGGAGCCTGGGTGGCGAGACCTCCTCCGGGTAAGGGACTTGGCTTCCACGAGAGATCAACTAGTCTTGTCAGCTAGTGAGAGCCTGACAGCATAATCATCATCGGAGCAAAGGACTTGACTTCCACGAGAGATCAACCAGCTCTGTCAGCTAGTGAGAGCCTGACAGCGGAATCATCATCGGAGCAAAGGATTTGGCTTCCACGAGAGATCAACCAGCCCTGTCAGCTAGTGAGAGTCTGACAGCAGAATCATCATCGGAGCAAAGGGCTTGGCTTCCACGAGAGATCAACCAGCTCTGTCAGCTAGTGAGAGCCTGACAGCGGAATCATCATCGGAGCAAAGGACTTGGCTTCCACGAGAGATCAACCAGCCTTGTCTGCTAGTGAGAGCCTGACAGCGGAATCATCATCGGAGCAAAGGACTTGGCTTCCACGAGAGATCAACCAGCCCTGAGTGTGATCCTGACAGCGGAATCATCATCGGAGCAAAGGACTTGGCTTCCATGAGAGATCAACCAGCCCTGTCAGCTAGTGAGAGCCTGACAGCGGAATCATCATCGGAGCAAAGGAGAAAAGAGCCACCCCCCGAGGCACTCTCGACCCTGCCAGCTGGTGTGAGCCTGGTATGAGGAGATCCTCCCGGGGGTTGGGAGCTGAACATGTCACCTAAGCTTTTTCAATTTCAACATCCTCTAATGGGGAAAAAAGACGGGTTACATGACCCCCCCCCCCCCCCCCGACTCTGCTGGTCGTGGGCTGGACTCATTACAACATAAAAAAAAAGATACAAGACTCTGTCGAGACGAGGCTTCTTCAGGGGGCCTGGGCCTAATGGTCGTTATCCAATTCCTTCCCCTTGGATACTTCCATCCTGCTCAGGCTCTCCATGATCTTCTCCATCTCCTCTGCCTTGGCCAACCAAGAGATGGTGTTGACAGCCGTGACGTAGCACTGCCTCGCCATCCGGGGGTCTCCCTTGATCCTGACCTGAGTCCCCACTGAGTTGAACTTAAGACACTGGTGGAAGGACGAAGGCACACACCGGAAAGCACTGATGTGGGGCCTTCCGAAAATGGCGTTGTAGCTGCTTGGAGCGTCAACAATGACAAAGCTGCAGTTTCTTGAGATCCCCCTAACTTCACCTGGAGTCCGACTCCACCTTCCACTTCCTTTCTCTCCCCTGAAAATCCAAACAGGGGTCCGTCCGAGGCCAGCACCCTTCTTGGCTCTACTTTCATCCCGTCAAATGCCTTCTTGAAAACGACGTTGACAGAGCTTCCGTTGTCAACCAAGATCCGGGAGACGGTAAAGCCTTCGATGGCTGCCTGGATGACCGGGGCGTCGCAGAAGGGATCCTCATGCTCTGGCATGTATTTTGATGAAAATGTGATCTTTTCTTCCAGGGGCGGGGCCTGAGACGTCGAGGCGACGCTCCGACAGTACATGACGTGGAGACTTGCCTTTCGAGTGGCTTCTACCCCCACCCCCCCGTGGATCACAGCTATACCACCTCGGGGTCCTACATCGACCCGGTCTTCGCATACATCATCACCCCCTCCTTGGGGCAGAACTCCTTCAACCTGCCCCGGCGGCTGAGGCTGAGCTGGGCCTCTTGCCCCCCTTACCTCCAGGAACTCGGGGCAGGTAGTCGTGGCGTGACCCTCCAACTGGTGGAAGTCACAGTAAGGCAAGGCTCTTCCTCCCCTCTTTCGGCGGGCTCGGCGGTCTCCCCCCATGCCTCTTCCTCTGTTGTCGATCACCAAAGCCTGCTGGGGTGGGGGTAGGAGCTGCCTAGGGGCCTGCCTATGGAAGTTGAATCTCCCTTGGCCCCCGTGGAAGTTCCCCCCTCCTTGGATGAGAGCTCTTCCTGGACCTTGGGCAGGTCTTCCCTGGTTCCAGACCCTCCTGTCCTTGGAACCTGAGCTCTCTGCTCCTCTCTTCTTCTTCCTTCCTGATGCCTTGAGCTACCCTGCTCCTTTGACTCCACCTCCGTCAACTTTGTCAGCCTCTTGACAAATGCCGGGTTGGCTGCCTCCATGGCAATCTCTTCTGCCGCCCTTTCCATCAGCTCCTCGAAGGAAAGGGGGGCCTTCCGGGTCAAGCTCATCTTGAAGAAGCCCTCCTTCAGCCCAACGGTGAAGGCCATCTGTAGAGCATACCCTGGCATCTCTTGGATATCCAGGATCTCTTCCTGGAACCTGTCAACGTAGTGGGCCAGCGACTCCTCGGCCCTCTGCCTTATCAGAAAGATGGATTCGGGACTCCTCTTCCTCTTCTTGGAGGTGGAGAAGCGAAGATGAAAGCTCCGGCTCAAGTCCCGAACTCATAGATCGACCTCAGAGGGAGTTGATGGAACCAGTTCCTTTCCTTCTCCTTCAACGTGATCGCAAAGAGGCGACACTTGAAGGCATCCGTCATCGGTCTGATGGAGACGGCATCCTCGAACCACTGCAAATGCTGGACGGGGTCATCCTTCCCGGTATAGTAAGCCATGTCTGGCTCTCTGAACCCCTCGGGAACGGGAGCTGAGATGATTAGCTCGCTGAAGGGTGACCCCCTAAGGTGTGGTCTCGCCACCTCTACTCGCGCGACCTGCTCGCTTGGGAGGTTGGCACTCGTCGGGCTGGAGAACAACTCCCGGCCAGTGAGGTCTCGCTCGACCCCATCTCCCATCCTCTCCTTCCCTGGCCTTCTTCCTGGTGCACTTCCTTCTCCCCCCGCTGGGGTCATCTCGCCTAGACCCCTGGGAGTCGACTCATCGTGAGGGAGGGGAGCTAGCTCCTGGGGGGTTGGGGTGGAGCTGTCACCCTGAGGAGCAATGTTTCGCAACATCTCCATGATGTCCTAGATGGAGGCCATGAACTCTTGCCTCCCCATAAAGGGTCCTGGGCTGGGGAGCTCGCCGAGATCATCACTACCTCCTTGACCTCCAGTCATGACACTCCCGAGATCTTCTGTGCTGGTCACTCTCCACGCTCACCGCACCAAAGTGTTGAAGCCAAAAATGACCTCTGTGGAGTTCGGGGTCCCTAGAAAGGGGTGACCTCACACCTACTACACCCGGAGGAACGTCACGGACCAAAGATCAAGAAGCTAGAAACAGACCCTCGGCTCTAGCGCCGAGGTCCCCCCTCACACCCGGAAGACCTTTGAGGTCTCCCCTTCCCTAGCCAATGCTGAGCTAGGGTGCCTTGGAGGATGAAGAGAGAGTGAGGAAGTGATCCTCTCCAAGGCACCCCTAAGAGTCTATTTATAGTTTTCCAAATCTCATGGACCAAAATGCCCGAAACGCCCCTACGCCGAATATGCCTTGGGTCAATAGAAAACAGCCACGCCGGGGGGTAAAGGGGTAAAATCCACCTCACCCCTCATCCACCTAGGGGCCGAGCACAGGGGCGACGAGGGCAGGGGCGAGACCCCCGACCTTGGCCGGTCTCGCCCCTCCAAGCCGCGGGCAGGGGCGAGACCCCCGGCCTTGGCCGGTCTCGCCCCGCCAGGCCGCGGGCAGGGGCGAGACCCACGGCCTTGGCCGTTCTCGCCCCGCCAGGCCGCGGGCAGGGGCGAGACCCCCGGCTTTGGCCGGTCTCGCCCCACCCAGCCGCGGGCAGGGGCGAGGCCCCCGGCCTTGGCCGGTCTCGCCCCTCCACGCCGCGGGCAGGGGCGAGACCCCCGGCCTTGGCCGGTCTCACCCCACCAAGCCGCGGGCAGGGGCGAGACCCCCGGCCTTGGCCGGTCTCGCCCCACCAGGCCGCGGGTAGGGGGGAGACCCCCGGCCTTGGCCGCAGGCAGGGGGGAAGGGGGGAGACCCCGGCCCCCTCAAAAAAGGGCCACTGGGGGAGGCCGATTTTTCCTCCCCCTACTATTATATTTCCAAGGTCAAGCCAAAATTGACCACCAAGTGTGCAAAATCTCCAAAAAACTTAAAAACGCGCTTGCCTTGTTTGGGGCCCACTTTTCGCGAATACGAGGTTGTACACAAAACATTCGTGATTGAAATCGTTGAAATTCTCTGGTCTGGAAGGTTTGTGTTGGTGAAGGAAAATTTAAGGAGGATCAAAAGTAAGAAATTTAAGCTCTGGTTATTAACATCAGGTAGTATCCTCCTTCTAAACTACATAAAATAGAGTCACTTTCGATACTAGTTGGTATCAAACTTAGATAACTTGAAGGTAAATATCTAAATCCTACCCACACTTATCCATCATTAACATCATCCATCCAAATTCCACTATGAAAAAAGAATCAAAACCCTAACCATAAACTATCCTTAAGTGTGAATTTTCTCTCTATTAACATGACATCTTTAATTCCAAAAATTAACCTGATTGAGGTTCGAGACTATGCTTGTGAGATAGATACATTACAAATGTAAGAAATGCCTGTGAAGTTACGGTGTTCTCCTTATTCACTTTTAAATCCGTGTCTTGAATGTATTGTCGTGTTTGATGAAGTTTATAAGAATCTGTGGAACGTTATGATGGATGTAGAGTAGGATGAGACGCATATATGCTTGTGAACTGCTTCATTTAGAAGCTTGAGTCAATTCTTGAAGTTTTGCATGCACCTCCACCAATTCAGAAGCCTAATGGTAAACTTACTTTTACGCCAATCCAGGTTTTATGGATGAGTTTTATGATAATGATGGATGCTAACTCTATGATTGTGGCCTAGAATATTCTTGAGCCTAAATATGAGATTGTGCTCAATCCTATTGTTGAGATGAAAATATTTTCTATTCTTATCAGGTTGGTTTTTGTTTCACAATATTCAAGTACGTTGCTCATTTCTTTGTTGAACACAGTGATTGAGTTTGCATTGCCACTTATATCACTATAAAGTGACCATAAGTTCTTTTTATAATAGTGTTAAGAAAAATGTATGAGATCATAAAGATCGCCTTTCGAAAACTGAGAGAGCTCGTATGAAGATTTTTTTTTTCAAAATACTCATGTCACCAATTGAGCAACAATGGTAGCTGATGCAGTAGAGATGATTTGCTTTTAAAATTTCTCCTGGACAAAATGACAACCAATTTCTATATATTTGGTTCGTTCTTGAAAGACGAGTAGTGGAGATGTAAATAACAAGTTGATTATCACAATGTCACTTTATGATTCTGTTAAGTGCCTCTTTGGTGCTTTGTCAGAGAGCGGCGGGTGGAGGATGGTGGTGGGTATACAAGAGTTGTTAACCCTAGAAATGGTGGATGAGATGAAAGAAGTTGAAACCCTGAGGGGTGAGAAGAGAAGAAACTTGAGGGAAAGAAAAGAGAACTTGATATATTTCTTGCATAATGCTTACATGACCCCAAGGGCCCTATATATATAGACGTTGATGACATAACTTTAAATACTAAACATATCATAAAATATTAAAGACAATTAAATACGACAACGATTATGACTCAATACAACACGACTCGATACAGTGACTTGACTCAACATAATAATAATAATAATAATAATAATAATAATAATACAAGATAACTTATGTGGACCCGTAACACTTCATCCGTCTTTGACATCGAGCTTACCCGCAAGCTCGAACTCCACGTGGATGGTCGAATTATCTGGCATCTTGATCTCCCGCCAGAACAATACCTGATCGCGCGTAGCGGAGGCGGTGGCGTCAGCGAGTTGTGGCGGTACCGTCGAAAAGGCGAGCTGCAGAAGTAAAGGCTTCGACGGGGTCAGTGGAGCACTGGTGAGCATCAACGGTAAGAAGGTTGGAGGAACGACGACCGACAACAGGGACGGATCCGTCGAGGTTAGCGGAGCAAGGGCCGACAGAAGAGACGGTCATGTGGTCGGTGGAAGCGGCAAGGCAGAGGCCGGCGAAGCAAGATCCAGGAGAAGGGGCAGTGATATGGTTGGAGGAGGCGTCAAGGCAGGGGCCTGCGGAGTAAGAGCTGGTAGAGGAGGCGGCGAAATGACTGGAAGCGGCGGAGCAGGTGATCGGAGGCGGCGGAGCGGGTGACTGTAGAGGAGGCGGCGGGGCGGGTGATTGGAGAGGGTATTTACGGTTATGCCTCTTTGGTGGTTTGTCGGAGAGCGGCGGGTGGAGGATGGAGGTGGGGATATAAGGGTTGTTAACCCTATAAATGGTAGAGGAGATGAGAGAATTTAAACCCTAAAAGGGAGGGGGTCTTCCGAAGGGTCCTCTGCAACATATTTGCATCGTCGTTCCCCTTCTTTATGCAGCCATGATCCAACACGCTACTTGCATGCCCTATCGTGCATCCTCCTTCTAGTCTCTTCCTCCTCTCTAGCGCTTCTTCTTCCCCTCACAAACCTTCTCCTGGCGTCCTCCAGTCCCCTACTGTTGTCTAGCAACCCCGACGCATTTTCAGAGCTCCATCATCACCTACCGACACCCAAACGACTTTCGGCTGCCCCAGGGCTCTTCCTCTATCGTTGTCCGAAAACACAGTCCACAACAGCCCCATCGCCAGTTGTCTCCCTTCTGCCCTTCGTTCCACGCCCCAAACTCGTTTAATGACCCTCCATACTGACGAGGACGCATCCACCTCTATTGGCGCCCATCACTTTGATCGGCTTGAAGCGGCGCTTGAGGATCTCACTCTCCTCCGAGAGCTCGCAGCCACGTCTGTGAACCACTGACTGACCCATCTTGGTTGCTTGTTTAGTCTCACATCTTAGGATAGGATTCCTCCCCTCTCTCTTCTCTTATATAAATGTACAAGTATGTATGATGGTACCATTAAATTTGAGAAATTAATAGAATTATTTTTTGTCTCAGTTTGTTACACTTTTCTACGTGGTATCAGAGCCGAACGGTCCTTTCTACCTTGTGCAGTTAGAAATATTCTAACTGCAGCCCCTTCTTTACGGGTCTTTTTTCCCTACCTTGGGCGGTTAGCACAATTCTAACCGCAGCCCTCTCCCTTGCGGGCTCCCCTCCCCCACACCAACCCCGTGCTCCTCCATCCCTCACGTCTCCCTTTCCTTTTATAGTTTTTTTGACAGGTCCCGCCTGAGATCGACTTTCGCGGGCTGTTCAAGCTAGTAGCAGCTTGCTCTCTCGCTCCCTCCTGGGCACGTCTTCTCGCAAGAGCTTGTTGTCCTAGCCGCCACATCTACCCGCAACTCTCCTCGCTCTCCAAGTCGCCGCCTCTGCTCGCAGCTCTCCTCGACACTGCTCTCATTTATAGTGTCCCCCCTCCTCTCTAGCCGCCGATCGCTAGATCATACATACCTGCAGGTCCTCAAGCTGTAACCACTCAGGCCGCAATCTCTCCTCAATCCGCAGTTTCTATCCAAGCCGCAATCTCTTGTTGTTTCTTCACAAGCCTGCAAGTGTGTACGGTTTGTATGGTTCTTCTCCAGGACGCCGCCAGTTCTTCTCTCCGCTGTTTCTTCAGGCTGCAACTTCTTCACAAGCTACGGGTTCTGCTCAAGCCACTGCTCCTTTGCCCGCAACTGCTGCTTGCCAGATCGCGACAGCTTACTCTACCCGCCGCGGTTCTCTAACCACCGCTGATAGTCTAGCCGAAGTCCTACCCACAGTTCTATTCGCAACTATAACCGCAGTTTCTTGCCTCTGCTAACCGCAACCACATCCTGCTTGCCTGTTCAGCATTTGCCTGCTTGACCGCAACCTCTACCCGCAGCTGCTAACTGCAAGTCCCTAGTCGCAAGATAGCGTGATCGCAGCGCCCCTCTCCTGCCTTGGGTATGCTCGCAAGCTAGTGTTTGTCAACATCTTGCTGCTTGTAGCCGCTTGCCACAGCTCTCCTTGCCCACTCGATCTCCTGCAGCTATGTTTGGCTCTTCTCCAATGGATGCACATTCTACTCCAACCAGCATTCAAACTAACATTGTTGTCTTGCTCACTGAAAGCCAACAACTACAAGGGATGATTGGCCAATCCCCGGACTCTGTTGTGTCTATTTCTAATGGAGGGATCTCCTGTCACGTCCATAGTTCATCCTGGATTATGGACTCCGGGGCAACACACCACTTTACCCCGGCGAAACATCAACACAACTTGGCCTCTGTGCATCCAAAGTTCATTACTGTTACTAATGGGGACACCACTCCTGTTTCGGGCTCGACAGACGTCCACATTACTCCCTTCATCACTCTTCGCTCAGTTGCGCTTTGGATTCCCAAATACCTTAAAAAAATCCACAAAAATGCATCATATATCAAAATCA
The DNA here is from genome assembly GCA_039583875.1 of Platanthera guangdongensis. Taxonomy (NCBI): domain Eukaryota; kingdom Viridiplantae; phylum Streptophyta; class Magnoliopsida; order Asparagales; family Orchidaceae; genus Platanthera; species Platanthera guangdongensis. The sequence goes on from CM077159.1 coordinate 193,934,747, forward strand.
TTGTCAATTTAATATCAAAATCATTGTCAACTTAGTATTAATGGATATTGTGATGTTGATTGGGCAGGATGAGAGTCTTCATCTAAAAGAAATCTGCTAGTTGATATTCTATTTTTGTTGAAAAAATTTAGTCACTTGAAAAAGTGGAAAAAAATGTGATTAACTGAACTAGAAGTAGAATATAAAGTCAATGCCCTTATTATTTGTGAGTTGATTTGAATCAAATCAATTTTGGTTAACTTGGGATAATGTGTTGAAGGAATTTGTTACGGGTCCTCTGACAGTTATCTTGAATTATTATTATTATTTATATGTTGAGTTGAGTCACTGTATCAAGTTGTGCTGTATTGAGTCATAGTCGTCGTAGTGTTTAAGTGTCTTTAATATTATATGTATGTTTGGTATTTACGATTACGTCAAGCGGTAGGAGCGGCAGGAGGAGCAGGCAGAAGACGATGGAACGGAGACGAGCAGTGAAGGGCTTGGAATTGGCGCATGGATGTGGGAGAGAGGGGAAATGACTTGCGGCAAGAGGAGCAGGCTGAAGACGATGACGCGGAGACGAGTTGTGGAAGGATCGGAATCGGCGGAGCGAGAAACAGAACAAGTGGAAGACGATGGATCTGAGGCATGCTGGAACAGGGATGTAGGTCCAAATAGTGTTTCGACGGAAGCCCTAAATGAGCAGCAGGTCAAACTAATTGATAGTTGCACGCTATCGCGAACTGAAATTGTAAGATTGAACACAAAAAGGCGATACAAATGTTGAGACAAGCTTGGTCGGAACTCTTGAAGGCTGGTCCCCTCTAAGAGCATGTCTCACGTAGGAGAGTGTAACACACTTACAAGATCTCAAAAGATGGACATAAAGAGACAGTACCTACCTATGAAGGTTAGATCATAATAGTGTATTGGATATATCTGAATCTTTCTTGTTTCTATTTTATTAGGTATAAATTGTGCTTATGTTCTCAATTTTATCAAATTCAATAAAGTTGGACTTCAGAAATTTACGGCAGGTTTTCTAGTCCCCACGAGATTTTTGAAATACCTGAGCTTGTTATTAAAAGATTTACAATTTCTGGATTTGCATTTCGTGTTATCAACATGTAAACTACTCCTAATAAAAATTGATACGGGAGGAATGAAAAATGCATTGATTTCTTCTTGTGTTGAAGATTTAACTAACATTTGATAAACAGATATCTACAAACCGCAAGGCATCGATGTTCCAGATCCCCTCCAAAGTGTATGCACCAGATGGGGCACAGATTCTTTCAGCTTGGGCTCATACTCTCACGTTGCCGTTGGCGCATCCGGAGATGACTACGACATCTTAGCCGAATCCGTCGGAGACGGGCGCCTATTCTTCGCCGGTGAGGCCACCACGAGGCGGTATCCCGCAACAATGCACGGCGCCTTCCTCAGCGGGCTGAGGGAAGCCGCCAACATAACTCGCCACGCCAACGCCCGAGCCTTAAACATCGAGGTCGAGCGGAGCATCTCGAAGAACACTCGATCCTGTGCCGCGCTTCTAGAAGATTTGTTCAGAGAACCTGACCTTGAATTCGGAAGCTTCTCCGTTATTTTCGGCGGAAAAACTTGTGACCCGAAGCCGGCAGCGATACTGAGGGTGGCACTCGGTTCCCTGAAGAAGAGTGGCTGCGACGGAATTCGAGCTGATCAACAGCATTTAAATAAGTTATTGTTTCAGCAGTTGCAGTCTCACTATAATCAGCAGCAGCAGCAGCAGCTTCATGTTTACACTTTATTATCACAGCAGCAGGCTTTGGAGCTGAGAGAGGTCAGAGGAGGGGATGAGATGAGGCTGCACTACTTGTGTGAGAAGCTTGGTGTGAAATTGATGAACAGAAAGGGCTTGGGATCCACAGCTGATTCTGTCATTGCTTCCATTAAGGCTGAGAGAGGTAATCCTAGATCACTGGAAGCTTCTAGATTAACCAAGGAATAAATGGAATGATACTGAGCCAATAGTAAGTTGTAGTTGATTAGTAATTTTTTTGTTCATGCGGTCTGTAACTCGCAGTAGAGTTTGGTTGAGATATGCGAATATGCGTCTATCATCCCAGGCGAAGAAGGCAAAGTGTAGAAGAAGGCTTTTAAAACGCAATACAAGTGTGTGGTTATGTCATTTGGCTCATGTAATAGATAACGACCTGCTCTATACTTGCAAGGAATCGTTTAGGGCTTTTGCACCACCAGAGTCCTCAATAAAGGAAAATGAGGGGTTCTTGGGGGTGGCGGTCGTGAAATTGGTGGTTATGATTCGTGGCACGCCCAATCTCACCTAAAGAAATTAGTGTTTTTCTCTTGGCAGCGCTCATAACCGGCGACACGCTCGTCCAATCTCTCTTGGCAGCGCTCATAACCGGCGACACACTCGTCCAATCTCACTGGAGCAAAAATTGTGTTGAACGGACTGGAAGTCGCTCCTGCTCCACTAAGCGACAAAGTGTTGAAGATGATATACATTTTGAAATGAGATAATGATTCTAACTACTTCCATCAAGAGAATGTTACAACCATGGTTGAAGTTTGATACATAAAGAGAGTTGTGACTACAAAGGGCTTATCAAGGCATTGTGGTTGGCACGGGGGCGACTCGGTTTGGTGACTCGGTTTGGTCTCGAATTAGCATCCAGCAATAGGAGACGCCGATGATAAAGTCAACATGATGGGAGTCAACATCATCAAGCACTACACTGGTAACAAATTTCTTAATTAGTAGTTGTTTTACTTCTCAATAGAGGAGGGTTATTAAGAAAATTAATATCTTAATTATCTTCAACCAGCATGTTCTTTTCATCTCTCCGCTCCTATAAATGCAGGTTGGTAGCAGCAATAATTAGACTTCTGTAGCAAGCAACATGTATTTTGAATGCGCATTTAGCGGCAACTGTTGTGCACCCTTGAGGTGTAAGTTGAGTTAAGTCGGCTCATGAGCTCGATAAACTGGCATTCAAAAAGTTCAACTCGAGCTCTAATCTATCGACAATCCTATTTCTTAGCACACTGAATCTAAATTCTTTTACTTAATATTAAACATCAATGGCTATATCATTAAACAACGATCAACCAAATAATAAATTATTAAATAAGTAGATAAAGCTCACACATGCTTTAGGGCGGGCTTTGTTTGCATCTAGGCGGGGTCTGCCCGCATGAATTAAGAGCTACGCTCATGCTTGCTGCTCTCCGGTGCACGGGCTTTGCCCGTGGTTGACATACCTGCCTCGCTTGACCATGTCTCACTCGGCCAAATACATTGAATTTATCTAATTAAGAAGCGGTCAAGCAATCGTGTTTTTTTCCGAGCGAGACGTGGTCAAAGAAGGCATGTCTGTCGACCACGAGCGTAGCTCGCGCACCCAAGAGCAGCGAACACGGACGCATCATAGGTTTCATGCAGGCGGAGCCAGCCTGAATGCTGGAGAAGCCTGTATAGAGATGCTCGTGTGTGTCAGTGTGTGTATGTGTGTACCTTGAGATAATTGATGTCCATTTAAAGTTAAAGGAGAAGATAGACCAAATTCTACATGGTATTTCCTTCCTCCCCTCAATCTCTTCTTTTTTTAAAATATATAAGTCAGAATACTTTTCTTGGTCTACTACTGCTCAACTCACCCACTCCTCCCTCCTAGGCAGAGCTTTATGCATGGCAAACATAGTTTTTTGTGAGACAAACAGAGCGAGCTTTCTGTGCGACAAATAGAGCTTTAGTAATCAAAGTCGCAAAGCTGGTCACACAACAAGTTGAGCATTTTGAAGTAGACTCGCAGAGCTTGCTCCACAACATGCACATTGCATAACCGTGGAGCTTCCAAAACGACAAGCGACGTTATTTTCTCTTCGTGTGAATCGAGCGGTGGGTTATCAACCTCGCGGAATCCTCAATATTGTACTTCAAATTGCTACTAGTGGGTTTTCTCAGGTCAGTCAAGATTCCATGAATTTTCTCTTTTCGAGTTTTCTACGTAAAATTGTTATCTCTTTTTTGATTATTTGCATGCTCGGCTCTCTTTTGAGCTAATATAATCCGGCTCCATGGGCCCATGAAACTGTTAAGCAACTTGCAATAATACTTGTATTTATATTAAAGACAAACACATGCATTCAGAATTTCAGATGCACATTTAATTTTTCGAGCAATAATGAAACATTATGGGCACACAAAAATTGACCTTTTTGGTTAAAAGCATAGGCACGCAAATGCCTTCAAACTCTTTCGTGTAGATCTTGAATTCTTATTAACTATTATTAAATACTTTAAAGCGATGGTTTTGGTGTTTTACTTGCAATAATGCATACATTAAAATTAAGCGATATTTATCGGCCCTCCCCTCAAATTTTGCATAATTACAGCTTGCACCTCTCTAATTTTTGAAATTACAAATACTCCAATTCAATTTTTGCATATCACAAAGACCCCCCCCCCCCCCCCCCCCAAAGATTTACTTGAAATAAATACTTTTGTGCATGAATATTTGCATTTTTTATAGAAGTCGAAAATGACAAGAGTTTTATCACATAATTAATTTGTAAAGGTTATAGTAAAAAAATGTCATGCGTGAAAAATTTTGGCAAGGAGAAATCGATACTTGAGAAATCGACGTTTGTCGAACTCATATCGACGTAACTAAGAGCATAAATAGTTCGGTCGTGAACATGGTGGCAATAAACCGTAAGGAACATCGTTCATTTTTTATATTCAGAACTAGTTTTCTTCTCTTGGTGACGAGCTTAATTGTTGTCATGTCAAACATACATTCAATGACGCTAATACTTTTGTCCAAACTCATGACTGGAGCAAAAACGTTGCTTGAAACCGAGCATTCATTCTTCTAACGCTCTGTTTGGTTGGGTTGTTGTTGATGGAAAGCTGCTGATGAAAAACTGCTAATAGAAAAAGTGCTAATTCTGGAAAACAGTGTTTTGTTTAAAATTGTTTGGGCGAAATGGAGTTTATAAAACAGAATTTTGAAAAAATTATTTGGATACAAAACGGAGTTTTGGACAATTTTTTTTCTTCGCAAAATGACCATTCCACGGGAAAAATGTAAGTCCGGTGTATGCAAATGTTAATACTATATTTCAACCAATTTCATGAGTTACACTCCTACTATAAACAATTTCGGCTACTCTCATGAGCCTATTGTTTACCTTCTCAAGCAATTCAAATCAAGCAACAGCAGTCTTGCAAAGCTAACTAATGGGATTACACATATTAAGCACAAAAAACAATTTTCAGGCGCGAATGGGCTATAGAAGGAAACCGCGGAATTAAAGAACCAGCGTTTACGAAAAAAGTTGCACCAAACTCTACTTATTACTAAAATCATGATGCGGCCCAACTGCACCGCATTCTAACAGCCGAACCAAACGCCACCTAAATCCTTTGTAATAATGATTAATGTAAGAAATAGAGCAAGGAATCTTAACCTCATATTTTTCAGAAAACGGAAAAGAGGGAAAAAAAACCTCCCAAATAGGGCTTAAGGCTCCGTTTGGCACGGTGGTGGCGGTCGTAAACGCATGAGTTAAACCGTCATTTGTTAAGGATCACCTAACAAACATCATATGTTTGAACATAAAAGTGAATGAAGTTTCTTAGGTGGACTTTAACGAATGCCAATTTAACTTTCATATTCATGACTGCCACCACCGTGCCAAAGGGAGACTAAATTCTAAACTAAAGATAGTCGGCTAATATTATCATCATATTTTTTATTAAGATATTATTTAAATAAATATTTTTTAAAAAATATAATTAATTTAAAAATAAATTCAAATTCAATGCCTAAAATTAATTTAATTAATTATTCTCCTCATTATTGGAGTGTATCAATAAATATTTTTAATATAGTAAGTTAATATTAAAAAAACCAAAAAATGATGTAATATTTTTCAAATTGTCCCATTAATTCAAATACACAACTAACACAAGTCAACATATATAGAATAAGATTATATAACACCACCAAAAAAAACGGAACGAGGGACAAAACGTTTGTAGTCTTCACTAACCTCCAGTAAATATTTGAATTTTCGAATAAATAATTATTTGTTTTCTTTCTTCAAATTATATATTTCCTTTCACAATTATTAGCTGAGTATTTCAAACATGGGTTATGTTTGAACAAAAACATTACCATCATAAAATATAATGTATGTTTGGCATGAAAACTCTTAAACCGGCTTAGGTGCCGCCACGGATCGGATAGGGCATCAAAGCCGTTAAGGCGAGCGAAGCGAAGAGAGCCCAATTCACCACTCAACTCATTGGATTGGCTTTCCGCATCCTCACGGGGCCGCTCGGACTTTGAACTGGCAAATCGAGTATGGAATTAGAGCTCGAGTGGGGCCATCAACCACAGCACAGGTTGCAAACCTATCGAGATGCTTCCTTGCAGAAGGCTGAACCGTCACATAGAAAATAAATAGTTTTGTATATAAAAGTGAACGAAGTTCCTTAGGTGAGGTCGGACGTTCACGAGCGATTGTTCATAATCATCGTCTTCCCGATAGTCACCGCCGCGTCAAACGGAGCTATTATGTCCGAAAACTGCAAAAATTGAGATCACATAAAGAGTGAATGTAGTCATACACGCCACCATCTTTTGAATAGCATTTAGGCTCCGTTTGGGGGACTTATTTTCACAGGTCAAGCGGTTACAACCGCATGAACCTGATCATAATAATGGCCCGGTTCATGCGTTCGTAACCGCTTGACCGGTGAAAATAAGTCCCCCCAAATAGAGCCTTAGACAAATTGGCTGAGAGCAAAATTCAATTTTTAACTAAACATTCAAAACCGGTCCTCCTTTTAGAGCCATTTGGGTTGCTCGCAAATTGTAAGGTGAGGAGACCAGCCTTCGTTTGGCGTGGTGGTGGCGGTCGTGAACGCGGTGATCATGAATCGTCGTTCATGAACACCCGACCTCACCAAAAACAATTCATGCATTTTATGCTCAAAACTAATTTATTTTCCTTGTAGCGCTCATAACCTTTGTCTTGACAAACATGCATTATATCATAATAATACTTTTGAACAAACTCATCGGAGCAAATAAGCTACGTCAAATGAAGCCCAACCTACATTTCAAAAGTGCTTTAGGCTCCGTTTGGGGGGACTTATTTTCACCGGTCAAGCGGTTACGAATTACGACCGCATCAACCGGACCATAATTCGTAACTGCTTGACCGATGAAAATAAGTCCCACCAAGCAAAGTCTTAATGTCGTCATTTGAATTTATTTTTCTTAGTACACATACTTTCACTGGTCGATTGAAATTAACAAAATTCAGAGATATTCTCCATATGCTAACTGAGGATATTTTGATAGTGGTCACGGAAGTGTTATAGCAAATGATGTTGATGTTCAAATATGCAATTTTGATCGTGTTTTGTGCGATGTTCCCTGCAGCGGTGATGACACGCTACTAATTGTATGCAATATGTTTTTTTTATTTAATGATGTGGAGCTGCTAAAAGAATTTGTGTAGTATGAATTGGTTTGTGTAATTTGTGCAGTATGAATTGGCTTGTGTATAGTTGAATTTTAGAAATCAAAATGCATTTTTTTTGTTTTGGGCTGCAAATAGAAAAATGGTGTACAAATAGTGATTTTGGGTTGCGTATATCAAATGGCTACGTATATCCAATTAAATCTACATACGCTTGAATTATATTGGAATGGATATTAACGCTTTGATGCAATGCCCTAACGAACGATGCTGGTTAAGTGTGTTCATTTTTTGATGTCATTGATGTGTTGCTTACAGATTGCATGGTTAAATTGGTTATATTGTGATTCAAAGAAATATGAAAAAGAGCAAACACATCCAAGGCCTATAACTTTTGTTCATTTTAATTGGGAGTTCTCTTGCTTCTTCGAGCAGGAACTTCTATATGCATTGTAGGGGTGTTGACGGGCGATGACGGCAAAAAGGTCAGTCGGATGTTTAAACAACGATGATAATACTTTACATTTTTATTGCAAAAAACATTTTGTAGCAATGAGGTCATCTTAAACATTATTATTGCAACCCGCACATTTTTTCTTGGATTTATTTTATTCATAACGCCAACATTTAACCTGAATACCCGAGCAAATAAATTAAATTAGAATTGTTGACATTCTTTACATTTTCATCTAAAAGTTGATTAAAGATAGAATTCAGATGTCTTTAAATAGATTAACAAATGATATGTTTGATTATTAATTTCATCAAAGGTTTATTTAAATCTCTCTATATGCCCAAACTCTGCAACCATAATTTTATCGAGTGTTTAGTTTGATCTAAAAATTGATTAAAGATAGAGTTCTCGTGTCTCTAAATAGATTAGTTGCAATACAAAATTATTCTTTGTTTGTGACCAAATTGTGATAATTTCTGTCTGTGCAAATCAATATTTTTGCTTCTCCTTTTGACTGAGCCCCCATTGCCAAACTTCTTGAATCCGCCCCTGGAACAAACATGCTTGTTGCGGCCAACTCAACGCTCCTGGTAGACTGAACTAAACTATGCCGTCTTAGCCCGTGGAGCGGTCGAGCGCTCGCGCAAATAGTCACAAAATAAATAAGAAAGTGCACAAGATGATTTTAATGTGAAAAAAACCTCTCAATTGGGTAAAAAAATCATGTGATTGGTTCATTGCCTGTCAAACTTCACTATAACAACAATTTACAAATCGTTGGTGAAATCGAGGGCGACATGCCGCTCCTCGTTATAGCTTGGAGATGAGAGTGAATACGGACGCGATTGGTGGGCGACAGGCTGCCTTACACAAAGTTCTGTTTTGACTGTTCACTGGCGATGGCGGACATTCTTGGACGTGATCGGGCTGCTCAATTCTACTGCGAGGTTAGTTACGATGTGTTGGCAAGGATTAATTTGTTGGATGCCATTCACGTAAGAGGCTTCTTGGAGTGGCCGGCGAAGCGTCTTTTTCCTCGCGGTGTTGTTGTGGACTAGGACAATTTTTTGGATGGTTCGATGGGAGGCGGTGGCACATAGGAGAATTTTGTCAGAGCTCCAACCCGAGTAAGAAGAAAGCTGAGAGGAGAAAATAAATGTTAAAAATGAGAGGGCTGTGAGGGCCTTTTTATAGGTTCCAGGCGGTGGTTACGATAGTTATGCGGCTATTTGCACAATATAACCACCTAAATTACTGGGTTCATACCATATTTAGTATAGTTCAGACAAATATTAATTAATATATTATATATATACACCATAATTTATTTATTAAATATTCCCCCCACTAATCATGGTGGCTACCCATAATACGGACGACGATGATCGTGTCAGGTGGATCAGACTGCGAAGAGGGCCCCCTCTTCGACGAGCGGCCATCTTGGTGGTGGATGGCCGTCAGAGAAAGAGGAGAGTCGCGACCGACGGGATGTCCGACCGAGGCGAGCAAGGGGGCGACCGGCCCTTGCGCCTACCGCCCCACTCAATCGCGGGGTGTGTCCGCAGGGGGGTGAAGAGGTGCGGCCACCCCTTGCGGTCACTAGAGGCGGTCGCGGGGGAGGCCGCCCTTTGGGGCCGCCTGAGGCGGGCACGGGGTGCGACCACAGGGGAAGGGCGGTAGCCCCTTGCGACCGTGGGAGGTGGCCGCAGGGTGTGGCCGCCGTGGGCAGCCACGGGGCTCGGCTGCGGGGGGCGGCAGCCCGTTGCGGCCGCAACTTTGCTGTTGGGGAGCGGAGTCGGCCGGTTGTATCGGCCGGCCGCGGGCGGTTTGCACTCGTAGTGGGATCCTGTTTGTAGGTCACGTGGGGATAGCGCACGCTGATCGAGCGCGCGGTGGCTATTTCCATGATCCCCATCGAGTTAGTGAGAATTATGGGTGATCGGCTAGGCTACTCGCATCTCATTTTCCCTATAAATTTAACATGGCCTCATGGCCCTCATCAATGCTCTATGTGTACATGCCTAACACCACTTGTTTTGGATTAGAGGCGGGCATAAAAACCGGGCCTGTCGGGCCGGCCTAGGCTCGGCCTGGAAAAAGCCTGAAAGGCCCAGGCCCGGGCAGGCCCGATCCAGGCCTAGGACAGGGCTTTAAGGCCCTAACCATTCCCAGTTTTTAGCTTTTAGCCCAACCTGCTGCCCAGCCCGGGCTAAGCCCACGCAAAACACAGGCTTTAGCCTGGCCTGGGACCAGGCTACGCTTGAAAAATCCTTGTCCAAGCCCAGCGCAGCACTCAATCGCGGGGTGTGTCCGCAGGGGGGTGAAGAGGTGCGGCCACCCCTTGCGGTCACTAGAGGCGGTCGCGGGGGCGGCCGCCCTTTGCGGCCGCCTGAGGCGGGCACGGGGTGCGACCACAGGGGGAGGGCAGCAGCCCCTTGCGACCGTGGGAGGTGGCCGCATGGTGTGGCCCCCGTGGGCAGCCACGGGGCTTGTGTATTTGAATTCCTGCGAGGGGCGGCATCCCGTTGCGGCCGCAACTTTAATTCTACCAACTATTACTGTTGGGGAGCGGAGGCTGCCGGTTGTATGAATATCGGCCGGCCGCGGGCAGTTTGCACTCGTAGTGGAATCCCGTGCGTGGATCACGTGGGGATAGTGCACGCTGATCGAGCGCGTGGTGGCTATTTCTGAATGACCTGTCATGATCCCCATCGACTATACATGTTGGGTCAATCTAAGTAATAGAGAATCCTATGGGTGTTCCAACAATCGGCTAGGCTACTCAAAAGCAAATCTCATTTTAACCCTATAAATTTAAAAGAAAAGAAAATAAAACTTGAAACTAGCCTCATGGCCCTCATCAATGCTTATATCTATGTGTACTGATTCTGTTCCTGCAACACTGGACAGATAACCTGTTTTGTCTGATTAGTTTTGAAATTCTGGTTCGCATAAAAATATTTTCGGGCGATCTGAGTTTGACGAATGATATTGAGATCGTTGATCCTAGAATGCCCGGCCTGTTCGACGAATTAAATTTGTTTCCTGAGCAAGGTTCTACTAGGTTCCCGCTCTGAGTTCAGAACAGCGTCCGATCCAGTTCGCCTAGGATGACTTTCAGGGTAATCTTTAAAATTTAGATAAAGCCCTAACCTCTTCATTGATTCCACTCTGAGTTTTCAGCATAGCTGCTGCGAGAAGCATTATCACCCGGATTCAGCTGGTGCCCAGCAGTCCGAGCTAAGCCCGGGCAAAAATGTCATCAGACATTGATTGGCCAGAATTTATCAGCAATCTGGCCTGGGACTGTCATTGCCCGGACTTGCTGAGGAAGCTGGAACTGACAAAATAGCATCAATGGAGTCCATTGAAAATCTAGCCTGGCCATAGTGCAAGCCCAGCGCAGCTGGTGCTTGAAAAATGGCTCAATTTGTCATGAAAAACTCAAAAGAGTCGTTAAGAGCTATCAAAGAGGCAGGTTAACGGCCAACCTCCCTTGATACCAATTAAAGTGATAGATCTTCGTTAAGTTATAAATATCACAGCTCAGAAAGAAATTAACACAGAAGAGACACAAGGATTTTATAGTGGTTCCTGGGTAGTCATCTTCTACCACCCTGGTAGGAAATGTCAGGTTTGACCCAATGGCAGGTCTCAAGTCTTTTGCCAGGAAATGTCATTTCCTGAAGGGAGATGACAACCCTTGCCAGGGGGAAAAGAGGGATGTCTTCTCTTTCCAAAGCAGCTGGCAAACAGAGATATTGAATGGTTCAGGAGAGATCTGGAAGGGTGAAGGTCTTCTAGCTCCAGCAAGCTTCTTAGACTGCTCTTGAGCCACTAGGATTGTTCTGCCTTCCTTATTGTAAAAACCTTTTCTATCGTTCTCTTCATGTTGTCTATTCTCTGTGTATTTTTAGAGTTGCTTTGGAAATTATCCTCATATATAACTTCCGTTTGAACGGCTTAAATTTGATGTATATTTATATTCTGTCAACTTTATGATTCCACATAAATCGTCGATCTGAGCATTCATCGATTCATCGATCGTCGACCTGAGTTCAAATTCGTCGAACTAGCTAGATTCGTCGAGCTATATTTATTGCAATTAGCTCAATTATATATATATATAACCCCCCTCTAACCCCCCCCCCCCCTCGTTCCCTCAATCTCTGATTCTCTGATTTGTCTTACTCTCTCTCTCAGCAATAAATTCTCCTGTCTTGGAAATCCTTTTGTTTCTCTTTAATAGTGTTCGATGGTGTCTTCCTCTTCGATGACGTCTTCCTTTTCGACGATAGTGTCCTCGACATCCGTCGCACATGAAATTGTGGAGCACAAGCACACGGCTCCAGTCTGGGAGCACTTTGAAAAAGTACGTGTGAGCGCAGAATTTAAGGCGAAGTGCAAACACTGCTCCAAACTTCTGACCGTTAGAGGGAATTCGATGCTCGCGCGACATATCAAATCGTGTCTGGCTAAACAAGCCCCGGAGACAAGTCAAGCACAAATTGCGGCAGGCGGGCAAATTTGGACGTACAATCAAATGCATCAACGAGAGCTGCAAATGGAGAACGTCATCAAATGAGGATTACCGTTCGGACACTACGACAATGAGGACGAGACATACTACATATATGCAGGACTTCAACCAAAATATCAGCAAGTAAGTAGATCTACACTTAAGCGTGATGCATATAAAGCTTATTTACAATCAAAATAATATTTAATTAATTATTTTGAAACTTTCGACGGTAGAGTTAGTTTAACGAGTGATGTCTGGAGTAGCAATATTAAAGCAAGATTATCGTATATGTGTATTACGTGTCATTGGATCGATTCCGATTCGTGTGAGCTAAATAAACGTATTATATGTTTTGAATGTTTTGAATATTCACATACAGGTCAAGCTATTTATCACATAATTACTAAATGTATTCGTGAATTTAAAATTAAAGATAAAAATATTAGTATTTCTGTTGATAATGCTACTAATAATACAATAGCAATCGAATATTTAAAACGAGATTTGAAACCAATGTTAAACGTAATTTTTTTCATACTCGTTGTGTATGTCATGTTTTAAATCTAGTTGTGCAGGATAGTTTAACATATGGAACATTTTATTAATAAAATTTGTATTATGTTAAAATACATTTACAGTTCTAAAAAACGAAAACAAGATTTTAAAAAATTTGTAACTGCACAAGTTCATAAATTTTTAAAACTTGAATTTGATATGCCTATAAGATGGAATTCAACCTATAAAATGTTAAAACGAGCCGTTCGACAAAAAACACAATTAATGGAATTTTATAGTGAAAGAAATGCACGATCTTCAAGATTTTAATTGAGATGTGATTGAAAGTTATATGGATTTGCTAGAAGTTTTTTATAGATCAACAACTATTTTATCCGGCGTTTATTATCCGATGAGTCCCCTGGTTATCGAAAATTTTGTATTAATTGCAGAAAAATTTAGTGTTTATAAAAAATATGAAAGTTGGCGTCCGTTAATTAAAATAATAGAAGAAATTTTTTTAAAATATTAAAGAGAAATGTTTGCTATGTTTTCATGCACCGCAGCTTTAAATCTTTTAATAGGTGTAGATGACGTAAAAAATCTTATAGAAGAAATAAATAGCAGTTTGAATTTAAATCAAACATCTATGTATTATGATAATGTAAGCGTTTCAAAATTTAATAATGATTTTACCGAATTTTATAATTATTACGATCAGCTATATAGATCGCAACCTAGAGAAGAAAGCACACAACCTAAAAAAAGGTAGTTTTATAAATAAAATTTTAGAATTAGCATCCCGCAAAAAACAAAGAGCGTCAAGTACTTTAAATGAATTAGGATTATATACGAAAACACAATTTCAAGATTTTATGAGTTCAAATGAAATAAAAAAATTTGATATTTTAGAATGGTGGAAAAATAAAGTTAATACGTATCCTGTTATGACCTTCATGACCCGAGATTTACTAACAATCCAAGCAAGTACAGTAGCTTCGGAGTCTGCGTTTTCTTTAAGTGGCAGGATTCTGAACGAGCGAAGGAGCCGCCTGAGCGACGAGTCTTTGGAAATTTGCATATGTTATAAGGACCACATGAATGATATGAATGAGAGACAACACGTTTCATTGATCGAAGATAGCTCGTCCGAGGTTGAAGAGAAGCTTAACGGCCTAAATTTGGCCGGTGAAGGTCAAATCAGAACGACGCCTTCGAGTTTCGAGTGATTGTGAGTGCAATTTTTTTGTATTTTTAGATTTGTATTTTTTAAATTTTATTATAGATTTTTTGAGGTTATTGTAAATTTATAATTTTTTTAAAATAATAATGTAATTGTTTTTTAAAAAAATTTTGGTCTAAATTAATAATGTTAAATTTATTTTAGAAATAAATATTTTATTAAAATATTTATATATTTTATTTAGCCGCGGCAGACCCAGGCCCGACCTACAGGGCCTAGACAAGCCTCCTCCTGGGGAGGAGGCCTGAGCCCGGCCCGGGCCCGGCAAAAACCAGGCCCGGGCCAGGCTTTTTGAAGAAACAATTCCTAGCTGGTTTTACTAAAATACCCCTCTCAGCGAACGTGCAAAAAAAGTCTCGCGGCATAATTGTTATCTAATAAGAGCAAGGATAAAGTGGGAATTTGAAAGAAATGGTGATTAGCAGGTGGGCGTTACAGAGCTCCTTCGTATTTATTACATTTGCTGAATACACAGGTCTATTTAGCGCAGATTTCATTCGACAAGAATAGCAGTTCATCTCCCTCTATTTCTTCCGTCCTCGTCTTCCCTCCGTCGCCGGCAATGTTGCCCTACCGGAGTCTGATCGAGGCGGAGGTAGCGCTCGGTCGGAATCTCACCTACGCCGAGAACCTCTGGTTTCGTTACTCGGCGTCGATGCCGGATTACCTACTCTACTACCACAACTTCGTCTTTCTCTTTCTCATCTTCACCCTCGCGCCTCTTCCTATCGCCGTCACAGAGATTTTCCGCCCCTCCATCATTGCGCCCTTTAAGCTCCAACCCAAGATCAACCTCCCACCCTCTTCCTTTCTCAGATGCTACAAGGACGTCCTCACTGCCTTCTGCCTCGTCGTCGTTCCCCTCCAGCTCATCTCATATCCCTCCGTCAAGGTATTATTCCCCGTATTTCCTCATTCATTTTGTTCGCTTCGGAATCCGTTTTCTCTAACCCTTGATTGAATCTTGATTTCCTTTTCGCAGTTCGTGGGAATCAGGACAAGTCTTCCGCTCCCTTCAGCATGGGAGATCGTTGCACAGCTGCTGGTGTATTTCCTAGTGGAGGATTACGGGAATTATTGGATCCATCGGGCAATGCACTCAAAGTGGGGTTACGAGAAGATCCACCATGTGCACCATGAGTTCATAGCGCCGATCGGCTTCGCGGCGCCGTACGCTCACTGGGCAGAAGTGCTCGTTCTCGGAATCCCGTCATTCCTTGGGCCGGCCCTGGCACCGGGACACATGATCACCTTCTGGCTTTGGATTGCACTTCGTCAGTGTGAAGCCATTGACACACACAACGGGTATTTATTACGCTTCTGCAAATGAAATCTCCCATGCTTTGACTATATTCTTCACCTTCACCGATGTAAATAGTAAAATTCTTCTTGTTTACACTGTTTTGTTGACTTTAATGCGTAGATCAGGTAGATTGAATTAAGTAGGAAGTAATTGTTATTTTCTTCTCTGCAACCTGCGAAGTAGAAGTTAGCAGTAGATGAGTATGTGTTAAAATAAAATAAAAACAATGATTGGAAAATATAATCCGCACTCACCGCTGAGGTTTTTGGATTACAAGAGAGCAGAGGAATCCTTTTTTCAACTATCATGTAGACAGAAAGAGATGATTCCATTGTTTCCGTTGATGCTTTTTTTTTCCTAGACCATGATATTCTAAGTTCTTATTTCTGAGAGCAATCTCCTAGTTCTTAGATCTTGATTTGCAGATCGATTACTACCCTTTAATTTAAGGTCATGTACCTATGGATCCAACTTGTTTCCTAGTGTCCATTAGTAATTCTCCTACTCCTAATGCTTTCTTTACATTAAATTTGTCAAATTGTGGTTATGAAAGCTATCTCATCCTTTTCATTTAAAGTATTTCTATCCAATCAAATCAAACATGTTATTCTTATTGCTCGATACCTCTTGCTGCTTAAGAGATGAGCAAGGAATAAGGACCTCGCTTTAGTCCGTTGGCTAAGCAAGTAATTATATGCAAGACAAAATCTACTTGAACGACGATAATAGGCATTTAAAGTGCAGAATAAAACATAAGACGGAAGAATAAGATCAAATCTCTGACTATTGATGCTTCTTTTGAGCAGCTCTTCGACTCAAGAACGAGCTTCTAAGCTTTTGATCTCTCCCTCTAGATGTTGTTGAATGAATAAGTGATTGAGCTTAGAGACCAAGTACCCCTAATGGGTATTTGTAGATGCATTGTCATCAATCACATCCACATAATGGGTAATTATCACTAATGGGTAGTGTGAATTAAGAAGTTATTGATCAGTGAACACAACTTAATTAAGTAATTGGGACATACAAACCTGTCCCCGGTCATGACGGTGGGTCCTGCATTGAGTGCTTTCGTGCATTGGGATGATATATTCAAGTCACGACATATAGTTCTTTGGTTGCCTTTGCCTGTCCCAAGGCTTATCACAAAGTAATTAGTTTCGCTAACCCCACTGATACCTCTACCCGCACATGGAATATCAATACCACGGGGACTCGTAAACCTTACATTAGGGTGGGGTGGGGACGGGGGTGTCCTATTACCCTTCTCTGGTCTCGTAGTAGAACAATATTACTAAGCTACGAGAGTGGTTAGGGTGCACCCATTTCAAGCCAACCCCAAAACACCATTACAATCATTATCACACACTTGACGAAGCATAGAGTATCAAATCCTCAGCACACCGGTGTGCGCATGGTAGGTCATGGCGGTATACCGTATTCTAGACAGAACACATGGTAGATCATGCCTACAAACCCTTTTTCCACAATAAGTTCCTTTCCAACGATCACACAAGGCCCCTCACGACCTGCTAGAACTTCAGCCCCTTTAAACTCAAAATATGAGTTGTCACTCCCCTCCCAACTCATCACAAAGCATCAATAGAGATCTCCTTGAATCACCAGACCATTAACCTATGACAGATTCTTCCATCGAGGCTTCTCTCCTCATGATCCTAATCTCATACTCATCCTGTATGATCATCAAGCATATCATCATTATCAAACTCGTCGATGTCATTATCAACCCTTTCAAGGTTATCACAATGAACTACGGTGTTTGTAAGCACCCACCCAAGATATTTGGAAGCTATCGTTGGTCGTAACACTACCGCCCGACAGTATCTTCCAAAAACCGTAAAATTACCCATCCCATCACACTCATGGCTTCGTTTGTCGCATATCCTCGCATCCATACGGCCTTAAAGCCTTCCTAACCTTTCTATCAATTTTTTCTCTAAAAGCAATCACATAAACATCACTGAATTGAGTCACATACTTCGATATTTGCTTCACACAATCACAAAGAAAGATAAAAATGCATAGAAGGATTCAAGGAACTTAATGTGTATCCTATTGAACAGAAGGAGAGGGTTGTTACCTTATAGAATTCCCCTTGCGATGGTATCGTTAAAACAATCAGATGAAGATGAGTGTAATAGGATCCTCTCTGCGGATGCAGACTCGTTTTGCAAATTGGAGCTCTAAAAAACTTCCAATGGAGTATTCTCCTTCTTCTTCCTCCTCCTCTTCTTCCTTTCTTAACTAAGGGAGAGAGAGAGAGAGAGAGAACCAAGAGAAAATGAGGTTGAAATGTCTTCATTTCCGAACTAATAGCATCAGGAGACAGTCCCAACCATCCGATCTCAAAACCCATCATCAAACAATCCTGAATCGTGTTTTAAAATAGTTCACGACCCTGCGCACATGATCGTTCATTTCTTCCGCACGATCATGTGCAGCCATACACAACCTGTTTTAATGTCCTGAAGACGATTGTGCGTTCTGACCTCACACGACTGTGCACGTTCACTCCGCACGAGCGAACCCATCACCCAATCGCGTGGCTTTACATACGCACGACCGTGTGCTTGATAAACAACTCCAAACCTTAGCCCTAAAACTGTTCGTGCAGTTTGTTCACGCATGACCGCGCGTGACTAAATCGCACGTCCACTTGCTACAATGCCTCCAAAACCGCACCGAACAGTCCCCAATCTTCATGGTACTTCCTCAGGCCCTTAGTGTCCCGATGCCCTCAATCACATTGGGTGTTTGGAGGGTTAAACTGATATTTTTGTGGCGTTACAAGCTCAGCAGGCAGGTCGCGAGTCAGATTATGAAGCAATAGTTTGAAGAACTCATCGTACAAAGTGAACCCACTCAACAAAGTTTTTCTTTCCTGTGAGAGAAATGGCGGTATCTGTTGTTCATCGTGGACTTTGTAAAGGGAATCCTGAGCAAGAGTGGCCAAAGCAGGCAGTGTTCGCCCTTATGTGATCAATGAGCTGGGAGGATGAAGTCAACAGTGTCTGGTGTCAGAAACGACGAGTTTTGAAAGAGAGGAAGGAGCCCACAAGTGTTGTAAAGGGGGGATCTAACAAACTCAAGAAGCAAAGGTTCGACGAACTCGGGTAGTAAAGTGACTGATAGGAATTGAAAATCAAAGACAGCGACTGCAAAAATAAGAATCGTCGAGAGTTTTACAGGGGAAATCGAGTAGCTTTGATGCCATGTGGAAAGAATGAAATACGAAGCTCAAATAGTTTTTATTACTTCACAATTTTGTACGCTCACGCCCGCGCGCGCCCGCGCATATATATATATATATACAAAAAATATCATCGACCATTGCGATTGCACAGTGTAACATGGTGGACCCTCAAATAAATCCTGACCGTCCGTTTTTATTAGGTTTGAAAAAAATTTAAATAAAAGGTGATAGGTTTTGATCCCAGGATCTCAAGGGAAAGAAGAAGGCCACCCAACCAACCCAAAAAATATTTGTGCTAAAGTTCAAAAACATTTATTATATATATATATATAACATATTGTACTATAATTGTTTATTATAAAATATATAATTCATTATTGCGAATACATATATATTATATATATTATTCATTATATATAATAATTATTCATTATATATTTAATGGTTTTTTAAATTAAGTAATTAATTCGCATGCCGGGGGCGGGCGATGCCCGCTGGGGGATGCCCGCCGTCACGAGCCGGGTACTGTCGCGCGTGGCACGGGGAGGCCCCCGTTCACTGTCACCCGTGTGTGTATATATATATATATACATATATATATATATATATTCTAGCATCTTCGAACGGGCTCCACCCGTTCTCGATGCGTCGCTGCGGGCTTCGCCCGCAACGAAGCGGGTTTTGCCCGCTTGACATTCCGGCGGGGTTCGCCCCCCCCCCCCTCCCCCCCGGCGGGTTTCGCCCGCCCGGCATAAAATTTTAAACTTTTAAAGTTAAAAATTTTAATTTTCTGATTTTTAAAATAATTATTTAATTATTTATTAATAATATAAATTATTTAAATATTAAAAAATAAAAAATCGAAAAAAAAACAAAAACCCGATTCCAGCCTCCGCCTGCCGCCGCCGGTGACAGAGGAGTGGCTCGGGACGGGAGGGAGGAAGGGGGTGCTATCGGGAAAAATTCCTGAATGAACAGTAGAAGGTTTTGAGAAATTTTTATGTGCAGGCCAATATCCATGAATCCAATGGCCAGAAATGATTTTGTGGAGATCGGACGGTCCAGATGAGTTTAATGGTTTGCTTTGAAATATGCTTATTGTTTTATATGATAAAGATATATATATATATACATATATACGAGCAGTTCCGCATGGGCTTCGCCCATGCTCGCTGACTCTTAGCGGGCTTCGTCCGCATTCGAGCGGGTTGCGCCCATGCTCCCTGAATCTTAGCGGGTTGCGCTCACCTTCGAGCGGGTTGCGTCCATCTTTGAGCATTTTTATTTAAAACATATACATATGAGTATTTAAAATGACCGTAAAAAATATGAATCAATATTTCTTTTTTTTTATTTTATAAAAAATTTAAATTTTCACCTAAAAGATCAATTTCCCTCTCCCTCTCTCCCTTCTCTTCCCCTCGCCCTCTTATCCCTAAATGTTGGGTTAGGAAGGCTATAAAGATTCCCTCTCTCCTCTCTCTTCTCTTATTCTCTCTCTTTTCATTGGATGATTAAGATCAAAAGCTCGGCACAACATGGATGGCATATATATATGTGTATATATACGAGTGCCCGACACGGGGCTCCGAACCCTATGGCCACGCGCCACAGTACCCGACCAGCGACGGCGGGCCCTCCCCCCCCCTCGCGGGCTTCGCCCGCCTCCTGACGACAGTACCCCCGACGTCGCCCCCTCGGCGGGCTTCGCCCGCCTCCGGCCCTATGGTCTCGCGAGACAGTACCCGGTCTGCGGTGGCGGGCTCCGCACGTCCCGGCGCCATGACACCTTTTTTTATATTTAAAAATTTAATTTTTTTTATTATTTTAAAGTATTTATATATTATTTTTTCAATATATTAATTTTAATTTTTTGTTTTTAAAAAATAAGAAAAAATCCCAAGTCACGGTCATCTCCAACGTCGGCGGCGGAGCGGCCGGCGGCCTGACCGGAGACCTCCGGCGGGTTCGCCACCTGTCGGCGGTATTTTGGTGGCGCTCCGGCGGGGCCATCGCCGGCGGTGGCCCCGCCGGAGTTCCACCGGAATACCGTCGGCGGGTTCGCCGACTCCCGGCGAACCCGTCGGGGGTCTCCGGTCACGCCGCCGGCGGCTCCGCCGCCGGCAGTGGAGATGACCGTGAGAAAGGGGATTGAGTTTTCCTGGATCGGGATTTAGGAGAGAGAGGGTGAGGATTTGGGATTTTTTTTATTTGCAAACCAAATACGCTATTTGCAGCCCCCAATCTAACGGCTTAGGAGTAAAAAAGGCAAATCTGATAGCCCATATAATTACCTTATTCTCGAACTCATTTTTATTGGCAGATTGATACTTCTTTTTAGAATAGTATATATATATATATATATATATATATATATATATATATATATATATATATATATATATATATATATATATATATATATATATATATATATATATATATATACGAGTATCTTCGCACAGGCTACGCCCGTGCTCGATGCTCTCGGGCGGCCTTCGGCCGCATCTAGGCGGATTTTGTCCGCCTCCGCACGGGTTTCGCTCGTGCTCGATGCATCGCTGCGGGCTGCTCCCGCAACATATACATATGAGTATTTAAAATGTTCTTAAAAAATATAAATCAATATTCCGATTTTTATTTTATAAAAAATGCCCATTTATATTTAAAAATCAATTTCTCTCTCCCCCTATCCTATGTAGGGGTAGGAGACCTAGTAATATTCCCTCTCATCATTCAAATTAAAGTTTTTTGAATGACTACGATGGAAGACTTGACATATATTAGATGGTTTAGATTAATTTTGGAGGGTTCAAACTATTTTTTTAATGTAGTTAAAGATATAAGAGGAGTGATATCTTAACTCCAAATCAAGATGTGGGACTAATCTATGCACACAAAAATTGCTAAATGGGCAAAGATTATTCAAGTATTCTCATGCTTGCTATGATTACGATTATTTTTTGTTATTATTCAAGTATTCTCATGATATAACTTAACTTCACTAATCTCATTGCTAAATGGGCAAAGATTATTCATATTATGATGATATTATTTTGTTATTATTATTTAAATAACATTACTCTCTAATAACATTAGACTCAATGGCCCCTTAATTATATACTTAGTTCTGACGAGCGCATATATCAAAGCACACTTCACCAGCTTACTTAACTAAATCTAATTCACCATTGGTGCATACATTTTGATATCAATTTAATTGTCTTATTAGTGTAAAGTTTAACGCATATATGTATAGTAATTTTGGCAAAAATAAATGGTTACTTGGAGATGAAAATCTTGTGATCATGGGGTAGAGAAAATGTGTTAAGCACACAAATGTGCATGCCAGCTCAAGTGTAACCCGATGAGTCTCCATAAGGTGACATCATCAGATGGTAATAGCGGGATCTTGGGCAGCCGTTTAGGATGAATTGAGGTTGCAACTACTTAGTATTAAGGATGGAATCAAGGAGGAGGCAACCGACCTTGGGAAGAAACAATGAGTGTTATTGAATGCAGGAATATAAAGGATCATTTACAACTATAAATGTGAATAAATTTGAGCGGTGATTTTGTGCATTAAATTATAATAATGAGTGGCTATTAACTCCTATTATGGGTGGTTAACAATTTCTATTGAAAGTTGCTTGTGTTAAGAAGAAGTTTCCAGTTATGAATCAAAGAATTCAAAGAATTCAAAGGTACGTTTGATTCCTGGTTTGAGACTATTAGAATAGTCCATGTATTAGGCCCATGTTTTTGGGCCCATGTTTTGTTCGCTCCTCTTTAGTCTCACATCTTGTATAGGATTTATTCTCTCTCTCTTTCTCCTATATATTTGTATTCTCTTCTTGTATTTAGATACATAAGCAATACATACAAGCTTTGAGGTTTCTCAACATGGTATCAGAGCCAGGTTCGGTCCTCTAGAGGTTCCTCTTGCTACGGTCTTCCTTTTTTTCAAACCACCCAGCCCGCCATCCCCTGCAGCCTGCCTGTCTGTCCGCACCGGTCTCTTGCGGTCTGCTTTTCCCTTATCCGCGTGGCCTCTGCGGACTACCACTTTGCATCCACCTCTCTTCTCTCTCTCTGTGGTTCCACTCTCCTCAGGCTTCTTATAGCCATCTTCTGCTCTGACCCGTGGGACTCACCTCTTCTTTCCGCTGCGAGCTCCTCTTCTTCTGTCCGCTCGAGCCTCTGTACTCGCAGACTGCTCCTCTCTACTCGCAGACTGCTCCTCTTCCTGTGCTACTCCCTATCCTCCGTCTCTTGCGGACTGCTCTTGTCCGCTGCGGCCTCGAGCTCCTCTATCCTAACCGCTGCGGGGTTTTCCCTCTTGCGGCCTGCTCTTCTTTCTTGCGGACTGCTTCTGTCCGTCGCGGCCTCCTTTTTCCTGCGACCTGCTCCTCTCTTCTGCGGACTGTTCCTGTTCGCCGCAGTTTTCTCTTTTGCGGCCTGCTCCTGTCCGCTGCGGACTGTTCCTGTCCGCCGCGGCCTCCTCTCTCTTGCGGCCTGCTCCTCTCTCCTGCGGACTGATCCTGTCCACCGCGGCCTCCTTTCTCCTGCGGCATGCTCCTCTATTCTGCGGACTGCTCTTGTCCGCAACAGTTTCTCTTTTACGGCCTGCTCCTGTCCGCTGCGGGCTCGTGTTCTCCCCGCTGCTGTGTTCACCTAGACCGTGCGGACTCCTCCCTGTCCGCATTTTGGTCGTGGTTTGCCACATCGCTGGTGTCCGGCATACCCGTGCGGACTGGTGCCTTCCCGCGGTTTCTTTGGTCACGGTCTTCTCCAGCCTTCCCGCTGCGGCCTGGTCGCGCGACCTCCTGCTCTTCTCGCAGCGGTCTCCCTCGGTGATCTGTTATTGCGGTCTGCCTCTATGAGTTCTTCGAGTACCTCCACTGGCTCGGAGGCCAGTCCGCCTGTTGACCGCCCGGCCTGTCCTGCAGACCGCCCGGCTTGCTCTGCTGAAGTCCGTGACGAGCTGTGGATCACTACCATCTCTCTTTCTGGCAAGAAAAACTTTATCCCTTGGGTGCACTCCGTTAGACGGGTTCTTCAAGCCAAGGGTCTTCTGCATCATCTTATTCAGGCACCTCCGTCTCCTCTTACCGATGATTCACTCTGTAATGATGGCCGCGTTCAGACTTGGATCCTGAATTCATTAGATGGTGAGCCTTATCAGATGGCTATGTACCACGACACCGCCAAGGCTATGTGGGATGAGTTGCATTCCTTATACTCAGGCTGCGACAGTCTTCAGCATCTCTACGACATACTCATCGACATCTTTGCTCTTGACACTGGTGGGGCTTCGGATATGACGTCCTTTGTCGCTCGGGATAAAACTCTTGCGGAAGCTTGGATACAACATCAGCCCTCCACCAATGATCATGCTGCTCAGCGTGCTCAGAAGGAAGCCGCATGCATTGCCATCATAATGGCCCGTCTTCCACCTCACCTTCAGAGCATTCGTGCTCAGGTCCTGGCTGCTCCCACCACACCATCCTTCTCCGATGTATGCTTCATGCTTCTCCGTGTATCACCTTCTCCGGATACTTCTGCTCCTCCCCCGGCCCTTCTACAGCAGACCCCTCCGCTCCTACCTTTCCCTCCTCAAACTGCTCGGGGGGGACGTTCGGGCTCTCGGGGCCGTGGTCGTGGTGGCCGGGGTCGGCCGAAGTGTTCCTTCTGCGGGAAAGATGGTCATCTGGAGGCGACCTGCTATAAGATAATTGGTTATCATCCTCATCTGACGGCTTCTGTTGTTACTGACGTCAGTCCTCCTGATCTTGAGACCGTCCGTCTTCAGCTCCAGCATCTCTAGGTCCTGCTCAACCCACCATCTGCCTCCGTCGCCTCCGTCTCCAACACAGGTACTGCTTGTCTCTCCCCCATCTTGGGATGGATTGTGGACTCTGGTGTCACTCATCACATTACTTCGCGACGGCCTGCCCAGTACTCAGATTCTCCCTATCCGAAGTCTATCACTTTGGCCAATGGGGCGCTGGTTCCCGTCTCCGGCTCGGCAGATCTTTCTCTCAACCAGTCCATCTCTCTTCGCTCCGCTCTTCATGTTCTGAGTTCATCATTTAATTTACTCTCTGTTGGACGTCTTACGAATGATCTTGATTGTTCCGTTATATTCACTTCCTCTTCCTTTGTTATACAGGATCGGCGGACGCGGACTACCATTGGTAAAGGCCAGCTGCGGAACGGGCTCTACCTTCTCGACGAATCTCCCACCATTCTGTCTTTCGTCTCTTCCATTGCATGACATCGTCGACTTGGGCATGCCCCTCTGCCGGTCCTCCAGCGGGCTCTTCCAGATATCCCTTTTACTCCTTTTCAGTGTGATTCATGTATCCTCGGCAAACAGCCACGTTCTTCTTTTCCTTCGCATTGTACTTGGAGTGCTGCTCCCATTGATTTAGTACATTCTGATGTATGAGGTCCTTTTAAGATTCCCAGTATCTCTGGATTTCGCTATTTTATCACATTTATTGATGATCACTCTCGAACTACGTGGATATATTTACTTCGTGATCGCTCAGAGCTTCCCCGGGTTTTTCGGGCATTTGTGCTCGAGACCCGTACACAATTCCACACCACACTCAAAATACTCTGCACCGACAATGCTCGTGAGTACACCAACCATGATTTTACCGCTTTATGCTTTGAATTCGGGATTCTTCATCAAACCTCCTGTGCTTACACGCCTCAGCAAAACGGTGTTGCCGAGAGGAAGAACCGTCACTTACTAGATGTTGTCCGCTCTCTCATGCTTCAAATGCATGTTCTCAAGTCTTATTGGAACTTTCCGGTCTCGACTGCCTGCTTTCTCATCAACCGCCTCCCTTCCTCCGTCCTCAACTATGTCACTCCGTTTAGCCTATTGTTTCCCTCAACTCCAGCTTTTCCTCTCCCGCCTCGTGTCTTTGGCAGCCTCTGCTACGTCCACTGTCTGGGGCCATCCTCGGATAAGTTGGATCCCCGGGCGGCTCCACACATCTTTGTCGGCTATTCGCGCACCCAGAAGGGCTATGCGTGTTACTCTCCAGCTACTCGAAAGATCTCTGTTTCTGTTGACGTTACCTTCCGGGAAGAACAACCTTATTTTCCTGCTCCTTTACCCGCTACTCCACCCCCAACTCCTCTCCCACCATCCCTCCCGCGCCCAGTTATTCCCGCTACTCCACTGCTTTCGGCGGTCTCTCCTGCACCGGCTCCTGCTCCCTCCAAACCTCTCGTTCCCTCCAAACCTCCCGTTGTCCGTGTCTACACTCGTCGCCTTCCCCGTTCTGATGCCCCTCTGCAGACGCCCTCTACCACGGATACTCCGCGTCCTGCTGATCAGGTACCGTCTTCCACTGTTCATCCTCTGGCGAACTACGTCTCTCTTCATCGCCTCTCTCCCCTTCTGTGCACATTTGCTACCTCTCTCTCTCTCTCTTCGGTTGCTGTTCCTAATTCTGTTCAGGAGGCGCTTGCACATCCAGGCTAGCGGGCCGCCATAGAGGAAGAAATGTCTGCTCTCTGGGCTAACCAGACTTGGACTGTCGTGCCCCTTCCTCCGGGTCAGCAACCGGTTGGGTGTAAGTGGTTCTTTGTCATCAAACATGCTACTGATAGGACCATTGACCGTCTCAAAGCTCGTCTCGTGACTCGTGGTTTCACCCAGCAACAGGGACTCAACTATGAGGAAACCTTCTCTCCGGTCGCCAAGCTCAATAACGTTCGTGTCCTCATCTCTGTCACTGTTCATCGCCAATGGCCCCTCTTTCAGCTGGATATCAAGAATGTTTTCTTGAATGGGGATCTCCCAGAGACGGTGTACATGCAACAACCATCCGGGTTTGAGACCATGGGGGGGTCTCTTGTCTGTCGCCTTCTAAAGGCTCTCTATGGTCTCAAACAATCTCCACGGGCATGGTTTGACAAATTCAGTATGGTCCTTCGTGATATCGGTTTTACTCGAAGCTCGGCCAACTTCTCGCTGTTTACTCGTCACCGACCAACAGGGACGGTCATTCTGCTAGTTTATGTTGACGATATCATCATTACAGGAGATGACTCGCAAGGGATACAGACAGTCAAAGTACATCTAAAGTCCGTCTTTCAGACTAAGGATCTGGGACCTCTAAGATATTTTTTGGGTCTTGAGGTTGCCAGACGACCGGATGGGCTTACTTTATCTCAACAGAAGTACTGTCTTGACCTTCTTCATGATGCTGGATATTCAGGATATAAGCCAAGTGATACCCCTATGGATGTAAACCACAAGTTGTGCGCCCAGGCATCTGACTCGGATTTACTTCTGCAGAATCCTGAATATTATCGTCGACTCGTTGGAAAATTGATCTATCTTACGGTTACTAGACCAGATATTTTTTTTACTGTTGGTCTTGTCAGTCGATATATGCACTCTCCTCGAAGATCTCATCTTCAGACTGTTGAACGTATTCTCAGGTATCTTAAAACAGCTCCCGATCAAGGTTTTGTTTACCGGACCTCTTATTCTGCTCCAACTTTGGTGGCATACTCAGATGCTGATTATGCTGGTTCTCTTGATGACCGGCGATCTACTAGTGGCTTTTGCACATACTTTGGAGGACATTTGGTTACATGGAGAAACAAGAAACAAGCGGTCGTTGCTCGATCATCGGTTGAGGCAGAATACCGGGCAATGACATTTGTTGTTTGCTTGAGAGTTTTCTCACTGATCTGGGTGTAAAATTACCATCTTCGGCTGTTCTCCTTTGCGACAGTCAAGCGGCTATACATATTGCCAAGAACCCAGTCTTCCACGAAAGAACTAAGCACATTGAAGTCGATTGTCACTTCATTCGGGAAAAAGTTCAAATGAAGAAGCTCAATCTAAAACATGTCTCAGGGACGGAACAAGTTGCGGATGTCCTCACAAAGGCTCTTCCCAAGGCACTCTTCTATCAATGCTTGTCCAAGCTTGGTGCATACGATTTGTACGCTCCATCTTGCGGGGGAGTGTTAGAATAGCCCATGTATTAGGCCCATGTTTTTGGGCCCATGTTTTGTTCTCTCCTCTTTAGTCCCACATCTTGTATAGGATTTATTCTCTCTCTCTTCCTCCTATATATTTGTATTCTCTCCTTGTATTTAGATACACAAGCAATACATACAAGATTTGAGGTTTCTCAACAGAGACCTTATCCTTTGAGCTAGCTTTTGTGATGGAAATGTCAAAGAGCACCCAAGATTGTTTAGTGGGTTAAATACGTGTTTGGTTTTGGTGTATCATACCCAACATTCGGCCCCCCTGCATCTCTTGCTCCCTAATAAATGTTATTATATTTGTTTTTTGTGATCGAGTATGTTTCATGCAGTGTGTCGGCCCTATAAGTTTTGATTCCTTCAACTATAATTAAAGTAGATTCAAGAGCCTATAAATCCGTGATGGCTCAACGTGGTTGAGTGTTTTCTTGGCATGATATTTGATGATGTCTCACATGAGAGGTAGGCTGTTAAGACACATGTGTTTGTTCGTTTAGTCCCACATTAGATAGGTGAAAAATATGTTGGTGTCCAAATATCATGTTATTGGGTTCCACATTAGATAGGTGAAAAATATGTTGGTGTCGAAATATCATGTTATTGGCTCTCACTCGACCATGTACTTAAGCTTTTTGTTTGAATGTGAGTTTGACTGATGATGTATCTAGCCCAATTTTGGTTCCCTTTGGTCCCCACTCCCTAACAAGTTTATAAAAGATATACTCACTTCTCTACACCACGCAGTGTCTCACAGTGCATTATTTCCATTTTGTTAGAAAAATCGAGCTCTATGGGTTCGCAGAAGTCCTTTATACTGGATTAATTTGGTGTCCCACTAAAAAACTGAAGTTCTATCAAATTTGGACTAAATCTTGCATTTGGATCCTTCATTTACAATTTTCATGGTTCTTAAATGTTTAAATATATATTTCATATTAATTACCAAAACTCCCCTAGGAGTTTGCATAATTACATGTTGTCCCCTCCCCCTCTATTTTGTGAAATTACATAAACCTCTCGTTTGAGTTTATATTTTATAACAAGCGTGTATAAAAATATCCCCTGGAGCTCTCCTCTAGGGGATATTTTTGTGCATATATGTTATGAAATGTAAACTTACATGAAGGGTTTTTGTAATCAAATGGTAGAGGAGTGCAGTCTGTAATTTTACAAACTTAGATGGGAAGTTCCGGTAAATGGCCCGATATAGTTATTTAAATTTCTCAAGTAGTTGCAATAAGGACAGTGATGATTTATAATTTTATATTTTTACAGCTTTTGTTTTAGAGACTAAAGTATTCTCTTGCAATTGAAGTTTATTCTTTATTTCCTTATGTGCTGAATTACAGCTATTAACAAGTTCATTATAAACAGTTATGACTTTCCCTTTAGTCCTACAAAACTTATTCCCTTCTACGGAGGTGCAGAGCATCATGATTATCATCATTATGTTGGTGGACTGAGCCAAAGTAACTTTGCTTCGGTGTTTACCTATTGTGACTATATTTATGGAACGGATAAGGTACATATAAACTTTTCTTACTTGGTAAAGTCTTGTCCATCTTGAAAGGGAATATGGTTGCTAATACTTTAGTAATCTCCTATCTCAGGGATATAGATTTCAGAAGGCACACCTTCAAAAGGTAAGTTTGCTTTTTCCCATAAGGATCTTGATGTTTATCTACCTTTATCTTATATTATGTATCATGCAAAACATTTACCTTAGTCTAGTAGCCTCTCCTGATATTTTTATACTATTATATAGTCCTTTTAAGCTTAATAAAATGTGTAATATACTGTATATGTCTCTGATGCTTGCTATATTTTCTATCCAATTTCCATAACTCTACCTTTGAAATATCTCTTCAAATATTGTCCTTTGAAATAATTGTCCTTCAAACAAAAAGGAGAATAATATTTAATGGTATATAACAAATGCCACATTAAAATCTAAATATTCAAGTAACGTATAATAGAACTTATCTCAGAAGTATGATACCAATGTAGAATGTTTCAAGAACACCAATTAGATGGAAGTTTATTTTTTTCCTTATATCTTTTTCACGAACACCAGTTAGGTGGAAGTTTATTTTTTTTCCTTTATAAAAAAAGGGTTTTAAGTTGAGCAGGGCAAAGACGGAGTATGTTACAGGTCCAAATGTTACGAAACTACACGGCGACGAGCCACCATGACAAGTCTACACGTGTCGGGCGCATATATCGCACGGGTCCACCGAGACCGCGAAAAATATTTAATAATAAATAGGTTGCTATGTTTGTTGACGCATTTTTAGTATTTCCAATATTTCCTAATTTCCAATATTTCCTAATTTAAGTTTCCTTTTATATTCGCTCCTCGCCACTATAAGAGGTCTGACGGATCTTGTAATCTTTATCTTGGAATGTATGAAGGTTTGTAGAGTTGCTCCCTAATTTCGTTTCTTCTCGGCCTCATTCATTCTCACTCACCCCCGCTGGCCCTTCCCCCTGTTGGATTCCTCCTGGAATTTATCTGTGATCATATCAATTGGTCCGACCTGCCGCACCGCCCGCTCTCGCCGCCGATGTTCGTGTTTACCTAAGGAATTCATAAATCTATCTCTCTGGTCCACTGATCATCCCACTGTCTCCTCTCACGGCTCTCGCTCTGTCGGCCCCTGCCCTGCTGCTTCCACCAGTCACATTGCTGCCTCTTCTGTCGTCCCGTGCCCCGCTGCCCCTGACGGATCCGTTCCTGTTGTCGGTCATCGCATCTCCGACATCCTTGTGGTGGCTGCTCACCACCGCCCCACCGATCTTGCGGAAGCCATTACTTCCGCCGCCTATCTTTTTGATGGCACTGGCTACTCACCAGCATCCACTGCCACTGCTACGTGCTACCTGGCCTTGTTCCGGCGGGAGGTCAAGGTACCAGATGATTCCGCCACCCGCTTGGTACACGAGCTTGAAGGCAAGCTCGTTTTGAAGGAAGGATGGAGCGTTACGGGTTCAAATGTTACGGAACTACGCGACGACGAGCCACCATGACAAGTCTACACGTGTCGGGCGCGTATATCGCAAGGGCCCACCGAGACCGCGAAGAATATTTAATAATTGTTAGAAAAGCCCATTAAGGGCCCATGTTGTTCCATTTTTTATTTCTCTCTCTTGTATTGTCCCAATCATTATTAGGATATTTTCCTTCCTTCTTCTCCTATATAAGGGTATGTATACTTGTAACTATTACTAAGTGAACATATATACAAGGTTGGCTTTCTCCATTTCTACATGGTATCAAAGCCAGGTTCCGATCCTGCGGACTCCTCCTGCGACCTGCGGCCTGCGACCTCCTGCGGCCTCCCTTTTCTGTCCGCCCTGCGGCCTGCGGAAGTGTGTCCGCATCTTCTAGCCGCTTCAGTCCTGCGGCCTCCCTTGTCCAGTCCGCAGCATCTCCTCCCGTGGAACCACCTCTCCTCCCGCCTTCTCCTTCCTCCTCTGGCCCCCTATTTATAGCCATCCTGTGGGGTCCCTGCTTCCCCTTTTTCGCTGCGGCCTCCTCTTGTCCGGCGCGACCTCGGCGACCTCAACCTCTCGGTTTCCTTCCTGTCCGCTGACCGCTCTCTTGTGTCCGCTCGAGTCTCTTTGCTCGCGGACTGCTCCACTCTAGCTCGCTCTGCTTCTGTCCGCTCGAGCCTCTTTGCTCGCGGACTCCCTATCCGCAATCTCTTGCGGACTCCTTCTCTGTCCGGCGCGGACTCTCCTCTTGTCCGTTGCGCGCTCCCTCGCGGACTCCCTCAACCGACTCCGCCATCTCTTGCGGATTGCTCCTGTCCGCTGCGGACCCTCCCTTCTTTCTTGCTGTGGACGCTCTCTTTTATAACCTTTTTTCTCTCTGTGGGACCACCTTCTTACCCGTCCGCTGCGGCCTCTCTCCTAGTCGCGGCCTCTCGTCAGCCCGCTCCTGCGCTCTTTGCTTGATCGCAGCCTGTCTTGCCTGCGGCCTCTGTTCTGCTCGTCGCGGCCTCCGTCTCTGTCCGCGCGGCCTCTCTCTACCCGCTGCTCGCCGCGACTTCCCCGTTCCCGCGACTTGCCAAGCTTCCCCTCTCTTCTCGGCCCGCTGTTGTGCTCTGCTTGCCACGGCCGGAACCAGTCACGCCGCGGTCTGCTCCAGTCCGCCGCGGTCTGATCCAGTCTGCCTCGGCCTCCTCCAGTCCACCGCGGCTCCCATAGCAACCACTCCTTGCTGAGCGTGCCTGTACTCGCCGCGGCCTACTCCCGCTCGCCGCGACCTCATCCAGTCCGCTGTCCGCTGTCTCTGCTCGCTGCGGCCTGTCTCTGTCCGCGCGGACTCTCTTCCCGCTGCGGCCTTTTTCTGTTTCCGTGGCCTCTCTCTGCAGCTGTGGTCTGCCCTACTCGCCTCGACCGCCTCCAGTCCGCCGCGGACTGTTCCTGCTCGCTGCCGGCCTCCCTTCTGCTAGTTGCCCGGCCTCGTCTCTGTCACCGCATGGCGCCTGCTGCTTCAGCTGTCACCTCTGTTGTGTCCTCTACGGAGGGTATCACCTGCCTCTCTCATCATCCGTGTTGGATCGTTGATTCTGGCGCTACTCACCATATCTCCTCTCAGAAGCCCCCAGTATATCTCCAAATGCCTCATCCTGCTCGCATCACTGTGGCCAACGGTGACACCCTCCCTGTCTTTGGCTCCGCTGATCTTCAGCTTACGCCCGCAACCCTCTCTCTTTCCTCGGTTCTTCACGTTCCGGGTTCTCCCTTCAATTTATTATCAGTTAGTCGTCTCACACACGACCTTGACTGTTGTATTACATTTTCACCCTCTTCTTTTCTTATGCAGGATCTTCCGCCACCCGGAAGTACCATTGGTCAGGGGCAGCTGTGAATGGGTTGTACATCTTGGATATCCCACCAACTCGTTCTCTCCACCATCTCTACTGTTGATTGACATTGCCGCCTTGGACATGCTCCCCTTTCGATTCTCAAGCGGGCTCTTCCTAATATCTCTTTACAAGAATTCTCCTGTGAATCTTGTGTCTACGGCAAACAACACCGTTCCTCTTTCCCCCGTGCCTGTACCAGGAGTCCTACTCCCTTGTCGTTAGTTCATTCTGATATTTGGGGTCCTTATCGGCTCCCTAGTATTTTTGGCTTTCGGTATTTTGTCACGTTCATTGACGATTACTCCCGTACCACGTGGCTCTATTTCCTACATGATCGCACTGAACTTCCCTCTGTCTTTCGTGCCTTTTTACTTGAGATGCGTACGCAGTTCGCCACTTCTCTCAAAGTCATTCGCACTGATAATGCTCGGGAGTATACGGGTCGTGCCTTCTCCGATCTCTGCACAGACTTTGGTGTCATCCATCAAACTTCCTGTGCGTATACCCCTCAGCAAAACGGGGTGGCCGAACGGAAAAATCGTCATCTTCTCGATGTTGCCCGCTCTCTTATGTTCCAAATGCATGTTCCCACCAAATATTGGAACTTTGCTGTTTCCACCGCCTGTCATCTCATCAACCGCCTTCCCTCCTCTGTCCTTAATTTTGCCTCGCCTATCCAACTCCTCTATCCCTCCATTCCCCTCACCTCTCTCACACCACGGATCTTCGGGTGTGTTTGTTATGTCCACCTTCTTGGCCCTCCTTCCGACAAACTTGCTCCTCGGGCCGCCAAGTATATGTTTGTTGGCTACTCCCGCACTCAAAAAGGATACGTCTGCTACTCTCCTACTACCGGCAAAATGGTCGTTTCTGCAGATGTCACCTTCTGCGAAGACCAGCCCTTCCACTTACCCGGCACCACCTCGTCCTCTGCTCCCTCGTCTTCTGCTCCCTCTCTTCCCCGGCCCGTTGTCCCGGTCACGCCATCTGTGCCGTCTTCTTCCGCCTCTCCCCCCGTTCCTCCTCGGGTTCCTCCACCGCTAATCCGTGTCTACTCTCGTCGCCCATCCATGGATGCTCCCGTGACCCAGCTCCCTGCTGCCAGCGATAGCTCGGCTGCGGTCGATCACGCTCCAGTCTCTACAGCTCATCCCTTGACCAACTACGTCTCTCTACATCGGCTCACACCGCCTCTCTACACCTTTGCCACCTCCCTTTCCTCTATTTCTCTTCCTAACAATGTGCAGGAGGCGCTTCACCACCCCGGATGGCGGGCTGCTATGCACGATGAAATGCAGGCTCTCTGGCTAACCAGACCTGGGATCTGGTTCCTCTTCCTACTGGCCACACCCCTGTTACCTGCAAATGGGTCTTTGTCATTAAACATGCAGCGGATGGCACTATCGACCGTCTGAAGGCACGTCTTGTGGCACGGGGGTTTACTCAGCAACATGGCCTTGATTACGAGGAAACCTTCTCTCCCGTGGCAAAATTGAACACGGTCCGCGTTCTTCTCTCCTTGGCTGTTCATCGTCACTGGCCACTTTATCAGCTGCATATCAAGAATGCCTTCCTCAACGGCGATCTCCAGGAGACAGTTTATATGCAGCAGCCCCCGGGTTTGAGACCACGGGGGAGTCTTTGGTATGCCACCTTCGGAAATCCATTTATGGTCTCAAACAGTCCCCGCGTGCATGGTTTGAAAAGTTCAGTAAGGTGGTCTGTGCTAGTGGCTTCACTCGGAGCTCGGCTGATTTTTCTCTCTTCACCCGACATCGGTCAACCGGGACTGTGATTCTTCTGGTCTATGTTGATGATATCCTGATTACTGGCGACGACACGACAGGAATACAACAGATCAAGGCACAGTTGAATTCTGCCTTTCAAACCAAAGACCTGGGCAACCTTCGGTACTTTCTTGGGCTCGAGGTCGCCCGACGCCCTGATGGTCTTGTGTTATCTCAAAGGAAGTACTGTATAGACCTCCTTCGTGATGCAGGTTATTCTGGGTGCAAACCTGCAGAGACTCCTATGGACGCAAATCACAAGCTCTCGGCCATAGCTCTGACTCTGACAAGCTACTTACAAATCCGGAATATTACAGACGCTTGGTTGGGAAGCTGATCTACCTTACGGTGACTCGCCCCACCAGACATCTCATTTGCTGTGGGAGTTGTGAGCCGTTTCATGCACGCTCCTCGGACATCTCATCTTCAAGCTGTCGAGCGCATCCTTCGATATCTCAAGATCGCCCCCGGACAAGGACTCGTGTACAAGCCATCCACATCTCTATCTCTTGTCGCGTATTCTGACGCTGACTACGCAGGATCTATTGATGATAGGCGCTCCACAACTGGATTCTGTACTTACTTTGGTGGACACCTCATAACTTGGCGTAGCAAGAAACAGAATGTGGTTGCGCGTTCCTCTGCCGAAGCCGAGTACCGGGCTATGGCTGCTGTCATTTCTGAGCTAACCTGGCTTGAAGGCCTTCTGAGAGACTTAGGTGTTCGTCTCTCATCTCCGGCAACCTTATTTTGCGACAGTCAGGCAGCAATTCATATTGCCAAGAATCCGGTTTTTCACGAACGAACAAAGCATATCGAAGTTGACTGTCACTTTATCCGGGAAAAGGTACAGTCAAGAAGATAGATTTGGCGCATGTTCCTGCTACCGACCAAGTTGCGGACATCCTGACGAAAGCTCTCTCCAGGCCGCTATACTATCAGTTCTTATCCAAGCTTGGCGCCTACGACTTGTACGCTCCAGCTTGCGGGGGAGTGTTAGAAAAGCCCATTTAAGGGCCCATGTTGTTCCTTATTTATTTCTCTCTCTTGTATTGTCCCACATCATGTATTAGGATTTTTTCCTTCCTTCTTCTCCTATATAAGGGTATGTATACTTGTAACTATTACTAAGTGAACATATATACAAGGTTGGCTTTCTCCATTTCTACAATAATAAATAGATTGTTATGTTTGTTGGCGCATTTTTAGTATTTCCAGTATTTCCTAATTTAAGTATTTCCTTTTATATTCGCTCCTTGCCATTATAATAGGGTCCGCGGACCTTGTAATCTTTATCTTGGAATGTATGAATGTTTCTAGTGTTACTCCCAAATTTCGTCTTTTCTCGTCCTCCTTCGTTCTCGCTTACTCCCGTCGGCCCTTTCCCTTGTTGGATTCCTCCTGGAATTTACCCGTGATCGTATCAGAGTATATGGAGCTTAAATTTAGCAGTACAAGAAGGACGGGTGAATTCGTTATTAAGTTGGGTGATCAAGATATTTTTCGTAGTGAGTGTTTTAAATATCTTCGATCAATAGTTCAAAAAGACTGAGGTATTGATGAAGATGTGACATATATAATCCAAGCGGGGTGGTTGAAGTGGAGAGGCGCGTCAGGGCTCTTATGTGATCATAAAATACCATTAAAACTTAAGGGCAAGTTTTACCGGACTGCAATTAGAACAGTGATGCTCTATGGTTTTGAGTGTTGGGCAGTGAATTGTGTACATGAACAAAAAATGGGAGTTGCGGAGATGAGAATGCTTCGATGAATGTGTGGACACACGAAATTGTATAAAATTAGCAATGAATGTATCAGGGATAAGACAAGAGTAGCACCAATTGCAGAGAAGATGCGAGAAGCTCAACTAAGATGGTTTGGACACGTACAAAGGAGACCATTAGAGACACATGTGAGGCGTTGTGAGAGTCTAGTCACTAGGCATGTTAAACGAGGGAGGGGTAGACCAATAAAGACTTGGAATGAAACTATAATGAACGAAATGATGTACTTAGACATTAGTGAGATTATGACAAAAGATAGGGCACAATAGCGACAAAGGATCCATATAGCCGGCCCCACTATATTGGGATAAAGGCTTGAGCGTCGTTGTTGTTGTATTTTTTTATTTGACTACCCATTTCTATCCTACTTTCCAAGGGCATATGTCATCTTAACATTGAACTACAGAAGTTTATTCTAGACTATAAAAAGTGATGAAATATGAACATAAATGGAGATAAGCATTGGGTTGGCGGGAGGGGGGTAGTGGCGGCGGCAAGAGTGGCGGAACTGGTGACAAAGATTGCAGGTTGTTTAACCAGGGTCCAGGTAAAGACGGGTAATTCTGGCTATGGAGAGGTGGCTGACATTACTGTGACGGCTCAGTAGAGGTAGATGGCTGGGCCGCGTAGAACTTCTCGTTGAGGTAACAAGTTTGCTCCATTGCACGAAGAGAGTGGTCAGGTTGTGGATCCGAAGGCGTGTTATAGACCCTCTAGAATGTACCCCTGGTAATGGTCTGGGTATAGGCAAAAAACCTATGTGGTTACCCTGATGAACTCAACGATGTGGGTAGAGACAGTGTCGAACTGGAGAACGGTGATGAGACACTCATATGCATTAATCGCTTGATGGGTATCATAGTTGCAAAGAAGTTCCTCCTTCAGTGTTGTCCACGAAAGATCAGAGACATGTTGG
Source organism: Platanthera guangdongensis (assembly GCA_039583875.1). Taxonomy (NCBI): domain Eukaryota; kingdom Viridiplantae; phylum Streptophyta; class Magnoliopsida; order Asparagales; family Orchidaceae; genus Platanthera; species Platanthera guangdongensis. Next base: position 193,971,854 of record CM077159.1, read on the forward strand.
CGTGTCTCACATTTAATGGAGTTCCGAGCGGAAATAAAGATAGTTGTTAGTGAAACCTTCTATTTGCCAAGGTAGACTAGAGGTTGAAGATTTTTTCGGTGCGGGTGATCCAATCGAGGGGGTATGTGTCGTCAAACATTGAAATCTCAATTCAACAAAGATGGGTTGAGTGGATGTCTTCAACGGGATTCAGGATCCCCATGTAATCAAGGACGGGCTTGGGGGGATGGTGTCGAAGGTGTCGGCGGGCGGTTGACCACCATGACCCCGAGCTCGCGTAAGAGGAGAGTGAGATCTTTTAATCGGGCTTCGAGTCGATCCAAGTGAGTGGACTCCGTAGAGGTCAAAGCAGAGGCGTCCTCGTCAGTGAGGGCCATTGAACGGTTCCATGTTATGCAACATATGAGACAAAGAAATAATGGAGCAACTGAAGCACCAGAGGGAGCGGACTACAACTGCCGCATTGGAGGAGGACAATGTCCAGTAGAAGAAGATGCGCGAGGCGGCAAGGAAGGTGTCGTAGGGGTGCGTCGGCTGCTGGATGGAGGCGAAGGGCAACTTGGGTCGTCAAGGAGCGAGGGTGTTGGCTCGGTGAGCAGCTAATGTCGACCGAAGTACCAGAGGAAGGGATGGAGGCGAGGATGACACAAAGAGAACCGAAGAGAGGGAGATGAGATTGATGGTAGTGTCGTGCGACAACGAGACAATAGACGCGTCATGGCTGATAGGCATGAGGACGAGCCAGGAGGTGGCCTGATCACTAGAGGGGGTCGATCACAAGGAAGGCGGCCATGTGCAGGCATGGTTGACGGTCACGGCTTGTCGCGGGCTGGAAGTAGTGCAGTCGCTCGATAGAAGAAAGCGTGAGCGGCGTTGATTTCAAGAACAATAGAGGGCGCCCATGGTCGCTGAGTCGCGTGGGCAAGACTGGACTCACTGCAGAACCAATCAACTACTGGGAACCTTGAAGGACATCCAATTAGGGTTAGGAGGAAACCCTAAGTGAGTGGCGGGTCGTATCAGTTGATAGCTCTGGTTATTGTTGAACTACAAATACGTTGATTAATGCAAGCAGATATAAGATTCGCGACAAGCTCAACCTAATCCCTTGAGGGAAGGATCCCTCTACGAACCTTCTCTCCAAGCCCAAAGAGAGCCCAAGCCTAATATACGTGCTCTCATACTAGGGGCTTATTATATAGATGGATACCCACTATAAGACAAAATACATTAAAATACGTAGATGTCCCGAGAGTTGCATAGACTACTAGGGGATATGGTAGGCCCAAGGAGTCGTCTTTGTATCATTTACACAACTGAAAATCCTACATTCAGATATGGTTGTTCGTAGAATCATTGCACAGCAGTGATATTGCACGCAAACTCCGACATGCGCTTGTGGTACTTCCACGATAGTTCAACCTATACATGCTTGTTTTTACGTGCCAGTGCTTCCTCTGCGATTTGTGTGTCACTGCCCCTGATGGGCACAACTTACCCTACATAGCACCTACTCAACGATAACCCACTACATGTTGCTATGTAGGGATCTCCACTTGTGCACATGATTTTCATGCTCTTGTCCGTGCTCACTCTGTATTATGGATTAAGCAATATTTTCATCCATCGTTTGCCACCTGTAACACTGGTTCATCACACATGCTTTTAAAATTTTCTTAACTGATATACTCTTTTAGGTTGATTTGTGTAGATAAAAAACAAATGAAGGTCTCTTCTCCAAAAGTTAAGACTATGATTAGATGACAAATTGAGATTGTTGGGTTAATATTGAGTGTTAAACATTTGCCTAAATTTTAGCTGTTAATTAAGTTCAAAATTACCATATTTATTTAAAAAATAGTTGGCCAAATTTTATCTAATGTAAATAATGATTATCGAAGTATCCTTGAGATTTATCTGTGCGATACCCTCTTCTTGCTTATCTATGAAGGTTTGCTGATGCTTTGTTATATCTTAAGTAAATAATGGTAAACTTATCAGAACTAGTCACCACGATTCTATGCCACTATTTTTAAGCTTGGTCATGAAAACATGTCCACTATGTACTAACATGTGACACCCTTTTGGCTTTTGGTAGTTTATAATTTATAGACGTGTGCTATTGTCGAACCATAAATTGCATGAATGATCACAAAATAAGGATACAAATATCGAGTCAAGCTCAATCCAAACTTTTGAGAGTTGGTTCCCTCTAAGATCCTTCTCTCAGAGAGCTAAAGACTAAATAAGATCACAAAGATAAGAAATAAACCACCTCTTATATAGGGGAGTGAGACAAACAAATTATGATAGTGTCCTTAGGCTACATAGGCAGAGGGGGACATGTGTCCAGAAGGTCCTATTTGTATCAATTCCCTCCTCCCCAAAATTGACCTTGTCCTCAAGATCGGAGTTCGTAGGGGTCATCCACAAGCGTCAGGGTACGCGCATTGTGTCCTCAATGAACTCATCAATGTAGGTGGACATGGTGTCGGACTGGCGCACTGAGCTAAGGCAGTCTTAGGCATTACCCGTCCGGCGGGTATCATAGTGACGAAGGAGTTCCTCCTTCAGTATGGACCAGAAGAGGTCAGGGATATGCTGGCTCATCCAACGCACTCAATGGAGCACCAAACCCTCCATATAAATTGTGGCTTTGAGAATATTTTGGTTGGCGGAGGTGGACTGAAGCTTGAAGAATTGTTCGGCGCGGTTGATCCAACTGAGGGGTTGTGTCATTGAACATAGGAATCTTGATCCGATGGAGATAGACCAGATGGATGTCTGTTAGCGGGGTGGGGAAACCTCATGTAGTAGGGAAGGGTTGAGGGGTTGCGGAGGAGGTGCCGGCGGGTAGGCGACCACTGTGTTCGCGAACTCTTGAAGGAGGAGAATGAGATCTTCAACCCGAGCTTCTAACCGATACAAACGAGTGAAATCGGTTGAGGACAAAACAGAAGGGTCCTCATTGGTGTGGAGGGCCATGGAGCGTGTCCGGGTCATGTAACAAAGGTGCGAAAGGAAGGGAAGGAATGTGCGGGGATGTTGGGTGATGAGGAGACGTAGGAAAGGCGTTGAGGGCTGCTAGAACAATAGTTGTAGCACGACAGGATGCTAGATAATATGTTGGACACGACTGAGGAGGCGTTGAGGGCTGCTAGAGTAGACACTGGATGTCGGTTGATAAGCAGAGTGCGTGCATGAACCGTCATGCGGCTACTGAGCGGGAAAGCGGCAAGGATTAAGGATTGGATTAATCATCAAAGCGGACGCGAGGAGAACTTCTTCGCCGACGTAGAAAGAGCAGCTTGACTGCGAGAGCAAATCTCCGTTTTGTGTTTTTTAGGCAGTAGGCGGTCCAGAAGACTACACGTGGAAGAGAGCGGGACGGGTACTTTGGCGCGGAAGATCGAGCGGACGGGGAACATCCGTGGGCGTGAGTCAGCTGAAGGAGATATTAGGGTTCAAAAACCCTGGAGGTCGGACATATGACTCACGTCGTTGAACTTTATTGATCAAATAAGGATAAAATTATCAGAAAAGCCGTCCAAACTCTTTATGGCTGGTTCTTTTATCTTTTCTCCAATGAAAGACCAAGACTCCTATAAGGAACAAAGACTCACAACCATTTATTAGAGGAGTATCAAATTACTTCTAGACTAGAAGAAGACGTGTGTCCAGACTATTCTTCTATTTTGACTGAATATATCGCATTTCCATTTAGTTCTTTGCTTGTGTTGTAATAATATAATGAAGAAAAAGAATATACTACAGTAATATTCTCCATTGCTCTTATTCCACCAAATCATCTTCTTTACAGACTTCTCCGTTTTGTGTTTTTTTCCCTAATCTTTTCTTATGAATCCATTTTCATTTAAACTATAGTAGACCTTCTCCGCATCTAGATATGTAATATTCTAGAAACTCCAGAATCCATTTTCATTTAAACTATCCATCTCTAGAAACTCAGACTATGAGCGAGGCCCTTACACTGGCGTGAACAAGCTCCCCAATCTTTTAGTCTTAATTTCTTATTCAGGCAGTGCAAAACTGATTTTCCTTTGCTTGTTTAAGGTAACTTTTATAGAAATCAAAACCCAATAAACATTACTTTAGAAAGCTTACTGATGGGCTCTCCCACAATTTATAGGAATTTTGGGCTGCAATTAGCCAAAATTCCATGAACCCCACTAACTTAGTGAGGTTGGGGGGGGGGGGTATGGGAGAAACCCCCTCACGCGCGATCTCCATGCCCGATCCTTGTGCGATCCGCATACAAACTGCTCTGCGTGATCCTATCACCGCACCATCCACTGAGCGACTGTTGGGAGGCTGCCCACCGCCAGGCCCTCGGCTGTCGCGGTCGGCCTCCGTCAGCCGCACGCCCACAACGTGCGGTCGCTAGGCCCCCGAGAGGCCAGCCGCCGTTGGCTACACGCCCACGGTACGCGGCCGCGGGCTGCCCTCCCCTGTCGGTCGCCCTTGGCCGCGCGTCAACGTCACGCGGTCGTGAGGCCCCTGCGGCCGGTCGCCCTCGGTCGCGTGCTTACGACGCGCGGCCGCCTACGACCGGCCTCCCATGCACGGCCGCCCTCGGCCGCACGCTTACGATGCGGGGCCGTCGGGCGCACGCATTCGGCCTCATCCGGGCAGCAGCCCTTGGACGCACGTCTGCGACACACGACCGTCAGGCCTCTGTGGTTGGCCTCTCCCTGTCGGCCTCCCTTGGTCACGCAGCCGCGACGCGAGGCCGTGACGGCCCTGCGACCGCCTTCCCCGACCGCCCGCCCTTGGCTACGCGCCCGCGGCTGGCCCTCGCCGGCCCTCGCCGACCGGACCTTGCCACCGACCAATCTCCTTACTGTTGGCCAGCTCTTTAGTCGCCGCCTAACCTTCGTCGTCTAATCGTCCCCGAGCAATCTCCACCGTCCGATGTGCGGGTAACCACCGGTGTAACCGCCCGTAATGGGTGGGTACAAATAGTCGAAATAATATCGGCCTGCGCGTAGTAAAATATTATAAAAATATGCGTCTTAAAGTATATTAAATTGGTCTGTAAATAGTAAAAGGGTGGTTACGGTCTGTGGATAGTCACGTAACGACCGTAATCACCCCTGGGGCCTATAAATAGCACCCCAGACCCTCCTTCATTCTCACATTTTCTCTCATCCACATCTTCTACGTGTCTGAAAGCTCCACCAGAGACCTCCATCATCGAAGACGATTTGAAAACCTTTAAGCCCTTCAGAGGCTGTACAAGGATCTCCACCCACCGTCAAGTTTTCTCCCACGAGCCATCTGCACATAGCACTCCCAGCACTTAGCACCCGCTAGGGGACTACCAGCGTTCACTGCTGAAAGTCTTTATTTCAAGGTAGCTTACAACCTAGGGAGGTGAATATGTTGTATGACTGTTAATAATTCCTTTTTGATTTTATCTTTTTCACTATGTGTGTTGGTAGTAGTTTGCTTTCAAAAATATGCACAAAGAAAAATAACACAGCAAGTACACACAAATTTATAGTGGTTCTCCAATCTTTAGGTACATCCACTCTCCTCCCACCTTGTCAACTTCTTGTTAGTCAAGACACTTCTCCAAAATAATGCTCCAAAAAGCTTACACCTCAGATCCCTCAGGATCTCTCAGTCTCCTCCAAGACCTACAACTCAGCCACAAGTGCCTACAACTCAGTGATCAGTTGATCACCTACCTCAGGTCAAAGGCCCTACACTCAGGCTGGGAGGACAGCCCTACCTCAGATCCACTAGGGATCCTACCTCAGACCCAAAGGTCCTACACTCAGAGAGTATTACTCTCCTACAGCTCAGTGATCAATTGATCATCTACTTCAGACTTGAAACTCAGTCCTACAGCTCAGATCCAGTTGGATCCTACAACTCAGAAAACTTCACTCTCCTACAACTCAGACAATATTGCCCTACCTCGAGCTCAGAGAGCCCTACAACTCAGATCCAAGGACCCTACAGGAATGAAATAGATTTATATCTATCACAGAGAAATTTCTCTGTGCCAGCCTCTTGAGCTGAGTTATCTCAGCTCAACCTTTCTTCACAGCTACAAAGATCTTGAGCTGGAAGAATCTAGCAGTAAACTGCTTTGCTTTCTCCTCCTTCCCCGGACAGAGTCAACCACTTTCTTCTTTCTTCTTTTCAGCGTCAGAAAATGGATCTTCAGTTTAGATCTTGCTGAGCTGAGAAGCAACTTGATCTGCACAGATTTCTTCCTTGTTTCTGCTACTCCCTCAGAAGAAAAGCCTTCTGATCTTGTTGTGTCGATGAAGAAGACACATAGCTAACTGAGCTTTTTGCAGGGAGACTTCAAGCTTTTTGCAGGGAGACTTCAAGCTTTTTCACGCAGCAATGGCGAAAAAGATGAAGTCCAGCCGCAACACTTTTTGAAAATGATAAGCCCTAAAAAAGTTGTTGTCGTCTTGCCTGCGCACTTCCTTTTGTAGTTCACCGATCAACGGCTCTTAAAAGGCAGTGAGCCCCGCTTGCAGCATCCAGCTGCACCTTGTTTCAACGGAAGAAGACGTATAGTAGCTTCACGGCAGAGTTTGTCGTGTTTTGTCGCTTCTCTGTACTTGATTTGAAGTAAGTTGATTTTGTCGATTTTGCTGACGTCAGCACGTGTGGACTTTGTCAAAATCGAGCATCAGTAGAATAGGCGTTGAGTGAATGAGTTTCACTCAACGCCAAAGTACTTAGACAATTTTGTTTAACTAGGCGTTGACAGCGTTGAGTAAGCAAGTCTCACTCAACGTTCTTTGCCTTAACCATTTCTGCAGCCTTTTTTGCATGCCTGACGTTGAGAGCGTTGAGTGAGCATGCCTCACTCAACGCTTTCTGACTTAACCATTTCTGCCTCTTTAGCAACTTAAGCATTGAGAGCGTTGAGTGAGCACGCCTCACTCAACGCCTTTTGCTTTAGCCAGATGGCGTTGAGAGCGTTGAGTGAGCACGCCTCACTCAACGCGTTTTGCCTTACCCATATTTTTCTGCTCCGTGGCGTTGAGTGCGTAAGCTCTACTCAACGCCAAGTTACTTAACAGATTTTCTTCTGTTATCTTGCGTTGAGTGAATGAGCTGCACTCAACGCATTTGAACTTAGTCAAATTTCTGTGTCTAAGAAACAATACTGACTTTGAGATTTAGTCAACACATTATCACATGGCATTGAGTGAACTTGACTCACTCAACGCTTGTGGACTTGATAAATATTCACAGTTTTCCTATGACGTTGACTGTCTGAGCTATACTCAACGATTATGGAGCTATGACGTTGAGTGAATGATCTTCACTCAACGTCTGTGGATTTAGCCACTTTTCTGTCCATTTCTTCTTAGGTTTTGACTGTATTAGTCTGTCTCACAGCTTTTTATTGTATAACTTTGAGTGAGTTGACTTCACTCAACGTCTGTGGACTTGGCCACTTTCTCAGCTTGTCTTTTCATGACATTGACTGTATAGCCTTCACTCAGCGCTATAAGTCATCTGACGTTGAGTGAATGACCTTCACTCAACGCCTGTGGACTTGAACAGTTTTCCGTCTTTTCACACCTTAGGTAAGTGTTTACCTGTCTTAGCCACTTAGACTATCTGTCCCATCATTATTACTAGGACATCAAATACAATTTTATATATATCATTGACAAGATTGACTTCACTCAAATCTAGGACATTGAGGGCAATGGACTCAACAACTGCTCCAGCCTCAGTGTGCAAGAAGAGATCTGCCAAGTCTCGAGAACGCATGTTCTCCACCAACGTTCAAGACCAAAATACTTAGTTTCGTAAGTGGTGGCCTGTCAAAAAACGAAAGCGTCTCCCTCTCCCAAATTGTAACGAGTAGCGGCTTGTCACCCTCGCATTCTCTCATTTCTCTCCAAAGCCCTGTAAACAGCAGCAAATAGTGAAGTTTGGTCGGCAGCAATCCGGCCACGTGATTTTTCACCATATTTAAAGGTTTTCCACGTAAAAAAAAAACTTTGTACCTACTCTCCCTTTTTTCTGTGACTATTTGCGCGTTCAACCGCTCAGGAGCTAAGACGGTACAATTTAGACTGGTCTATCAAGAGCCTCGAGCGACCCGCGACACTTACCAATTGACTGTAGTTTCTTTATCCCATTAATATTCATGTCAGATATTGAGTCCACATTAGATCCCTTGAGCATTCAAGTAAATATCATGCGTCAATCATACTTCTGTTTGTTGTTGCCATATCATTTTTAGTCATCTTCATATTAATCATGAATGAAGACCTCGTGAGGTCGGAATTGAGGGTGACGTGTTTCCTCTATAATCAATTTTTATGGTAATTGAAATGAATTCCAATTTCGATGTGATTTTATGGCCGCCGAACGCTGGAATTGGAATTATCAATTGAATTCCAATTCCAACGCTCCAATTCCGACATAACGAACCAACCCTTCATGTTTGGCTCGATCCAAGCTCCTTGAGCCCATCCAAATTAATAATAATAATTATTATTATTATTATAACTCGATCTTTGAGCTATCCTGTAGAACTAAGGCTTCGTCGGGCGTTTCGTTTTTGCTCTGATGAGTTTGGATGAAAAACGTCACCATCATAAAATGTATGTTTGGCTTGGCAACGGTTATAACCGCAACCAAGAAAAAAAAAACTAGTTTTGAATGTAAAAGTGGATGAAGTTCCATAGGTGTGGTTGGATGTTCAACCACCAAGTTCACACCCACATCTTTGATAAAACAGAACCCAACAGTGTAATGAATGTCTTCTCAGTTATTTAGAACTTCAACGACCCAAGAAAAACATGTTTTTATAGAAAAATTTTGTTCTTTGTATGACTGAATTTAGTTTTTATTCGTGGATTCTACACAATTTTATTTATTTAATTTTCGCAGCTGAGGGAGCAATGGGCAGCAGCACAACACAAGGGAATGGAGGCTGCTAACCACGAAGGCAAATTCGATTAGGTCCAGATATTTATATGCTTTATAGATATTTACATAATGTTAATATTTTTTTATCTTGTGGCACATGGAATTTGTTTCTACTTATGATGTGTGCCGAGCCTGTCACAACTGATTGTGATATCATGTGTAATTATTTGTGCCCTAAGATCGCCGTAATATCATGCATAATTATTCGTGTCCCATGACCGCGGCGGCGAATCCTTCTGTCCTATGCTCGTCATTGTATTTAGCTAGCATTTTTGTGCTTGGATGAATTATTTTGTTGTGGGTAACAATCGGCTGCTGTTGTCTTGTGTAAGAAGTAGAACTGATGTCATTATTTTTCGTTTTTGGTGATAAATTTGATTCCATGTGAGTTTGATGCGATATGGTCATAGAATCTTTGAAGTTTTTGTTTATAATTGTTCTAGAGATTTCAGATTTCAAGCCATACTCAATTATGAATGTTTTCATCGTTCACCATATCTCCAGTTAGGGCAATGTAGGGTATTACTGAGGTCGCAAATTGGTATTTAATTTCGGGCATGAAATTGACAAACATGAGACTTAGGCTCCGTTTGGTACGGTGGTGGCGGTCGTAAACGCATTTATTAAACTGTCAGTCGTCAAGGATCACCTAGCAAACATTATCTATTTGAACATAAAAGTGGATAAAATTTCTTAGGTGGGCGTTAGCAAATGATAATTTAAGGTGATTGTTAACCGCAGCACGTTATTTTGCTAGTCGCGCTCCAAAGTCTCCCAATTTTTGGTGTCTTTTCGAAATGTCTTGTACATGCAATATCAGGAAAAGTGTTCAACACGAAAGTTGTAGATATCGACGAGATCTACAACTTTTGTGTTGATCACTTTTCATAAAAATGCATTTACAAGACATACTTTGGAAATATGTCTAGGTTTTGCGCCTTTTCAAAATACGCCTTGTACATGCAATTTCAGGAAAGTGTTCAACACGAAAGTTGTAGATCTTGTCAATATCTACAACTTTCGTGTTGAACACTTTTCCTGATATTGCATGTACAAGGCTTATTTCGAAAAAGCGCAAAAAATTGAGAGATTTGTTTGGGAGGACTTATTTTCACCGGTCAAGCGGTCACGACCGCATGAACCGGACCTTAATTAAGGCTAGGTTCATGCGGTCGTGACCGCTTGACCGGTGAAAATAAGCCCTCCCAAACTGAGCCTTTGAGGTGCGACTAGCCAATTACGGGTTGCGGTTAACAATCACCTAATTTAACCCCATGCTCATAACTGCCATGCCCTAGGCTTCGTTTGGGAGGACTTATTTTCACCGGTCAGTCTTATTGGCAAGGTTTTAATGGTTCTTCAGTCTTATTGGCAAGGTTTTAATGGTTCTTGTTATGAAAACATTGGTTGAATATGTGATGCGCGTCATTCATATATATATGTATGGAAGGACCATACGGTGCTTCAAAATAAGAAAAAAATTGCTCTTTTAAAACAATTATGTTTAGCAACGGAAAGTCATTACTCTAATCAATTGATGAGCATATAAAATAATCCAATTATTTGTGATTAATCAGGGGCAAAAGTGTAAAAATACTAGTCACTAATTATATATGATAGTTTTGGGTTAAATAGAAGCATAAAAATTGATTCAAATTAAATTAAGATAAAGCCCTAAATAAAAATTAATTAGCTAGTTAACTCGTCAACAGGAAAAAAATTGCAATGCCAAATTAATTTGAAAATTAGGACCGGGCTATATGGAACATTTGTTGCTGGAAATGGTGAGCAATTTGTAATATACATTTTTATTTCTGAAATTATATGACAATCTATTTGATTTTTTAATAATTTAAATGATGATACTATAATAAAGTATAATAGCATATATTATTAATTGAAGTAATTTTAGAACAAAAAATATTAAAAAAAAACTGTGAAAATGAATTGCTCTATGGTTGCAACAATTCAATAAAAGTAACATTATCATCCCCATATGGCGACTTGATTTAAGAGTTTGAGTAAAATATTCATTAAATTAAATGTTAATGTATTATTATCCTTAGCAGACATTCAAATAGCATCAACTTTTCCTTGCAGCCCAAAAAAACAATTTTTTGTTGTTGCAGCCAAAGATAATCAAGTAGTAACTGCGCACAGGGGCACCCTGCGCTCCCACATTTGCCCTAAACAAAGGATTTTGAGAAACCCTCTTAAAACAAAATAGAGAGAGAGAGGGAGGGAGAGAGGTGTTTTATATAGGCAATAACTATAGGGTGGTGTTAAAAACACCGCCCTAACTATATGCAAGTCGTGTAATTTCATAACGGTTATGTGCAGGCCAAGACCTATGCGGGTTCATAGCTTCCTATGATTTTTTTAGTTTGGCCGGCATATATCTTCGAACTGCACATAGATGAAAATGGCTTGCATATAACATCACCCTTTATATATCAGAAAGGGGCTGAGAAGCAGGTGGAGGTAGGAGGTTGCCGTTGATCCATCTGGTCAGCATTTCGAGTGAAGCTTTGGGCTGATCCATGGGAACCATATGCCCCGCATCGTGAACCTGGTCAAGCCCATGCACCAATTATGACACACATGCCTTGCTGCTATTCTCTATTCTATTTTTATAATAAAACAAGTATATACTCATAAAAGGACCGGCCATATTAAAGAGAAATTAAAAAAAAAAAATTTACCTTGAGGAAACTGAGCGGGCCATGGCTCTTCAAGACCCCAGCTTCCTTGCCGTCGACAGTAAAAGGTTCTTCAGACGATGACACGAAAGCTTCCTGGCCGGACCATTCCATGGCATGAACCCATCTTGAGTTTCCTGATTAAATTGATCAAATTTACCAAATTATGAATCTTATTTAGGCAAAGAAATCCCCTATCAGATCAGATGGAGTGCATTCACCTTCACGTGAAGTTTTAGGGTCAATGAATGGCTCAATGCATAGTCAGCGCTTAGTCATCCGAAGCAATTAAATAGTTAAAAGTATTAGTTCAAGGACTTATTTGAAATAAAGTATAGAGTTAAAGAGGCATTTGAAGCAAATGAAAATTAAAGGACATATTTGAAAACTAAGCCCAAAGTTAAGGGACCAATCTGGGTATTTTGCCAGAAATAGATGGATCCTTCAACCACACGCATGGGAGTCTAGTTAGCAGTCATGGATTTTGGACCTTGTTCAGGTCTATTAAAGTTCGAGGGCAGGGCAGCATGATATTCATCGTTGTAGTTTGAAGGATTGTGCTTTAGGCACTCGTGATTGTCGGGATGTCATCCATGTTGGATGCTTGGGCTATCCTCGAAGACTATGGCGAGCAAGAAACATACTTTTGGATGCATGGATGATCAAGGTGCAGCTTGATCTTTAGAGTTAAGAGGCACAACGTGCACGCAAGAGCCTTGGATGCATGGATGATCTAGGCACATGCTTGTGAATGCATGAGCCACATATTATGAAGGGCTTGAGTTTTGAAATAGAATAATTCACTCATAATTCACTCAAAGTGAAAATCGTAGAAAGTGAGTTGTCTAGATAATAGAAGTTGTGGAAGTCTGTCTAGATTTAGAGATAGTCTAAATGGATGAACATGGTCTAATATCAATGCGTGTGACATGTAGCTTAACGGAATATGTCCAATGACGGAAATTTGTAGAGATCGCTCAAACGATGGGGGCCATGGGGCTTAGCTCTGAAAAGATGCCTGTCAACCTCTATATGTGAGAATCCCCAAATATTTAGGCTTAGAACATTGAGATACAGTTTCGCAGATGATTGTAGGACTGAACAATTTACATAATAAAGAAGCCCAGAGAACAAGTATGAGTATGCTAGAGGCTACTAAATTGGGGCCTACAAGTTTTGATTAGAGAAGCCCAAAGTAATGGAGATTACACAAATGAGTATGTCTGGATGCGAATAAGTTGAGGCTTACAACTTCGAGGCAAGATGGACAGACGGGCAGGCCTTATAGTCCTAATATTAGGATGTTCAAATAGAGGAACTATGTTATGCATATACCCTATTGGGAGTCCTCACATCTACAAAAAAAGTACATGTTACGGACAAGCAACTACGTATCAGCCATGCAAGCAAACACTTAAAATATTGCAATGGGGAAGGAAAGGAAGGTATAATTAACGAGACATGCTTGTTACCAATCCTAGAGGGCAGGGTTCCCTCAAGAGCCACCGCAAACACTTACTCCAAAAGATCTCATCACTCTTACACAATGGTTTTTTATATAGAAAATGAAACCTCGCTACAAGACAAGATACATAATTAACTATGACTATAAGAATTCATAATGGTCGCCGTATCTTTAAGAGAACTCTTGTGAAGTGAGACCGATCGTCCGAGCATGCATGTGACATATTTGCAAGGCGTATTCGTATCAACACACGTCCTGATAAATGAAAATGTCACCCAAGGTTGAGCCTGTAAGGATCAATATTTTCTTCTGGTGGGCGATTCATGTGAAACATTGAGAGCTTGAATGTGTCGTACATGTCTGGTTGTTCCATATCATTGCTAATTTTGTCTGAAACTAGTGTAGAGCTCTTCATGGAGCTGCCCGGTAAATGAATGACCGATAATAAGTTGATGCCCGTAAGTCCCGAAAACAAAGTGTAGTAAGCCGCATTGTTCGAATTCTAAGTGAGGTTGGTGATAGAGAAAATGTGTGTGATGAGAGATGTCGGGAGCGTTGTACTATAGTTCTGAGTGAGGTCAGTTTCGCACATTCTAGAAAGATACTCTCGATGTTTCGAGGGCCTCTTCAATGTTCCCTTGCACTCTTAATGAGTTCTTAGACACACTGTCCGTTGACCAATTAGATAAGTTTTTTCTTCCTGCAGACACTCGCTACACTGTAGCGTCGCATTCTATTGCCGATGTCTTAGGTATTCCCTTAGGAGATCATCGCATTGCCGACGAATTTTCATACATACCTCCTGGAGAGCAACCTACGAGCCTTTTTCCTTTGGGAGATAGTCGGTACACCCTCAGAATTCCACCTTTGTGTCAACGATTAAGACATTCGTTCAGGTGATCGTTACGTTCACAATGTATTCTTCTATACACCATCGGGTGAGCCACTAGACGAGTCACATTCCCTGGGACATTTGACATTTTATGAGTTTTGTATTTTGATGCAGATGTTTCATGGAGTCATCTGGGTATTCTTCACAAAGTCGACGAGTATATTGGTACTCCGCCCATAGATCCTTATGATAGGGTACCCTATTTTTGAGACATTCAGTCTGTTGTTGGACCTCCAACTAGAGACTCTCGTCTTTGTCATTTTCATTTGCACAAGTTACGCAAGTTTGCCGACTCTTTTGTTGGTCAATTGTGTGTGTCCATGGAGTTTCTTATTCTTCATTTGTAATTGTATGTTGTATCTTTTGTTTAGCATTTGCATGAGCTCCATCAGTCGGTCCGAAAGAAAATTATCATAAGTAATGATCATTATAAAATTTGCGTAGAAAGACACATGGGGGGTAAAATTTTGAGGGGGCAAAATTTTGAGGGGGCAGGTGATGGTGTATATACGAGCTGAGAGATTCCCTCGCGAAAAAACAAAAAAAATAAGCATCAGGCGAATGAGCCCCTACACTATATTACAAAAGATTGGAACAAACACATATGGAGTTGACATCCCTATAAGTAAGGGAATACACAAGGTATTCAATGGACGGTACTTGACGCCATGTTTTGAGGAGTGTGCATATGTTGATCCATTCTTTGCCCCTACCCCTGATCACTAGCTTCAGAGCTTATCCCCAAGCCTTCCCGTGTATGACCAATGGAGTCGCCACACGAGGGCCACTTGGCACCACCGGCAACAACACATGTCCAGAGTTCAGGCAGGGTACAATTCAGTCAGAGGCGCCAGAGGCAACAGGGTGCATAACGACTATTGTTCATGATTTCACCGCAACAACAGAGGGAGATGCACTGAGGTATCTCATCCACTGGAGAAGCCGACCGACTTCGAATGACACTTAGAATTCACTTGTTGAGCATGAGGAACTTGCCCCCAAGATAAGCCAAGAGTACGGTTGACTTCATTCTTCGAAGACGAATGCTTTCGAGTTAGGGGAAGTTGATGGAGATCGATGGGCCCAATAGCCCGCGTGCGTACAGAGTACAGACTAGTGGGAGGCGTTGATTGAGTCCCCTTCTCGTGTATGACCAATGGAGTCACCACACGAGGGCCACTTGGCACCACCGACAACAACACATGTCCCGAGTTCAGGCAGGGTACAGTTCAGTCAGAGGCGCCAGAGGCAACAGGGTGCATAACAAATATTGTTCATGATTTCACCGCAACAACAGAGGGAGATGCACTGAGGTATCTCATCCACTGGAGAAGCCGACCGAATTCGAATGACCCTTAGAATTCACCTGCTGAGCATGAGGAACTTGCCCCCAAGATAAGCCAAGAGTATGGTTGTCTTCATTCTTCGAAGACGAATGCTTTCGAGTTAGGGGAAGTTGATGGAGATCGATGGGCCCAATAGTCCGTGTGCGTACAGACTAGTGGGAGGCGTTGATTGAGTCCCCATCTAAACGATTTGAGTCCATGGATGTGTGTGGATGGCGGTTTTGACATTTTATCATGTATCTGTCTTTTATTTACATGTATTATTTAGTATTGATCGCGACAAATATGAACGTCCATTGTGAGCCTTCTATATTGGTTGTCTAAGTCTTCATTTCTTATGTATTGCCATGTATGCCAGATGCGGTCATTGAAAGCATGGTTCATAAATTCATTAGTTGTCGGTCTTCTTCATAGTGCGACACCGTGAGCCATATGTGAGGCTCCTAGGTTGGTTTTCTTCCTTCTGCATTCTTCTAAGATCCACACTGATCCCCCCTTCTCCCTCATGCCAGCCAGTTTTGCATCCCCAACCTTGCCGAGTACAATTCTCTATCCCGTTTCTACAACCCAATACCTTTCCCTTTCAGAGTTCCTGTGTTAACTCTCTCCGCGACGACATACACGAACACGACAACCCACCCCATCGTCAGCCTTAGCCCCGCACCCACATCCTCCTTGCCATCCACTCCCATACCAGTCTTCCCTTGCCTTTCCCCTCTATCGAGCCATGTCCCTGCAAGATCACTGACGCCCCATGGAGCTATTCCATCCGTCCGATCCATCCCTATCCCTAGCTACTAGAAATTCTACCTTTGCATGCACGCGTGTAAGTTGTTATTTTCGTGTTATCGTCATTCTTAATTGTATACTGGGATTATATTGTGGATATGGAAATATGTATTTCTTTATTTTGTGTGAAATGCAGGATTTGTTCGTTGTACGCTTTAAGTAATTGTGCCCGCTCATATGCATTATTAGTTTGCAGCAAAAAAAATTTAAGATGTAATTGCCTTTATTAGTTTAAAGCAACATAAAATTGGGCTTGTCACTACTGCATGCTTCATTTATGACAATAAATTGAATCATTCCCCCACTCGACATCACACTAGCGTTGAAATTAGGGCTAGATAATCGTGCATCCGTCACCTGTAGAAGCGTCAGAGTGAGTCTCCATTCTTTGTACCTAGCAAATATCGGCACAGATAGGTCAGGTTTACTAGGCCCACTTGGCACTTCTCATCCATTATGGATCACCTAATATTATAATACGTGTGGCTCAATCATAAATCATGCTGGGAGGAGCCCCTTAAATTCAAATTAGTAGATTAAAGATGTAATTGTCATTGGACGAGGCCATGAGCAGGTCAATCTGAGAATTTGATCTAATTGAGTTCATCAAACTTCGCAAATGGACTTGAGTTCATATCTAAGCTGGAGTAGTGTGATTTGATGCAGCTCAACCTGGAAAAATAGCTGACCAAACCCAATCTAGCCAACTCAGATTAATATGATAATCATGAGCATTTTTTTGATCTTTCACCATTTGAGTTCTTTAGAAATAAGTCATTGCCTTAAATTTTTTGAGAGTAAAGAATACCTCGGGTATATCTTTTCTTTCTAATCATTCAACGCTAATTTATTCGGCTTTGTGTATGTCTTACTCACCTAGGTATATATTCAATCAGTTTACTTATTAGTAGACAGTGAATCAAATCTGATCATGACGAAAAAAACTTTAGTGCATTGCATTGTGAGTAGTTCGCCAAAATAACAGGCATGCATGCATTAATATCACTACCAGTGATGGGAAAATTTCAATGAACAGCATATTCTTTAACAAAAGAAAAAAAACGTCAAAAGTTCACGTAATGAAACTTTTATGTATCACGAAAGAAATTTAGAACACAAATACGTGAAAAAGGGGCTCACCAAGCCAATTGCATATGAGATCATATTCTCCTGCATAAATAAGCAGCTTGATACCATCCTCAAGAAGAGAAGGGATGCCTACTTCCAAGTTCCTCATCCAGTCAACTAGCATGGCCTCATATACCGTGGGGCTGCAAGAGACAAAATCTATCTCACCTACTCCAAGGGATTCTCTGACTGGTTTTAGATTAAGGAACTTCTCCATGTTTGAGAAATCATAACACAGGCTACCATGGCATTCCTTTCTGACATCATAATACTGTGCAAGGTGGAAGGACAGAAGAAATTGCATGCCTCAGCTGCTTTGAACGAGATATTTCTACTACTAAAAGCTCAAGGCATGAACTACTTACATTGATATTTCCAGCAATGTTCAAGATTGAATTGAATAGTATATTGCAAACCAAATATGAAGCCAGGCAAGCAATTCTTCCAGAAGTACCTGACGCATAACATTAATAACTAATCAAAGTCATTCACATACAGGAACAGCAAAACCAACGTGTCTTGAATGTCCCAACAGCATATCCAGACAGTAAATTTTTTTCAAAATGGGTGATGAATAAACAATAAGACGAAGTTAACCAGCCTCTTCTAGACTCGAGGGCTAATTCTGTTGACCCCTTGCTTTTTTCTCTATGAGATAAGCACAAATTCAGATTAGGTGATTTGATGGACAAATATAAATTTATCTGAATAATCTTCTTGGATAAGAAATATGTACAATAGATTGCTACAACTTTTAATTTGAATTTTCACCTCTTAAAGGATACTAAAGGAGACAGTTGGCAGGTTTTATTAGTGCAGCAAGCTGTTCAAAGTAGGGAAAAAAACAGACGAGAAAAAAGAGAGCAGGAAGCACCATGATAGTTTGGTTGTGCCGCAGTGAACTATAACGACGTGGTGCATGCATGTGATATGGTGGCATGTAAACGAGTGGAGATGCTGAAATAAGCACACAGCCCTGGAGGAAAGCTCAAGAGTGCAGCAAATCTCCTGTTATCGTGATCAGAGAATACATCTCAAGGTCTTTGAAATACATTTTCCCCTCCAAGTCATTTCTTGTTTTGTCTTTTATTATTCTCGCAGATGTTTTTCTACTAAAGAGACCGTTCATCGACTTTTTTATAGTTCAACATTTTATTTGAGCGGTAAAGGCATTGGAGTGTTAGGCTCTGTTTGGGACAACTTATGCTGATGAATAAGCTATACTCTAAAAGAAAACGCAATAAACTTGTTGTTTGTTGATGCAGATTTTAAAAACGCGCTTATTTTAAAACAGCTTATAAGATGATTATTAATCAGCGCTGTTAACCCAGAAATCGGCGATCCTTCCCAAGATGGCCAGCTGGCTCATCGTGACCCTTAGATTATCCCTTTCGATCGCGATGGGTCCCAGCGTAGGCGGACAGTCTTCCCTATCCGCCTAGGTCTCCTAGCAACCGCGTGCCCTGCGGGACGGCGAGCTATTCCCATGGCTCATCCTCGCGGGACATGCGGTTAGGTCCGCTAATCGTGCAGTCTTTTCCTTGCAGGAGTCCGCCAACAGCAGTACCAGTAGCGGCCTCCTATTTCTCTCAAGGGGCGGTGGTCTCCTACCGCCGTCCGCCGAGGAAGCCCGCCAGGGGCAACCTCCCTGCTGCCCGAGGGGCGGCGGCCTCCTGCCGCCGTCCGCCGAGGCCGCCCACCCCGGGCGGCCTCTGCCCGCCAGCCGGGCGGACTCCGCCCGGAGTCCGCCCAGGCCGCCCGCTAGGGGGCGGCCCCGGCTCCTGCCGGGCGGACTCCCCCTGGAGTCCGCCCAGGCCGCCCGCTAGGGGGCGGCCCCGGCTCCAGCCGGGCGGACTCCACCCGGAGTCCGCCCAGGCCGCCCGCTAGGGGGCGGCCCCGGCTCCTGCCGGGCGGACTCCCCCTGGAGTCCGCCCAGGCCGCCCGCTAGGGGGCGGCCCCGGCTCCAGCCGGGCGGACTCCCCCTGGAGTCCGCCCAGGCCGCCCGCTAGGGGGCGGCCCCGGCTCCTGCCGGGCGGACTCCCCCTGGAGTCCGCCCAGGCCGCCCGCTAGGGGGCGGCCCCGGCTCCTGCCGGGCGGACTCCCCCTGGAGTCCGCCCAGGCCGCCCGCTAGGGGGCGGCCCCGGCTCCTGCCGGGCGGACTCCCCCTGGAGTCCGCCCAGGCCGCCCGCTAGGGGGCGGCCCCGGCTCCAGCCGGGCGGACTCCCCCTGGAGTCCGCCCAGGCCGCCCGCTAGGGGGCGGCCCCGGCTCCAGCCGGGCGGACTCCCCCTGGAGTCCGCCCAGGCCGCCCGCTAGGGGGCGGCCCCGGCTCCTGCCGGGCGGACTCCCCCTGGAGTCCGCCCAGGCCGCCCGCTAGGGGGCGGCCCCGGCTCCAGCCGGGCGGACTCCCCCTGGAGTCCGCCCAGGCCGCCCGCTAGGGGGCGGCCCCGGCTCCTGCCGGGCGGACTCCCCCTGGAGTCCGCCCAGGCCGCCCGCTAGGGGGCGGCCCCGGCTCCTGCCGGGCGGACTCCCCCTGGAGTCCGCCCAGGCCGCCCGCTAGGGGGCGGCCCCGGCTCCTGCCGGGCGGACTCCCCCTGGAGTCCGCCCAGGCCGCCCGCTAGGGGGCGGCCCCGGCTCCTGCCGGGCGGACTCCCCCTGGAGTCCGCCCAGGCCGCCCGCTAGGGGGCGGCCCCGGCTCCAGCCGGGCGGACTCCCCCTGGAGTCCGCCCAGGCCGCCCGCTAGGGGGCGGCCCCGGCTCCTGCCGGGCGGACTCCCCCTGGAGTCCGCCCAGGCCGCCCGCTAGGGGGCGGCCCCGGCTCCTGCCGGGCGGACTCCCCTGGAGTCCGCCCAGGCCGCCCGCTAGGGGGCGGCCCCGGCCTGCCGGGCGGACTCCTCCCGGAGTCCGCCCAGGTCGCCCGCTAGGGGGCGACCTCCAGTTCTCTGCAGGTGGGTCCTTCCGATTGCTTCATCGCTCAACAGTGGCGGACGCAAAATCTCTGTCCGCGGAGTCCGCGCAGGTCGTCATGCTGATGTCACTGGGCCCCGCTTCTAGAAGAACTTCCCTGGGCCTATAAATAGCCCATGGTGCCTCTCATTCGGGATCAGTTGATCATCTGGGAAGATCCTGCAAGTCCTGCCAGCAAGCCCTGCGGACTCCGTTTTCCCGTCCGCGCAGTCCGTCATCGCCTTCTCCAGCAAGCTCTGCGGACTCAGTTTCCTGTCCGCGCAGCTCTCCAGCAGCTCTTCAGCAGCTTGCCAGCAGACTCTGCAGACTCAGTTTCCCAGTCCTCCAGCAGCTAGCAGACTATTTTACTTAGTCTCTGGCAGCTTCTCCTCTGCTTTCTGGCACTTTCTTCTCTCTTAGCCGCCAGCTTCTCCTTGTACCCTTTAAGTGATTTTGTTGTAAAGGTGTACTTGTAAGCTTGTAATCTCTAGCTTTTAATAAAAGGAAAGCCCGTCGCAGGAGTGGCATTTAAGCCGCGGCGGGCGAAGTGTGTTGTTGCCGCTGCTAGCGGCCCCCCTTATTCTTCTCTCCTCTGCTCAGCAAGTCTTGCTCCTCTGCTCAGCAGACTTCTTCTCAGCTCAGCTCTCCTCGGCATTCAACCTGCAAGCACAACCGTCACATTAGCCGTCTGCTCGACAGCTCCTGGTCAACCTCCTTCTCCTCTCTTGATCAACCCGCTCTGTTGATCAAGCTTCTCTCCTCTATCCCCGCAACCCTCTTTGACAAGCCGTTTGCTCCACTCTCGAGCACTCAGAGGCTTCCTTCCTTTCCTCCTCTCCACCTCTCCTAGCTTGTGAGACCGAACACCCCCTCCGTGTTAGCTGGCTGGTGCCCCGCGGCGTTTTCGCGCATCAACAGTTAACACGCGACCTTCAGATCCGGTCAGACGGTGAACAGCGACAGTTAGCCATGTCAGATCAATCAGCCGAGAACTTTGCTCCAAGTCCCAGTGAAGATCCTCTCTGGGAAGCTTTTGAGCAGTCGCGCCGTGAGAATGCTCAACAGTTCCAAGCAATCAACCAAGTCCTTGCTGCGATCACGCAGCGGTTAGACTCTCGTCCAGCAGCTGCTCCAGCTGCTCCAGCTGCTCCAATCAACCCAACGCCAACATCAGAGCATAAGCAAGCTTATTCTCAAGCTTGTCCTCCGTTCTATCCGCCTTACACCCCGACCTTCCCGCAAGGTCCTGCTGCTCCTTTGCGAACTCAAGATGAAGAGTTTGCTGCTCGCCATAACTTCTTCCGGCAAGCTGCCCGGGGAAGTCCTGCTAGATTTCTCAACTTTCAAGGAAGTCATCCTTGCCCCCCAGCTCCTGCCTCAGCTCCTCCTGCAGCAACTTTTCCTTTCTACCCCCTGCTTCTTTTGCAGCTGCAGCCTATGCTCCCTTTGATCCCTATGCTGTGGGAGAGCAGGAAGAGCCATCGCCCTTTATTGAGAGCGTTCGCCTTGAACCTACTCCAGCAAACTTCAGAGAGCCTCGACTGCCAATCTATACAGGAGAGACTGATCCGGTCAAGCATCTTCAAGCCTTTGAATCAGCCGTTGCTCTCAAGACTCTGTCAGATGCAACCAAGTGCAAGCTCCTTGTGACAACCTTTGATGGGCAAGTGAGGGATTGGTTCTATGGCCTCCGTCCTCACTCCATCTCTTCCTTCCTCGATCTTCGTAGAGAGTTCCTTCTCAGATTCTCTACCTCCTCCAAGAGAAAGGGCGGTCCTGAAGCCCTCTTTGAGATCAGACAGCGCAGTGATGAAACCTGGTCTCAATTTGTTGATCGATTCCAGAGAGAAATTCTGGACATCGAAATCGTTGATCAAGAAATGTACCGAGTGGCTCTTATCCACGGTCTTCGTGAAGGGCCTCTCAAGTTTGAAGCCAATGTCCGTGCTCCAAGGACATACCAAGAGCTGATCGCTCTAGCCAACTCTTACATCCGAGGCGAGAAGAGCAATCCAGGCTTCGTCTCCAAGCTCGTATCAGAGAAAGATCCGTTTCGCAAGCAACCTCCAAGGTCTCCTTACAATCATTTCCCAGCTCACTCAAGGAAGGAGAGAAGGCTTCATCGCCAGCGATACTCCTTCCCGAGCCGTGATGCTCAAGATCCATTGCTACCGCTAGCTCCTTCTCAAACAGCAACTGTTCAACAACAGCAAGACGATGACTTGCACGAGTCTGATCTCGACGACGCCGTGCAAGAAGTGATCCAGATCATGAAAGACAGGGCGAGCTACAAGAAGCCCTATCGACCAGCAGATCAGAGGTCTAGAGACTCAGAGCCTTATTGTGAATTCCACAAAGAACCAGGCCATCGAACAGAAAACTGCCGAGCATTCCGTCAGCTTGTGCAAAGGATGCTCCGGCAGGGCAAGATGCATGACTTGCTCCCTAAAGAAGATCGCCCTGACCCATCAACGTCAAAGGGCAAAGAAATTTCAGATGTTCCTTGCTCCTCAAGGGCAGTGAATCACGTCGAAGAGCCTCCTCTCCTCATTGTCAACCAAGAAGTCGAATGCTTCGACGCCGACGACGAGGGTATACTGGGAAGGCTATTCTGAACTAGCAAGAACTTCACAGTCCTCCAAAGCGATGGGCTTCACAGTCCTCCAGAGCTCCTTACAACCTACAGGGGTTATCTCAACCCTTACTCCCTCTTTCAAACATTTTTCATTACAACACTTCTCAGTGTTCTTTTCTTGCTTTTCTGCAAAGCTTTTATTCAGAGATCCTGTACTGACACAGTTCCCTTTTTGTTGCCTCTCTCTCTCTCTCTGGATCAATACGCCAATGAGATTTCGCCGAGTCTGAAACGTTCCCTCCGTAGTTTGTTCTTGCACTACCGCTTCGACCACATATGGCGGGAGTATACCCATGTGTGTAGTGGGAGCAGTTCATCTACGATTATGGGCTTCAGGCTTAGGATCCTAGCCAGCATCTGACACAGAGTGTGTGCTAGGGGAGCCCCATGTGTTAGCTCTGTTGTGCGTCTTATAGGAAACACTACGGTTAGGATGATCTTCGCTGGACAAGCAATGGCAATCAAGCGTAGCCTTGTCTCTTGGATCATCCTTCAACTGTGGTGGCCGAATAACTCTCTCCGGTATCCTCGATCCATGCCTCTCGGGTTCTCACAACTCCACTGATCAACACACAGACAATATAGGCCTCTTGGCGCAACCTGTCTCCTTGATCAGTGATGCTTGTGCCCAGGGCAAGAGAGCAGAGTTTCTAGCGATCCTTCTCAGGATCTTCCTTGCTTCCAGCGGTCCTTCTCAGGACCTTCCCTTGCTTTGTGCCCTCCTTGAGGATGCGCGGCCAGCCCGCTTTGAGCAGGACCATACTCGGAATGACTTTCTCAGGCCAGTGATGCATAAGGCCCACGGGGAACACCTGTGGCAGCATTCAACCTTCTTTAGTCATTCCGAACATGGACCTCTTTTTCCTTTCCCGCTTCGAGCAGGACCATGCTCGGGATGATTTTTTCGGGCAAGTGATGCATAGGGCCCACGGGGAACACCTGTGGCAGCATTCAACCCTCTGTAGTCATTCCGGACATGGACCTCTTTTTTCCTTTTCCCCCCTCCTTGAGGATGCGCGGCCAGCCCGCTTTGAGTAGGACTATACTTGGGATGATTTTTTCGGGCAAGTGATGCATAAGGCCCACGGGGAACACCTGTGGCAGCATTCAACCCACTTTAGTCATTCCGGGTGCAGCCCTCCTTTTTCTCTCTTGCCTTCTTTCACAGGTGAACAGGTTAATCCGACCTACCAAAAGGATTTTCAGCAATCACTTTGCTCGTGCTCATCCTATATGAATTGCTTATTCAAAGCTCTATCGGATGATGACTCGCACTCTATCTATATAAGTTCTATTGCTCTTATCTTCTATATATTGTTTGCTCAAGCACTACCAGCCATGTTATCGCAATCCAGGCATATCTGTCAGCAATTAACACAGTTTATGGATCTGGGCTTCATAATAATATTCATCAGGCACTCTTCTTGCTAATTGGTCATATCGGCCTTATCTTGTCAACAGTTAACTTATCAACAGTTAACAGTCTACAGTTAACACTTGCAAGCCTTCTCTTCACAGGTACTTGCAAGTTATTTTCATATCTTATTGGTTCCTAACTTCTCTTCTTGCAGAGATTAGCAAACACCTGCAAGCCTCATCCAGGTACTTGCAGCTTGTTTTTATATACGATACCTGCTCTTAACTCTCTTCTTGCAGAGATCCTCAAACCCTTGCAAGTTTCTTCACAGGTACTTGCAAGTTACTCTCATATATTGTGCATGCTCCTAACTCTTCTTTTGCAGAAACCAGTAAAGACTTGCAGGTCCCTTCCAGGTACTTGCAAGTTGTTACGCCTTTCCGTTTTCCTCACTTTTGTTTTGCAGAACACTTACAGAAGACACGTCTTCTTCGTTTTGCAAAAAACAAATTCAGGTACACACTCGATGTGCCACCCCTACATGCTTACCCTAACTTTCCTTTTGCAGGAAAATTGACAGGAAACATCAAGCTTCTAAGGAGAGTCTTCAGGTTCTGTCTCTCCTTACTCCTCTTCTTCCGTTGGGGTGGATCACGATTTTCGTGGGTCTCCAACTTTTTCGAAGTTCTTTTCGGAACTTAAAAAAGTGCGGGGATTATGTTAACCCAGAAATCGGCGATCCTTCCCAAGATGGCCAGCTGGCTCATCGTGACCCTTAGATTATCCCTTTCGATCGCGATGGGTCCCAGCGTAGGCGGACAGTCTTCCCTATCCGCCTAGGTCTCCTAGCAACCGCGTGCCCTGCGGGACGGCGAGCTATTCCCATGGCTCATCCTCGCGGGACATGCGGTTAGGTCCGCTAATCGTGCAGTCTTTTCCTTGCAGGAGTCCGCCAACAGCAGTACCAGTAGCGGCCTCCTATTTCTCTCAAGGGGCGGTGGTCTCCTACCGCCGTCCGCCGAGGAAGCCCGCCAGGGGCAACCTCCCTGCTGCCCGAGGGGCGGCGGCCTCCTGCCGCCGTCCGCCGAGGCCGCCCACCCCGGGCGGCCTCTGCCCGCCAGCCGGGCGGACTCCGCCCGGAGTCCGCCCAGGCCGCCCGCTAGGGGGCGGCCCCGGCTCCTGCCGGGCGGACTCCCCCTGGAGTCCGCCCAGGCCGCCCGCTAGGGGGCGGCCCCGGCTCCAGCCGGGCGGACTCCACCCGGAGTCCGCCCAGGCCGCCCGCTAGGGGGCGGCCCCGGCTCCTGCCGGGCGGACTCCCCCTGGAGTCCGCCCAGGCCGCCCGCTAGGGGGCGGCCCCGGCTCCAGCCGGGCGGACTCCCCCTGGAGTCCGCCCAGGCCGCCCGCTAGGGGGCGGCCCCGGCTCCTGCCGGGCGGACTCCCCCTGGAGTCCGCCCAGGCCGCCCGCTAGGGGGCGGCCCCGGCTCCTGCCGGGCGGACTCCCCCTGGAGTCCGCCCAGGCCGCCCGCTAGGGGGCGGCCCCGGCTCCTGCCGGGCGGACTCCCCCTGGAGTCCGCCCAGGCCGCCCGCTAGGGGGCGGCCCCGGCTCCAGCCGGGCGGACTCCCCCTGGAGTCCGCCCAGGCCGCCCGCTAGGGGGCGGCCCCGGCTCCAGCCGGGCGGACTCCCCCTGGAGTCCGCCCAGGCCGCCCGCTAGGGGGCGGCCCCGGCTCCTGCCGGGCGGACTCCCCCTGGAGTCCGCCCAGGCCGCCCGCTAGGGGGCGGCCCCGGCTCCAGCCGGGCGGACTCCCCCTGGAGTCCGCCCAGGCCGCCCGCTAGGGGGCGGCCCCGGCTCCTGCCGGGCGGACTCCCCCTGGAGTCCGCCCAGGCCGCCCGCTAGGGGGCGGCCCCGGCTCCTGCCGGGCGGACTCCCCCTGGAGTCCGCCCAGGCCGCCCGCTAGGGGGCGGCCCCGGCTCCTGCCGGGCGGACTCCCCCTGGAGTCCGCCCAGGCCGCCCGCTAGGGGGCGGCCCCGGCTCCTGCCGGGCGGACTCCCCCTGGAGTCCGCCCAGGCCGCCCGCTAGGGGGCGGCCCCGGCTCCAGCCGGGCGGACTCCCCCTGGAGTCCGCCCAGGCCGCCCGCTAGGGGGCGGCCCCGGCTCCTGCCGGGCGGACTCCCCCTGGAGTCCGCCCAGGCCGCCCGCTAGGGGGCGGCCCCGGCTCCTGCCGGGCGGACTCCCCCTGGAGTCCGCCCAGGCCGCCCGCTAGGGGGCGGCCCCGGCCTGCCGGGCGGACTCCTCCCGGAGTCCGCCCAGGTCGCCCGCTAGGGGGCGACCTCCAGTTCTCTGCAGGTGGGTCCTTCCGATTGCTTCATCGCTCAACAGTGGCGGACGCAAAATCTCTGTCCGCGGAGTCCGCGCAGGTCGTCATGCTGATGTCACTGGGCCCCGCTTCTAGAAGAACTTCCCTGGGCCTATAAATAGCCCATGGTGCCTCTCATTCGGGATCAGTTGATCATCTGGGAAGATCCTGCAAGTCCTGCCAGCAAGCCCTGCGGACTCCGTTTTCCAGTCCGCGCAGTCCGTCATCGCCTTCTCCAGCAAGCTCTGCGGACTCAGTTTCCTGTCCGCGCAGCTCTCCAGCAGCTCTTCAGCAGCTTGCCAGCAGACTCTGCAGACTCAGTTTCCCAGTCCTCCAGCAGCTAGCAGACTATTTTACTTAGTCTCTGGCAGCTTCTCCTCTGCTTTCTGGCACTTTCTTCTCTCTTAGCCGCCAGCTTCTCCTTGTACCCTTTAAGTGATTTTGTTGTAAAGGTGTACTTGTAAGCTTGTAATCTCTAGCTTTTAATAAAAGGAAAGCCCGTCGCAGGAGTGGCATTTAAGCCGCGGCGGGCGAAGTGTGTTGTTGCCGCTGCTAGCGGCCCCCCTTATTCTTCTCTCCTCTGCTCAGCAAGTCTTGCTCCTCTGCTCAGCAGACTTCTTCTCAGCTCAGCTCTCCTCGGCATTCAACCTGCAAGCACAACCGTCACATTAGCCGTCTGCTCGACAGCTCCTGGTCAACCTCCTTCTCCTCTCTTGATCAACCCGCTCTGTTGATCAAGCTTCTCTCCTCTATCCCTGCAACCCTCTTTGACAAGCCGTTTGCTCCACTCTCGAGCACTCAGAGGCTTCCTTCCTTTCCTCCTCTCCACCTCTCCTAGCTTGTGAGACCGAACACCCCCTCCGTGTTAGCTGGCTGGTGCCCCGCGGCGTTTTCGCGCATCAACAAGCGCCAGAGCCCCATCTTTCGCTCCAGTATAAGCGTGCAACCCTAATCGCGACTGGAATCATTTCTTCACCGATCTTTGTCGCCGCTCGACTGCCCCGAACTCTCTCGTTGCTCCTCTACCATGATTCCTCTTATATCTCTCTCTAGGACAACAAAAGGAGTTCCCATCGGCGACGAAAACCCTTGATCGGAAGATGCTGACAAGAACCCCTGATCGGAAGACGCCAACGAGCTTGGATTTGAAGACGTTGACGCCTCTTCTTTGCTAGATTTCACAGAAGCCTTCATTTTTGTCGGCGCCACTTCATCAGAGGATTTCTGCTTTGCTATGAGTTAAGAAAATTTCTTCAATTCTTCCATATGCATTTCTGCTGCAACTTGACTTGTCGTTTTGGCTTGTTTTGTGCATGGACCACCCCGCGACCTCTGTGATTGGGCGTCGAATGTTAATTTTTGAAGAACAGTTGAATGTTAAAATCAGGATTCTGATTTCCTGTAAAACATGTGTTATCTAATTATTTTTTGAGGCTTGAGATCTTAATTTTGTATGAGGCTTTCAGATTCATTATTAGTTGAATGTTAATCTCTTTGTGTTATCTAATTTATTTTTTAGGCTTGAGATCTTAATTTTTACGAGACCTACAGATTAATTATTAGTTGAATGTCGAATGTCAATCTCTTTGTATGAGGCTTGCAGATTCTTAACTAATTAAATGTTGAATGTTAAAATTAGTTCTTATTGATGCAGATTCATTAGTGATCTCTTTGTATTTTGTTTTGCATGAGGCTTATTGTTGTTGTGTTTTTTTTAACTTGGAATTGGTGGATTTGGTTGGGATTCTACATTTTTTTATTATCTTCATAAAAGGTTTGATTAGCTTGTGAAAACCTTTTTTTCTCTTTATCATGATACTATGAACATACATTGTTTTGTCTATGATAGTTATAAAATGAAGGTGTTTACTTACTTTTTAATGAGTACATACTTTTCAGATAATCAATTTGGTTTTTTGTTAGAAAATCTATTGTAGAAGTAAATGTTTCTAAAGACAATCATTGAATGGCTCAAAGTTCCCAATTTTCTATTTTTTTGTAAATGGTAGTTCTAAGCTTCTAGTTGGTGAGACATTCACTGGATAAAGTATTTAGAAGATGAAGGGCTCAAAGTTTGTGAAATAAAGAGTTGGTATAAAGTTTCTAGTTGGTTTTGTGAATCTAAACATCTTTTATTTGAACAAAGATTGATTTTTGTGCATCATGTAAAATGTATTGTCATTCTTAAATCTGTTAATTTGAAGTTTCATGTTTGCTTTAGTGTTGTTGATTAAGTCTGCTTCTTAGGTATCATTCCTTTCAACTCAAATAGGTTATTGTTTAGGTCAACGTTAGTATAATGGTTATCAAAACAAAAGAATGAGGAGTTTTGGCATCGTTGGACTCAAACGACATCACAATTTTTGTGACTACTGCATTAGGGAGATCGAGTTGGGTAATCAGCCTACTACCCATTTTAGTAAGGATGGGGGAAAATTTTTGTTTACTTTAAGCAACGCACAGGAAAAAATTATGATCGCTTGCAGATGAAAAATAAGTAAGACCACTAAAGAGAGAGTAAAAATTTGGAAAGAACTTAAACATGGCGAGACAGGGCTAGGTTGGGATCAAGAGAAGAAGACCATTGCAACATCAGATGAATGGTGAGAGGAAAAAACTAAAGATCAATATTTATTTTGTTTTAAGTATAATGCGGTCTCATTTTCTGAAATTTACATATGGTTCCGTGTAGACGATTCCTGCTGCAAAGAAATTTTGATATGTTGGAATTGCACCTAAACTAGAAGACAAAATGATGTGGTCGCGACGGGTGAGGATTCATGGGTGCCATCACTAGGCAGCTTGCCGAATGATATGGAGAATGTTGACATGGAAGAGCATAATTTGAAAGATGACATGCAGACGCAAGCTTTTGGACGTGAAGATGTTGGTGCCAATACATCAACCACTATCGGAAATGCCTCGACCTCATCCGACAAAAGAAGAAAGATAGGAAAGAATAAAGGAATAGTTATATCATACATGAGGGAGTTGTGGGAATCTGCTCTTGCAATGAAGCCTCCTCCAGTTGCCACTATCAGGGAGGCAGTTAAGTTGATCAGCAGTATTCCTGATATCCGTTTTGACCTCAGCTTATACTAATTTGTTGTGAACTACATCAGGAACAAGGACATTATAGAGATTTTTATGAGCATTCCAGATGATTTACGAATCTAGTGGATAAAAAATGCTTATGAGAATAGAAAGCAGTGATATATTATGATCTATGTTTTGATGTATTTTTTGAACTCTGTAGAGCTTAAACCACGAGTTGTGTTATGATTTATTTTAGCCCACATTGAATAACATCGGTTCTGTGTAATGTGATGTTTCTATCAGTTTTATTCATGTTATTTGTTGTGATGTGCTTCGACATACTACTTTGTTCATGTTTTAAAACTTTATGATTTTTTTTATATTTTAGGCAATGGATTCACATGACTCTTCAGGTGAAGATTTTGGAGAATCAACCTGTCTTTCTCCAGAACTGTGCAATATGTGGAGCACTACACTATAATCGTTTCTACTATTGTTGAGATAAATAACAACATACGCGAGACAAGTTCATGCATGACATCTGCGCAGACAGGTGAGAAATGGGCAGGAGTGTTACTTGAAGGGCATTCACATATGATTCATGATGTATTTAGAATGTTAAAACGTATATTTATTGATTTACTTCACAAGCTCGAATAAGATCATGAGTTACAAGGATCGCAACGCACAACCTCATGAGAAGTCCTAGGAATTACATTGTATATCTTAGCACATAGAGACTCTGTGAGATTAACAAATGACCGATTTCAACACTCAACTGAAAGTATAAGTATATATTTTTTGAAAGGTCTTAAATCGCTACTGTTATTATCAAATGATATTATAAAATCAATTGATCGTCAGTTCAGAGATATACCTGCAGAAATAAGGTATGACAGTTGTTACATGTCATTCTTTAAGGACTTTGTTGGTGCAATTGACGGTACACATGTAGATGGTAGAATATCCGTTGAAGATCAAGTTAGATATATCAGGCATCATGACAACAATACAAAATGTGATGGATATTTACGACTTCAATATGTGCTTCACATTTGCAGTAGCTGGATGAGAAGAATCGGCTCATGATAGGCACATCTTTGCACGGGACTGACATTTTCTACATTTTCTACATCCTCCTCAAAGTAAAATGTTGAATAAATAATCATATACATTTTACTTTAAACATATCAATTGATTACAGACAAATATTACTTAGTGGATATTGGATATCCATTAAAAACAGGATAATTAAAACCGTATCCAAAAACAAGGTATCATTTGCCAGATTATGCATGAGGTAGTCGTCCAGTCCAAGGAATACATGATCATTTTAATAAGGCACATTCATCTCTTCAAAGTGTGATAGAGCAGACGATTGGAGTTTGGAAGAAAAAGTAGGGCATTCTATAGAAGATGTCGCAATACAGTTTTAAGAAACAACATTCAATTGTTATAACAACTATGGTTTTGCACAACTTCATTTGTAGGCATCCATCTCGATGGGATTCAGAATTTAATGCTTGTGATGTTGATGACTCATTCATTCCACTAGATGACGTGGACACTACAATAGATGACGATATTGACACTGATATGTTGGATGTTGGGGGTGTTGATCTGATGTCTGAACCAAGTCACTACGAGATAATATTGTTGAGGAATTGTACAACGCGCACAGGTAAAATTATCTAGGCTCTTGTTTATTATGCGTAGAATTTTAATATGATACAGTTTGATTAACATCGATTTTTAGTGTCACGGATGAAGATAAATGCCTACAGAAGGCATTGCGCTGCAATTATTAATATTTACTTTTGTTTAGTGAACAATGTTAATCATTTAAGTATTATTACATGTTTAATTTTTCCCATGGAAAAAATTTATTTAAATGTTTTTTGTTTTAAAAAAATAGCTTTCAAAAAGTTGTTCGTCTAAACAACATAATTAAAAAATCTTTAATCGATCAGCTCTTATGTCCAAACTGCCCAAACAGCCTGCAGCTTATTCATCATTGCTTTTATAAAATCTCTATTCAATCAACACTTTTCAATCAGCAACTTATTTATCAGCATAAGTTGTCTCAAACAGAGCCTTAATCTCATCTAATCACATGAAAAATTATGTTTTCTACTGAGTATGCAGTTTTCTTATACTCGAGGGATAATGAATGTTGATTTTTAGATCACACTGCTGATATTGAAGAGTGGGTCACCGGGAGTTCATATGTGAAGACGAATAATCAGACACTTTGGTAGCTAGAATGATAGGTAAGAAAATCTGTAAAATTAGAAAAAGTCTTGTGATTGGTAGCTTGACGGGCCAACCCAGGAACCTGGAAATGGCCGCTCAGCTAGGTTTATTCCGTTATTTATATTTTTTTTCTTCATTGACTTGAGCAATACATAATCTTAATTATTTTAAGAGGTTGTTTGTTTCTTCCTTTTGAGAACTTATTAGTTTCTTCCTTTTGAGAACTTATTTTTCTTTTAACTTCAGGCTTAAGGATAACTCATATAATTGCACATTGAAAGAACTTAAATTCTGAAAACTACTCCCTAAATTTTTCATTCATTCTCCTTATTTCTACTGCAACAAGGCAAAAAACAGTCAACAACTGCTAATAGAGCTTCCATTAACTGCTATAGCCATCCAGCCATTGGCAGCCTCCAGCCACTCGCTACACATGGTCAGTCAGTCTGGACATTTTTTGCAACAGGCAGAGTTCTAACCAATTACTTCGGTCATCTGCAGTGGCAATCAACCAGAACCACCGTGGCTTCTACCCATCAGCCTGCACTGTTCCAACACAGCTGAGAGCTGAAAATAGGAGAAAAGAGGTTCAAGATTGCTGTTTACAACAACAAGAATCAAGAACAATGCATAATCTTGCTATTCATGCACCAAATTCTCAATGTATGGTATTTAGGGTTTCTACTTCCCATCGTTGAAAATTCATATGAGGTCCTCCAGCTCCAGCTCCATTCTCCTCTCTACTCAATCTTTCAATTGCATCCCTGGACCATGAGCTGCTTGAAGCTTCTCCTCCAAGGTATCTTTTTACGCAGCTGGGGTAAGGACATCAATTGCGCAGCTGGGTTACCAAAAATATCCGAGAAAAGGGAAAAGGGAGAAGAGAGAGATGAGAGAAATAACCCATGGGGTTCCAATGTCATATTACTTGCAAGATAGTTCTCATAGAAGGCAAGAAGGGTTTATATAATACCCTCTAGGTCAAAAATAACAGCTCAACGGTAAATAACCAAATTGTCCCCAACATGACGAAAATACATATAGTTCCAAATAGATGTGTGCACCTAATGACATTTTTCCATGATATGTCCTTGATGTTCCTTTCGTGTAGTTGATATACTCACCGCACCAAGGGGTGCCCCCCCCCCCCCTCATCGACATCTATAACAATACCGCCCTCTGGAAAATTCGTCGTGTTCTCGCAAAAGTCTAAAAACTGGTCAACTTAGGTGTCCAATGGTGGGGGCTGGCCCTGCCAATGCATCAAGACATGATCGACCGATAGGCCCTCTCGAGTGAGAACACGTGTGTCCGTTACGAGCTGTGGAAAGTTCAGTAGGGTGACCTCGGGAGTTGGCAGAGGGAGAGTCACTTCGATCGAATGGTCTCCAATAATCCATTTCAACTGAAAGACGTGAAAAACGGAGTGGATGTGGCTGGAGGGTAGGAGGTAGAGGCAGTAAGCCGAGGTTCCAACCCATGCGATAATCTCAAATGGCCCATGGAACTTGGTTGCAAGCTTCGAGTGATTTCATTGTGTCACCGGAAATTGGTGGTGCAGCCTGAGCTTGACGAGCATGGGGTCCCCTTCAGTAAATTGCACATCCTTGAAGTGGCGGTTGGCAAAATCAACTATTTGGTCTTACGCATGTTGAAGATGATGGCGTAAATGAAGAAGTATGGAGTCAAGATCACGAAGTAAATCCGCTAGGGCTACCACAGGACATTCATCAGGGAGATTACGAATGAGGGATGGTGGGAGCCTACCGTAGACAGCCTCGAATGGAGTGGGTCTACGGCAGTGCAGAAGATGTTGTAAGAATATTTGTCCCAAGATAGCCAATCCGCCCAAGCTCGCAGGTGATCACACACAAAACAACATAGGTATGTATCCAAACAGTGATTCATCATCTCAGAATGACCGCTCGTTTGGGGATGGCAAGTTGTACTCATGTGAAGTTAATTCCCCTGCATCATGAACATCGACCGCCAAAAGGAGCTAAGAAATAGTGGATCGTGATTGCTCACAATGGCACGAGGAAACTATGCAGTTGGACCACACCATCAATAAAAATCGACGCTACAATTTGTGATGTAAACGAGTGTCTGGGGGGAAGTAAGTGGACGCAATACAATGTCTTTGAGTGAAAGCCTAGAAATGAAGTCTATGGAAATGACATCCTAGATCTGAGTACTACCCAGGGGGAGTCCCCCGGGACACGTGGCCTCGTATTTGACTTGCTGCCACAGTAGGCAGACCAACACAAACGGCTTGACCAGTTGGAACGTGACGGACCAATATAAATGTTGTGAGACGTGGTAGGTATGGAAGTCACCTGCATGGCCACAGTCCGGGGTCGAGGGAAACTCTGCAAACAAACATCGGATGAGTTGAGAAGATGCTGAGAAAACCAAGCGACCGTGATGATGGAGGAGATTCACCAATAAAGTATAAGGCTATAAGGAGATGGTGTTGCTCATAATGCGGTGACA
The DNA here is from genome assembly GCA_039583875.1 of Platanthera guangdongensis. NCBI lineage: Eukaryota > Viridiplantae > Streptophyta > Magnoliopsida > Asparagales > Orchidaceae > Platanthera > Platanthera guangdongensis. Next base: position 194,006,190 of record CM077159.1, read on the forward strand.
ATCGACTGGATCAGCAAATACCTCACACTTAAGAAGGGTTGAGTCGTCCCAGAGTGATCGTGAGATAGCTGCCAAGCTAAAGGTCTGTTGTTACAGAGAGACTGAGTCAATCATGCGATTGGAAGAACCAAAGCGAAATTCAATGGAGAAGTCAAAACCCAATAGTTTCACGACCCAAACATGTTGTGCGGGTGTGGCTACCTTCTAGTACAGGAGATAGCGAAGGCTAGGTCCATACAAACCGTGAAACAGCGGCCCGATAAATAGGTACGTCAATCCTGAACGGCAAGGACTAACGCCATAAGCTCAGACTTATAGCTGGAGCGGGGGTGGGTGGTGGTCACAAACATCCGACTGAAGTAAGTGATGAGTTGCACCGCTTTCATCAATACAACGCCGGCTTCGGTGGCCGACACGTCACACTCCACCACGAATGATTGGGAGAAGTATGGTAGGATCAAGGGAGAAGTAGTACTAAGGTCTTGTTGAAGGTTGTGGTCTTCTCTGATGTCCACTGAAAAGTGTCGTTGTCTGACTTCTTCAACATGTTAGAGAGGGGCTTGGCAATTGGTTTATAATCCAAAATAAATTGTCGTTAGTACCCACTGAGACCCAAAAAGCCTTAAATATCACGGAGGGAACGGTGTGTGGGTCACTGAAGAACAACCATCATCTTGTCCTGATTCATAGCTACGCCTCGAGTGGAGATCATGTGCTCCAAGTAGCTAATTTTGGATCGGTGGAAATTGCAATTCTCATCCCGATATTTGTAGACCCAAACACTATCTGCAAATCAAAAAAATCATGCTTTTGGAGGGTGGTAAGCTTTACGGTAGTTGCAGTCCTCATCCCGATATTTGTAGACCCAAACATTATTTGCAAATAATTTTTTTTTAAAATTCACAGTTATTGCATCATTTCTAGTCTACATAAATACATACATATAATATAAAGTTGGTTAATCAGCATTAGAGTATAAAATTCATCAGACTCCTTGCTCCGACGAATAACACAAACTTCTACAAGAAAACAACCAACTTAGCATCCATTTAAGAAGAAAACATACACCTAAAAATTTGAGAAGCATTCCAACATGTGAGCAAAAACTTCACTCTAACCCTACCGGTCTCCATCTTAAAATTTTTATTTATCTATCAACCAGAGAAGAAGCATGAGAAGCATGTCAACATCCATGAAGCACTAAATATTGATAATGAAACACCAGCTCTAGAACAATATTGAGCTCTTTCGGTCTTTCCGACGTGTCTTGCTAATCCCTCCGGCTTGAGTAGCATTTTACATGTACAAATTCTCCGACTCCGATATATACTGTCGCGCCAGGGCCTACTAAGTGTGCTAACCAATCCACTGTAAAACCCTCTGCGGAGGAGGCCAGCAATCTCTATACAGGAACCATGTCATGAAGATTTTGAAGGCATTATTGAACTAAATCATCTTTTGCTCGCAAGTGCATCCACGACAGTGGAAACTCAGCCCAAAAAGGTTTGTAATGGACCCTGAAATCGGTTCGGTGCACCCCACCCAACTCAAACACAAAGAAGTCGTCCCGGACAGGGCACATGACCACCGTGAGGGCTAACCCCGAGCAAAGGATGTCAGTGTGTCAGTCGCCCGATAACAGTCATCCCGCCAAACAGATAGAGAAACGTGGCGCAGGGCTCACCGACAGCGCCAAGCGGTCGGCTCGGAGTTGCAAGATGAAGTTGTGACTAGCACCACTATCAATCATGATGATCACCGGGGTCCCATTCAGTTCTTCGGGGGTTGAGCTCTACTTCCTCTTGTATTACCACCTCAACTGTCACCTCTCTCGATGTTACGGGTTAGGCTTATAACACGTATATCATAATGACAGACAAGATCTTACCGAAGGTACGACCATGAGAGTGCGTACTTGGATGAACGAAACGAGTGGAGGGTCAATCCCTCCATGTAGATGAGAATCGTGAAGACCTTGTGAGGCTTTGAAGTTTGATGAATGTCAAAAAAATGTTCATCGCGGGCAATCCACATCATAGGATCTGTGTTGCTGAAAGAGGGGATGTTAAAAGGGCGGTGTGATTGAAGGGAGAGGCTGATGGAGGAATGGGGTCTTGGGGGTTTTCAGGTGCGTCGAGAACCGATGAGGATTTTGCGTTGGAGGTCGATGAAATACCCGGGCGGCCAGCAAAGAGGGCATCGAACTTAGCATCCATCATCTGTATTAGGGTTTGGAGGGAAGCGATGTACGCCTCGAGAGCATCGAGGCAGCGGGGAATGGCTAGATAAATAGGGGCTAAGGCGCAGACGCATCCGAATACACCATAAAGAGGAGTTTAGGGGGCATTCTCGCAAGGGAAGTAACTGGAATAGTAACAGCATGAGGCATCGTCGGTTGCAAAACGTAATGGACACGCGAGAAATCCGAGTGAAACATTGTCGATCAGGGCGGCTTCGGCGACCACGAAAATTACAGCGAGCAAAATCGGTACTGCGGCGAGCAGCGAGCAGAATCGGGGACGCAACGAGAGGAATCAAAATTGTGGCGTGCAGAATCGGGATCGCCGCGAACAGGATTGGGATCGCGGAGAATAGGATTCGACGATTTGGCGAGTGGGATCCAAGGAAGCGGTGAGCAGGATCTAACAACACCAAGAGCGAGAACCAATGACGTGGCGAACGGAAAACACGTGTAGGTGCGTCAAGTAGAAGTCGTGTCATCGGCGTTGGAGTGCAGGGGCCTCGAACGAGATACAAATATAAGTGTTGGAGCGCATGGACGCGGGCGCAATATGTGCAGGATCACTGGATCATCTTCAGGCAACAGAAACCACGACTCAAAGAGGGCAGGTCGGACCAAATGTTATGCAGACGAGGGAAGGGAACTGATTGCCCAAGTGGGGCTACTGAAATTTTTGAGAAAATACGAGGAAAGGAATAAGAGAAATAGATGAGAGAAACAACCCCTAGGGTTCCAATTTCATATAAATTTAAAGATAGCTCTCATACAAGGCAAGGAGAGTTTATCTAACACCTTCTAGGTCAAAACATAAGGGCTAATGGTAAATCCCACACTTCCCTCAACATAAAGAAAATACATATAGTTCCAAATAGATGTACGCTCTCTAATGGCCTTCTTCCACCGATGTATCCTCAACATGCCTTTATCACCACACAGGGGGAAGGGGCGTCCCTTCCCCCTCATCGACATTTGTAGCATACCTCCTTTGGTTTCATTAAGTTTTACCCATTGTATAGAATATGACATTAGAATCCAGTAAAGAAGAATGTAGAGCCTAATAATGCAGCAATAAGAGTGAGTAGCTGCTATAGATATTTTATCTTCCCATGGACTGAACTAGGAGTGGTAAGATCCTATACTTTTGTTATAAATGCAATTATTTGTATTGTCCATAGATTATAACAGGCTGCTTAGGTATGTTAAGGTTAAGAACTTTGCCTTCTATGAAGTATTATGAATGTGGTCCCCACAGGAGAAGAGTGATCAAATATTTGACCTGAAGACAACCACCCCTCAACGTAAAGAAAATACATATAGTTCCAAATATATGTGTGTGCCCTAATGGCCTTCCGCCGTTGTATCCTCAACGTGCCTTTCGCAGCACTGATATACTAGCCACGCCGAGGGCAACACCCCCCCCCCCATCGACATCCGTAACCTACATCCTTTGGTTCCATTACCTTTCACCCATTGTAAGAATATGGTATTAGAGTCCAGTAAAAAAGATGGTAGAGTCTAATAATGCCGCAGTAAAAGTGAGTAGCTGCTAGAGATATTTTATCATCTCATCGACTGAACTGGAGGTGGCAAGATCCCATACTTTTGTTATAAATGCAATTATTTGTATTGCCCAGAGGTTGTAACAGGTTGTTGATCCGGTATGTTAAAGTTAAAATTTTTGCCTTCTATGAAGTATTATGAACATCAACTCCACGGGAGAAGAGTGACCAAATATCCAACTTGGACCTGAAAACAACCTCCCCCTCTTGGTCAGGCATTCTTGTTCTTACAAATGCCACTCGCATGTGCGTCGGCGTGTTTGTTCAGAGCTAAGCATGATTAGTTGTTGTTTCAGTGATTTTGTTGAAGTTTTATAATATATTTGCTATAACTGCGCAGTGGGGTTTTCGTTGCAGTTTTTGATCCTCTTTTTAGACAGTTATCTGCTTCTTGTTGTTTGTTGCTTGTTGGCTCTATGTTTCTTGCACATCCATGAGATCTAGTTCTTCATAAAATAATAACTTTGGAGATTCTGACAATGTACTAAGAGCTTCTAGATGGATCACCTCTATAGTCCCTTTAAAGAGCTTCATGACTCCCCTTAGCTTCACATCCACCAAGTAGGTAAGCCGGTGAACCAATCATGGGCTTTCCCCTACAAATGTCAGATGCACCGTATGGTCGTCGAAACAAGACCATGGACTCAGAGCACTTGATGTGCTCCTCAAGGTTAGTGATGTCGTCGTAGAGACTCTTTAAAACCATGGCGCTTCTACCGGAATTTGGGTGTTGAACGGTGACATGAGGATTTCATATATGTCAACATGCTCGTCAAAGTGGGGTTGGCAGGTTTCGAAGGTATGAGCTTGACTAGGTAAGGCTATCCTGTCTCACCGCTCGTCAATTCTCGGGTCAGCTTCGAGGTTCAAACGGATAAAGATTGTTTGCAGGTAGACTCGCCACCAATTAGAGATATATGTGGACTCTTAGAGACTTTTTGACCATCCTTCCTATATGTTTCTACATCAATTGGAGATCATTCCTTATCACCATGCTCTCTTCTCAGTCCATTGCATGTTCGTTGCAGTTATTGCCCACTGCCATCGTGGTGATGTTTCTTTATTGGTGACTAGTGAGCCACGCTCACCGCACCTTTTGAAGTTAACGGACTCCAAAATGCCTATGTATACCAACAAGTCAACTCATAACTTTACGGGTATTGGATGAAGATTGTGTTTCTATGTTGGTTGAATATTACTTGACCTTTGCAGTCAAGTAAACTAAGAGTGTAAAGAAATATATAAAAAGAAAAAAATTATTGTTTGTTGGAGGGCTCTCTACTAACCCAGAAATGTGAAAGACTTCGCTTTTGTAAAGCAAATGTTATAAGAAAGGGCTCAGGGAGAGAAGGATTGAGATGCTTAGATGCATAGGGTTTGAATCCTTCTTCCTTCATTATTACAACTATATATAGATGCAATGGGCATTTTGGGTTGTGTGTCGCCTTGAATACAGTGATTCTAATAGTTGGTTGGGTGAGATAGACTGATTCCTTCAATATCACGTCAAACAAGGATTCAGGATATTAATTATGCATGTGCTTTTGTGTCGTCCAAGAAAAGAAATGTTCGTCCTCCAAACTCACACTACATTAATTTCCTCCCCTGATTGGTCAGGGAGGAGGTATTTTCGGGATGGGTCTCCTTAAAAAGCCTTCCTAGGCCGTGAGAGAGTTCCACGGCAAAGATCCGTCCAAGAAGAATCCAGAGATGAGCGGAGGGAGAAGCTAGTACTTCTCTAAGAAGAGGGCATTCTCAGTGGACGAATCGACTAACCTTACTAATGATCACGGGTTGTTGATGTGGCATTTAGAGGATAGAATAGTCATACACCTAAGAAGCACTCGTAAGAATACGGGTACTGGGTGCATACCCGATAATGGCGGTACGAAAAAATTAATAAGGATATGTATCCGTGATTCTGCTTTGTTTTTAGTTGCAGGCAAATTTCTAATTCAATGGACCCCTTTATATCAGCACCACACGTATGGTACGCGTATCCGTGTAGGAAACGTGCCCAATACAGGTACGCAACCTATTTTGGTGTATTTGTGCTTTCGTAGTCATACGCACATTTATTTTTCTTTGGTGATTTTTTAGATTTCTTTTCAATTTGATTTTTATTCAGTTATTGTTTCCAAAATTAAGTGCAATCCCAATAATGTTGACTGCTTAAACACACCGGTGAAGTTGGGTTCTAATTCTATTTAATTGCTGGAGGATAAGAAAGGGGGGAACAACGAGTGGAGATGGGTTCACAAAGAAAATATGATGAAAGATTGGCATACCAGATGGCAAAGTGATTACGTAGCACTCACTGCAGAAACATAAACATCTTAAAATAAAGGAGAATGCACTGACAAGAAACATATGTTCTCTGAGCTTCGGTTAAGAAAATTACCACAAAGCTTAATGGCCATCTCACATACTGGAACAATTTTACCAAGTCGTTTGTGGTCTGATTCTTTTATTATTCCCATTTCCAATGCATAATCAGGGTAAGCTCTATACTGGATACCAGGATCAGTGAGTCCATTGCCAATTGCAAAACCCTGATGGTCAGAGTTCATGGAAGTAAGATTACCGAGCAAATGAAGTAACAGGCTTTCTACAAGATAGTAAGACAAAGTTACACCTTCAAATTGATGTGGATGCCCTCTTTAGCTTTGTTTCCCTTGTGAACACGGCTTGCAAAAGCAGGAATGTAATGCCCAGCATACGATTCACCGGTGATGTAAAAATCATTATTAATATACTCCGGGTGATGAGAGAAAAATGCCTGAGAAATATACGAGGTTACATAACAAAATATATCTGGAAAACATACCTGAGAAACATAAGGGATTACATAACAAAATATATCTGAAAAAATCGGGGGCAGGTAGAATGTAGCATATCAGCAATGGAAGTATGGTATAGGCTTCGCGCCCCATTATTATGTTATTTTTAATCGAGACACTTGGGCTTTATTATGTTGTCCTTCATTTGGTTTTATTACTAAATGTCGTTTAGGTAAGTCCAAGTGTTAGACTTAGGTTTCGTTTGGCACAGTAGTGGCGGTAACAAACGCATGGGTTAAACCGTCATTCGTTAAGGATCACCTAAAAAACATCATCCGTTTGAACATAAAAGTGGATGAAGTTTCTGAAGTGTGGTTAAGACATGGACATGAGGGTTAAATTGTCATTTGTTAACCCCACTTAAGAACCTTCATCCACTTTTATGTTCAAACGGATGATGATTGTTAGGTGATCCTTAACGAATGACGGTTTCACCCATGCGTTTACGACCGCCACCACCGTGCCAAACAGCGCCTTAATTACATTTATGTCTCTTGTATCTCTTATTTAATGGCCCCATGGGCTAGCGGAATGGATCCAAGAAGTTAACTCTATTTCCTTCGCCTTCAAGAGATTGTGGTAAATCTCTCTCCAAGCACACACCTCCTAGGCAGCTGCATTTCGATTCCAAACATTCTTCGCCGTTGTCATCCCCGCTTATGGCCATCCTCTGTAACTCCTCTGACTCGTTCCTGCCACAGTTGCGGGAGAAGCCCAAAACAACTTTGATATCAAAGCCTTCGGTCTTCCTCCTCTCTTTCCATCGATCCCGCAACATTCTCGCAAAAAAAACATATGCCCTCATCTTCGTCACGGTTAGCAAACACTGGATCGTATTCCCCAAGCTCAGGCACTTCCGACGATTCCTCCAATTTATTTTTCTGATTTCCATGAGCCAACTGGCTTCACGTTCATGCTTTCCCGCCAGGATGATCACAAACATAGCTCCGTCGACAACAAGTTGTCTCCATTTTCAATCGACAAAAACCCCGACAACAACTGGGCTCGTTACTGTCGTCTCCTTCACGTCAGCGATCTCCAGATGTCCTTGAGCCCAGAGCCACGATCGAGCCCCATGCCTCTGTCTGCACTCAGTTTCGCAGTCGCCTCGTAGTCCTGGTATGTGTCCTGTTCGTGCTAGAGTAGCAAGGCGTGGTTTCGAACCCCACTGCGCCAAGTCTACCAAAGCATCTTCTCTCAAGCCTTGGGCACTGTTCCCCCACCTGCTCTCTCGAGTCAAGCGGCCTGCAGGCCTGTACTCCTTTTAACAGTGTGTGTTTTTTTGAGACCTGTGTTGTTAATTAACTAACCACTGCATTTAAATTATAATTGCTTAATTTTTATATTAAAGAAAGAGACCAAAAAAGGAGAGAGAATAGTGTTTACTTTTGGAATCAACATAGCGAAGCATCACGGCTCTCGCGGCAACTCACATATTCCAAGTACTTCAAAGGAATCCAATAGACATGTAACTTGCAACATTTCTTACTCCTCGCGCAACATGGGAGAACGTCGGATGAGCATATGACCATGATGCAAGCCCTCATGGCAAACGACACTACCGTCAAGGGGCATAATCAGGAGACTATTGTTACCCTCTCCAAGTACATCGATGATCTCGCATTCACTCTGTCAGTCTCCACCACTCCCACACATGAGCATGCTTACAGAGTTAGAGTAGTCAAACGCCTCCACCGCTGCATTTTTGCTATAATCCCCTGACCATGGCATGACCTGAAATCAACGTCATGCCACATTACACCAAATTGGCATTCCCAACTTATGATGGGAAGGACGATTCCTTAGGATAGCTCATCAGGTACGAACAATTTTTGAGCCATCAGTAGACATCGGTGATGGAATGGATAAGTCTGGCCTCCTTCCACGTGCTAAATATCGCTCATCTATGGATTACACGTTTGCAGACCGACAATCTTGGGATCATCTAGCGTGATTTTAAACAGACATGCAGCTTGCACTTTGGCCCCCCTCTTCGCAGCAACCCCCGCGTTGCCCTCACAACATTACGTCAGACGGGTTCGATTAATGCATATCTCGAACAGTTTCATATTCTTCTGGCTCACGTCACAATATCTCAGAAATGCAAGTCACCATCTTTACGGTCAGGCTTCATGATTGACTGCGCCTAGACATCGAATTTGAGGCTCCTCGGGATTCGTTGACTATTTTGAGTTCAGCCAGATTATGCAAACGTCGACTTCAGCTGGATCAAGAATCCTACATAACCACGGGATAGTCCTGCAAGCGGTTCGGTTCAGTTTTAGGTAAAACTGAAACTGAACCAAATATCCTCGTTTTTACACACCCAAAACCAAAACGGATCAGTTTGGTTCGATTTTTTAACATCGGTTCAGTTTTCCTGTAAACTTAAAGAATATTATCCAGAAAATGTTGGTTTTGACCATTCTCATGAAATGATGTTCAAATAGAAGGTTAAGAACTATCAAGTGTATAAGTATTCATACATAAATGTCTAAAAAGATAACAGTGAGATGAAAAGAAACGAAGTAAGGAAATATGATTCTTCATCAAGACGTTAAATAAAACACGTTTGCTACTACTGAGTTAAAACAGAGCTAAAAATGTAACGATAGTTATGAGTGAAACAAAGAAAGGAAAGATGAAGTGAAAATATTCTCAAATGTCGAGCTACATGCACAAACTGAATGAAGATCCATATTAAGACATCAAGTTTAGGAAGAATACTTAATAACTCAACATTAGATAATCAGAAGGAACTGAATACCTAGCGAGTAGAATAAAAGGAGTCGTCGACTGGAAGGAGACAGATGCTGGTTGTCGCCTGCCAAAGAGAGATCTTGCGGACGGAGACTGGAAGAAACCGAAAACCTGTGTGATGCCATAGACGGGAGATAAGAGGACTGGAGGAGTGCTTTTGTCGCCTGGCGAGTTGTGGCCGAGCAGGACTACAAGAGGTAGGTAGTCAGGAAGGACCGAAGAATTAGGGCTCACGATCCACAACTCATGGGATAGGAATTCGCGCACTTGCCTCTTATCATAATTGTCTTGATTATCTTGAATTTTTTAATCTTTAAGAAACACTGCAATCAAGTTCACGAGTCATGTACTTTACTCTCACGGGTCACGACCTAATTATGCAACCAGACAGTCCAGACACTATAATCTGTTCGGTTGCCTTGATCTACCGATCCTATGAACTGAAACCGAACTGAATTGGCTCGATTTTCATCCCCCCTAAACTAAAACTGAACTGATCGGTTCGGTCCAAAATTTGGTTTGGTCCAAAACTCGGTTCGGTTGGCTCGATTTGGGTCGGTTCGGTCGGTTTTGATTTTCTATGCACACCCTTACCATAGGCACAACTCAGGTTGGGTGAACCGAGGGTACCCAAACCCCACAGATCCGTCGACTGTCTTGTGCAGAAATGTCGGACCAGCGAGCACAAGGGCTATGTTATAACTGTGATTAGCAGTATACTCAAGGACAACGATGTAAGAGGCTTTCTATCTACACAAAGAGAACTCTGATGATGAGGGAATTGGGTAAAATTGGCACCGTTTTCGATCTCCCTTTACCGTGAGGACAAGCTCATTTTGTACAACGGGAGAGATGTTATGGGCTTCGCACCACGTTATTATGTTATATTTAATCGAGTTAGTTGGGCTTTATTATGTTCCTTCATTAGGTTTTATTTAAAAGTCGTTAGGTAAGTACAAGTGTTAGAGACTTTATTATGTTTATGTCTCATGTATCGCTTATTTAAAGGCCACTTGGGCTAGTGGAACGGATCAGAAGTTTTTATTCCCTTTGTCTTCAAGAGATTGTGGTAGCTCTGTCTCTCTCTCTCCGAGCACACCCCGTCTAAGTAGGTAGTCGTAGTTCCGGCTTCACTGTATCAATCGACGTCATCATTCCCTCCTCTAGTCATCCTTCGACATAATACTGTCGTTGTTACGAAGAAGCTCATAACAAAGACATTCAAGTTCAGTTGATTACTTTAATTTGTATATTTTCCATCTTATTTGCTTTAACAAACTTAATGAAACCTCTACAACAATTTTCTTTGAACACCGATGTATGCACACAAGTCACCTCGACCAAAGAAGCCTACAGACAATTCGCGCGAGTGTACTCCAAAACAGCAAGAACGGCTTAAGAAGATGTCGGCTAGGCAAAGCAGCCTCAAAACTAAGAATTTTTCAAATTGTCTGAGACATTATTAATTTATTTTGCTTTGCTTAATATCTTTATTTTCTTTAATGAACTCCTTATAAGGAGAAAAATTGTAACTTTTGGACTCCCGTTAAATTTTCCCTAAGATAGAATAGAACAATTATGTTTGAACAGCTGGTATCCTTCGGTGCTGATATCCTTCCTCCTCCATTGATCCCCCTCCAAAAGAAAACATAATAATAAGTAGCGCGCATTTGTTTTTTTTCCTCTTCATCGAAGAGCAGCCAACGCATCAGCAGAGCTCTACACTAGATCTGAGGTCGAGGAAAGCCAAATCTGTGCTCAATTTGCGATCTCCTCTCAAAATCTCCATTCAAGCAGTCACTTCTTCCCGCACAGTCACCAGAGAAAAGTCTCAGATTTGCGCCAACTAAAGCGCAGAAGCCACTTCTCCTCTATCTGAGATAATCTCCTCCCCCGATCTCAGTTTTTTGTGAGTTTTTTTTTTTGTATTTTTCTTCTCTGATCTGCAGTTTACTGTGAGATTTTACTGATTTTTTTAAAATTGTTGTGATATCTCAGATAGGGAAGGATCCTCCTCTAGCTAGAAGGAAAATCCCCGTTATGATCTGCAAATTTCAACCTAGTTTCATTGTAAGCTTCTTCCCAATCAAGAGTTTGGTTTTTAAAAAGTTATTAAGTTTGTGAAAGAATTTTGTTAAGAATTTTGTGATCAGCATACATTAGAAGTGTTTGTCAGTGCAAGTTCTGTCCATATCCATAAAATCTCTGCTAAAACTTGTCTTCATAAGCTATTCTACTACTCCAAAAGGAATAAACATGTATCAGTTGCAAATTTCAGTTGATTGTACAAGTACTCCTGGCAAATCCTCATCATGATCAACATACACATGTTGTAGTTAAACAAACTGAGCAGTTTTATGTACATTAATGAATAGGTAAGAAAATGTTCAAGCATTTAAAAATTTTTCAAACAATATGTATGTGTTGTGTGCTGCGTGTATATGTTTGTGTGTTTTGTGTTTATCTGGCTGTGTGGTGTTGATATATATGTATTTTCAATTGATATGTATTTGTGTTTTATTTTTTATACTGATTACATATTTATTTCATTCAGTGAATAATTCATGGGTAAACCGTATTCCATACACGGTATCATTTACCAGATTTTGCCAGGGGAAACCGGCATATGCAAGGAAGGCGTGAAATATTCAACCAGATCCATTCTTCACTTCATAGCATCATCGAACAAACATTTGGTGTTTGAAAGACGTGGGCTATACTTAGGGATATGTCACAATATAGTTTAGCAAAACAACATGACATTGTGATAACAACCATGACTTTGTATAACTATATTCGTTGCGTCCATCTCACTCAGACGTTGATTTTAGGGCTTGTGATGATGATGAGTATTTCATTTACATTGAGGAACATCAGCGAAAGACTAGCCCAAACCTCAACAAATGTCAGAGCAAATGCAGATCATGTTAGAGGTGTGTGAGTAGGTGTTGATGAGATGAGTGTGATGCATGACTCCATTGCCGAACAACTCTACATAACTTTAACGTCGTACGCATCTTTTCAATTTGTTCGAGTTGATGCATGTATATATTTTCTAGAATGTATATATAAAAAAATCGTTCGACGTCATTGTTTTGCCAAACAGCTAAAAAAAATCTTTATTATGAACAGCTCAGCAAACAGAAATCATCCAAACAGTTCTTCATTTGCAACAGCCAGATTCCTACAACTTCTTTTGCAACTCTCCATTTACCATCACTGCTTTCACAAACGTCACCGCTCTCCCAAACAGATCCTCAATAACTAAATAACTTCATAAATTACTATATGCTAATTACCAAAAAACTAAAGCATAGAACTGCAACTAAATAAAAATCACTGTAAAATGGAATAATCTTTTCATATTGCATGAAGCCCAAGCAATCTGCATAGTAGTATAAGACTCCACTAAACCAAGTCCTTCATAACATGGTGCAACCAATGAAGACCTAGAGACCCTCATGCAATGTCGAGTGCATTTATGGTACCAATACTCCCGAATACTGCTTGTATGCATACCCAGTACATATCCCAACCATTGTTTAAGAAATGGGTCCTGAGGGATCAACGAGATATGCTTAAGACACAATATTTGGCTTTTTCCCGCAAGTGCACGGCTCTCCTGGGGCCCAAGTAACACGCAAGAGCCTCTCGTCCATCTCATCCAAATCAGGATAGTGTCAGCCACCACCACAACAAACACCACAACAAACGCGTAGCACTGTCGGTCATCCACACTTTCCCAACCAGCTAGAGTCCATCTTCCCTCCCTATACAACCATCGTCATCTTGTTCACATACAATTGTCAAGCCACGTTCATCCTCTCTCATTTTCGACCTTACGGTAATCTCACTCATTAAGGAATAGATGATCTACACTGGTTTATTATTTCAATATTTAATTATTTTTGCCATGTATATATATAACTACTAGTGCATTCAAGTATGGTCACTCCTGCATTCTCTTCCTCACTTCCTCTCTCTTCTATGCATGTGGGCCACTCAACTTTAAAAGGCAAAAACGTTCCATCTTTACACAATATAGAGACACATTTTGATGTACATGTATCTTTATTTTTGGATTTTGATGCGCCACTATATCAGATTCATATCATAACCAATACACGTACCCGGGCGAGCGCTCCATAGGGTTGAACCCTTTTTTCAAAAGGGTTCTTTATACTACCCAGAGGAAAAATAATTTTTGCACAACCACCATTCATTATCTAGAAAAGGAGTACCATGAATCAAAATATCAATTAAGGGAGGTAGCTTTACCCCGATGAGAGTTCATCAACAGTTTGTCTGGTTTATAAAAACAGTATTATACCATTGCACTGAAAAAATACCTTGATAATATCCAATAAGGAATAAACTGTCTTCACTTCTCCAATGGATGTATACTTCACTGTTCTTCTTCACTTAATTATTGTAATTTCTAGGTCCAATATGTTTCATCACAGCAGCTCAATTGATGCAGTGACCCAGAGCCGACCCGCTCTGTCGACCAGGCCTCGCACCTTGCCTAGCTAGAGGCCCACGTCCGGCGGCTCACTGCCGGGCTGCAGCCCAAGCACCCCACCCATGACCGCACCTATTCTCAGCGCGGCGGGATGTTGAGGCAAGGTCTCGAACCCAGCCCCCTTGATAAAGAGCTTTCCTAACAGCTCTCATCACCAACTGAGCTGCTAGGAAAGCTCAGTTGGTGATGAGAGCTGTTAGGAAAGCTCTTTATCAAGGGGGCTGAGTTCGAGAACTTGCCTCAACATCCCGCCGCGCTGAGAATAGGTGCGGTCATGGGTGGGGTGTTTGGGTTGCAGCCCGGCAGTGGGCCGCCGGACGTGGGCCTCTGGCTAGGCCAGGTGCGAGGCCTGGTCGACAGAGCGGGTCGGCTCTGGGTCACTGCATCAAAAAAAGTGCACTTTTTTTGATGCAGTGACCCAGAGCCGACCCGCTCTGTCGACCAGGCCTCGCACCTGGCCTAGCCAGAGGCCCACGTCTGGCGGCCCACTGCCGGGCCCACCAAGGCGTCACACCATGGCGTCCCTTTTATCAGGCCCGCGGGCCGTACACCCCAACCCATCTCCGGGCCCAACCACAGGCGCACGGTAGGTTGTTGAGGCCATGTCTCGATCCCCTGACCTCCTTGATAAAGAGCTTTCAGGCAAGCTCTCATCAACTGATCAGTTGGTTGATGAGAGCTTGCCTGAAAGCTCTTTATCAAGGAGGTCAGGGGATCGAGACCTGGCCTCAACAACCTACCGTGCGCCTGTGGTTGGGCCCGGAGATGGGTTGGGGTGTACGGCCCGCGGGCCTGATAAAAGGGACGTCATGGTGTGACGCCTTGGTGGGCCCGGCAGTGGACCGCCAGACGTGGGCCTCTGGCTAGGCCAGGTGCGAGGCCTGGTCGACAGAGCGGGTCGGCTCTGGGTCACTGCATCATCAATCCTCTAAAGTGTTTAGAGGGGAAAATTGCCCATAAGAAGTTCCATATTTGATGGCATAGACTTGGGGTAATTCAGATTTTGATTGCACTAAATGATGGTAGGCTAACTTGTTTAGTGATCTCAGAATTAAGGCGACTAATTACCCAACAATTGCAGCATAGGCGTGTAACAAAAACAAAATCACTGTAAGATGAAAGAATCCCTCTTATTGCATGAAGGCCAAGCAGCTGTGGCAAAGCAGTTGTAGAATCGTATGACTGTACTAAAACCAAGGACATCATAAGATGGAGGAAACATTTTTTATTCCAAAAGATAGTCATTTATATTGCTTGAAGTAGTGCTTCGCATATAAGATTTCAGAGATACAAACACATTTTTGTAATATTGTCATGAGATGCTGTCTGGATGAAAAAAAATGAAGTAAATGTAGTATTCTTAAGGCAACTCTGTTGGTCATCAAGAAGTTTAATTATTGCAGTGCAAGCTGAATGATAGAAGGAATACAACACAGTTTCATTAACAGTACATACCTGTAAGAAATCATATAGATCACCACTAACACCCTCTTCATTATGGCGAATATCGCGTTTATCTGAACTGTAACTAAATCCAGTCCCAGTAGGCTGATCAACATATATAAGATTGGATGCCTGCATGAAAGATGAGTGCCTTTTCTTATCTGATTGTCAGTATCTAATGAACTACCATTGTCTTTAAACTACATAAAGTACATGCACGAAGATTCAAAACTTTAACAATACCTCCATCTTTTTGAACTATCAATCCAAGATATTTAAAACACTCGCTACAGGAAATATTTAAAACACTCACTACAAGATATTTAAAACACTCACAAAAGAGGAAGAAATAATGTAGAAAAAAATGGAGGAGAAAAGATAAAGGAAAAGGAACTCACTGTTCCGTATAAAAAAGGCGGTAGAGTTCACGGGCTTCACAAATTCCAATTTGTTTTTTTTGTTGCTTTCCGCTAGTGCTTTATACCCACCATTCAATTAATTTACAACCCACGACTCAGTTAATTTACAGCCCACAGTTACTGGACTGAGTGGACTCACATAAGACGTGAGATATGGGAGAAGATGTGAGCAAGCCGTTGAAAACTAAATTTCTGATTCCTAAATATCATGCAGCCTACAATACACGTGAGACTAGAGGCAGGAACTAACCTTCATGTGTCTGGCCTCATTTCTTTTCATTTTTTGTTTGTTTTTAAATCCTGCTTAGTCTTTGTTTTAACAAAATTCCTTTTTTATAACAGACCCTTGGAAATAAAATTGATTTGGGCGCAAAATTGAGGTAGAGGCTCAACATAAAAGTGGGAGAGAAAAAAAATATGATCTAACCAAATCAAAGTATTAGGCCTATATCTAATCTAGAGCAACTAAAAGTACAACCTAGTTAATTAGGTCATAGGGAATACACCACTATAACTTCTCCAATATATGAAAATAAAAGCGCAAAACAAGTGTGCGACATAAAAGAAAAATGTTTGACATGACTAAACAAAATTAAATGCACATGTAAGCTAAACTTCGGCACTGTGAGCGCTTGTCTGCATCACTAATGCACCAATTCCCTCCCATGATGAAAATCATCTCCAAGACACGATCCTTGAAGATAAGGTGCTCCTTTCTAAAAATTAAAAGACAATGAATGAGTTGACTAACTGCTAACGCAAGCATCATATATGGTACACACGCATTAAATGCAGATGTGGCAAGTGTCAAGGTTTCCACGACCCATGTGAACTCCTGTCAGGGCGACCATTACGATCGCATCTCTCAAGGCAACTTCAAACTCTCAACACAAGTATTATCTCAAACTTCATCGCAAGTACTATCTCAACCTCTCAAAATTAAGCATCACAATTCTTGTGTTTCCTGTTAAAAGAAATCTTTAAGAAAGGTCAATCACTATAAGCAAATAGATATAGAATTGACATAGAATTTTCACCATTAACATGTAGGGCCCGTTCGTTTGCACCGTTTTCATTTACGGTTTTCGTTTTGCTTCAAAACGAAAAATCAAGTGTTTTCGTTTTCGGGTAAAACGAATACTTCTGTTCGTTTGCAATATGGTTTTCAAGTTCGTTTTGAGGCAAAATGAAAACTTATGTTCGTTTGCACATGATTTTCAATCTGAGTCGACCTGTACAAGGTGAAAAAATGCGTGAGAAAACCTGCGATTCTGTGAAAAAAATGCCTGAGAAAACTGGAATCAGAGCAGGAAGAAGGAGATGAAAAAATGATACAACAGGAAGGAGGAGGGCGCAAACCTGCAATTCTGTGAACAGTCGCGACTACCGAAGAATCGTTTGCAGCGACAGTTCCGGGAGGAAGAAGATGATTGGGCCGCCTGTAGCCCTTTCGTTCCTTGAACTCGGGCATAGCCTTATATATTAATAATAAGCAAAAGCAGGAAAAAATTACAAGTACTGAGCATCATGCAGCAAAAGCTGGGAAAAAACCGTGGTAAGGGGCATACCCCTTTCCCACAAAAAGTCACCATGGCAAGCGAGCTTCGCAACATGGTCGGCCGCCGAGTTCGCTTTACGATCAATGAGGGAGATAGACACCCGTGTAGCCCTTTCGTTCCGGGTCCAGCAATATCGCAGGGAGGGGCGTTTGCTGGGAGGAGATCGGCGCACGGTGTTGGTCGGAGAAATTTCACGGCGCGGGAGGGTTTCCGCAACTTTTTCGCGGGAAGGAGGCGGGGCTTTTCCAAAACGCGTGAAAACGGAGGGGATTAGGTATGTTTTGAGAGAGGGAGGTTTAATGAGGGAGTGAAAACGCGGGGTTTTGAGTCAAAACAAAAACTGACCAAAACAGAGGCAAACGAACAACAATATTGGGACTGCAAAAACTAAAAACGAAAACGGGCTATGAAAACGGTGCACACGAACGGGCCAGTAGTGTTTTTATGGCTTGTCATCACAATTGGCATAGGATTTTCGTTGTTTATATAGAATGCTTGTAATGATAATTCACGCGGAACATAAGTATCAATGCAAGATACTCACCATCTAGAGATAATAATTATGAATGTAAAGTCAATAGATGAAGCACTTGATGTATGGGTCTTAATAATAGTTGGAAGCACAATTGATGTAGAAAAAAGAAAATACAAATATATATGCAATTTTATGCATATGACCGCAGACGCTCACACAAACATTTGCACATGAACCAATATGGCAATATGTCCTCTCGATTGGTACATCGGACACCCGTTCAGTGTAGATTCAGTCCCCCCCCCCCCCCCAAAGAAGGGCAATCATCTACAAGACAACCCTTGAAGGCAGGTTGATTCTTTTAAAAAACAAAAAAATAGTGAAGACGTTGACCAACTACTAACACAAGCAAACTATGTGGCGCATGCACATTAAATGCATATGGGAACCCCTGCCAAGACAATTACAACTGCATCTCCCAAGGCAACTTAAAACCATATGTATTCTCCTGGGCATCATGCCATCAGGCGGACAATTATATACCGGACCAGAAGACCCCAAACAAATGTGGTTCAACAATATATATACCCTACACAAACACTATTGCACATGATCCTCATCTGCTCTCTCCCTTCTCTTTATATCTAATAAAAAATAAATAAATAAAATAGGAAACAGATTATATGCATATATATATATATAACAATAACAAGTACCTCTCCCCATATGCATTAGATGACCATACTGAAGGAGGGTAGATATCAGTAAGCTTATTCACTTGGTTGTAATCTCGAATTTCAATTAATGGGATAAAAATGAATTGTAATTATGCATATTTCAGATTGACCAAAAAGGGACTAAACATATACTTAAGTTCTTAGGTCTTTTTCAAATCAAATCCATGAATTAAATATAGTAAGAAACTACCTAGCAAAATTCTAAAAAGAGATAAGAAGATGTTAGGGATTATGCATATAACCGTGTAGGAGTATTTATCAACAATAATGATATGATCCTTCTGGGCTACCGAGCCGATCTGCCATGGATCCATGGTCGGCCCCATAAGATCACACCAGGGCTGCGGCCCATACACCCCAACACATCTTCTCAGGGGCACTGAGCCGCTCTGCAATGGATCCATGGTCGGTCCCTAGAACTCAAAGATAAGTTAGGCTTTACCGGACACTTATCACCAACTGAGCCGCGTTGGTGATAGGAGTTCGGGAGAGACTATCCTATCTAAGAGGGGCCGGGTTAGAATCTCAGCCTCAACCTCCCGCCCTACGGGATGGACCATGGATCCATTTTGCGGAGTGGCTCGGTTCCCCTGGGGAGATGAGTTGGGGTGTATCATGTATGGGAAGTGACCCTGATGTGATCTTTTGGGGCCGACCATGGATCCATGGCATAGCAGCTCGGTAGCCCAAAAGGATCTTATCAAATAATCTCCAAGCATAAAATCGGAAGATAAGCAGTATTTTCAGACAAATAAAGGTAAAATAGTTGAGGAACAAAATCATGAAAGGAAAGAATTGCAGCGCACAATAATACCTTATCCCAACCAAACTCGTTCCGCACCAAGGACATGTTATCAGCTATTTTGTAAGGCCCGTTCTCAAAGAAAAGAGCCAATTCGCTGCTACAACCCGGGCCCCCCGTCAACCAAATAACAACAGGATCACTCTTGTTCTGCCTTGACTCGAAGAAAAAGTAAAACAGCCTGACAAAAATCAGTGAACAATCAGTAAACCTGTTGCGATCCCGCGGGGTTGAGGACGGCTGGGAACTAGAAGAAGGCCAGAGAGGTAGAAACGGCCAGAGAAGGGAGACGGATTGAGGCAGGGAAGAAGAAGAACAGTGATTTCATATTCCATTCATCAATATAGAAATATTACAATAGCCTATTTATAAGGCAGCTCATACGACCGTTACAAAAGGGGGTGGTATTCACCCGTTACAAAGTGCCAGCTATAGCATTAAATGGCATACATATATATATAATAATTCCCATTCAGAGAGGTGGGGATGAGTGCTGGGGGTAAAACTCCATCGTGGCTGTTGACAAAATGAAAGGCTGTGATTCCTGGTCAATGATGCTTGTGGGCCCCGCGATGCAGATGTTGCTGGTAACTTTACCTTCTTTGCTTAATTTGGGGACAGCGGTAGCCCATATTTCATCCTGCCAACTGTTCAGGCTGCAATCGTTGGATTTAATTATCCCTTCTGAGACCTTTGGATGAGCCCCCGTAAATACCCTAACATTTGCCGTCTCCTTTAAGACGCTGTCCTCAGCGTCGGTGTTGTTGTCTTTCTGCCATGCGCGCTGCTTGGATGGCGGGATGATCGGTGTCGCGGTTTCCGGAAGCCGGGGAGAGGTTGGCGCTGTATCCTGAGGGATCGTGGTGGGAACTTCAGAGAGGGCAGGCTGGAGGGCCAGGCGTGGTAAACCGGCTTGAAGGTAACTGCAACTCGTTGTTCGTGCCATAATTCTAGGACTGCAGGGTGAATCTTCTCTTCGGGGGGCTTCTGTGTTAGGGTTGACGAGCGGGCGAATTTTCTTTGTGTGCGTCGTTCGTCGTTGTCGGTTGCCCCAAGCTTCAGGCATCGGTAGATCAGTGGTGTGGGTGCGTCGCCTGAGAGACCTCCGCTGCTTCCTGGACCAGTTAGGTCTCAGGCCAGTGCGGGTGATGGTATCCGTTGTCGGGGTGGGCTGTATGGAGTCCTCAATAGCGGGGATGTCCTCCCAGGTACTGTCGGCAGGGGAAAGTCCTTCCCATTGGATTAATGCTTGCTGTACTGTTTTCCCTTTACGGAGGATATTGCGGGTGTTGATGACGGCGAGCGGTTGATAGAGCGGACTATTGTTCCAAATGCCGGTGGGTAGGTTCACAATCGGTATCTTGGGATCACCTGTGTATGGTTTCAGCATGGATGCGTGGAATACCGGATGAATCCTGGAGTCAGGGGGGAGGAGGAGTTTGTATGCTGTAGCCCCAATGACTTCCGTAACTTGGAAAGGCCCATAGTACTTTAGGCTCAATTTCCGCCCTTTTGGCCGAGTCATGGTGAGTTGTCGGTATGGATGTAACTTGAGGAGGACCCAGTCCCCTTTCTCAAGCTTCAACTCCTTTCTTTTCTTATCGGCCTGTGCCTTCATGCGGTGTTGGGATTTCTGTAAATTCTGTTTTAGGCAGTGTAGCAGTGCATCCCGGGAACGGAGTGTTTCTTCCACGGCTTCATTGCTGGTGGTTCCTGCATTATACGGAAGTAAACCCGGAGGTGGCCGACCATACATGACCTCATAAGGGGTCATGTTGGTCGACGAGTTAAAAGTGGTATTATAATGATATTCTGCGGAATTAAGATAATCGGACCACTTCTGAGGATGCTCGTGTGAAAAAATTCTAAGGTATTGCTCTAGACAACGGTTGGTCCTCTCGGTTAGGCCGTCAGTTTGCGGGTGGTAAGATGAGCTGTACTTAAGGTGAGTTCCTTGTAGTCTAAACAATTCGACCCAGAAGTCGCTTAAGAATATTGTATCACGGTCGGAAATTATGGACTCTGGTATGCCATGTAGTTTACCTACGCTTCCCCAAAAGGCATTGGCCACAATGGGTCCCGAAATTGGGTGTTTGAGGGGTGCGAAATGGGCGGCTTTTGAAAACCTATCAACCACGACTAAGATTATGGTGTAACCATGCGAGTTCGGGAGTTGGGTAATAAAATCCATAGTAAGGTCTGTCCAAAGCCGGCTGGGGGTTGGGAGGGGTTGCAATAACCCATATGGTAAATGGTTACTTGCTTTTGCCTTTTGACATATGTCGCACTGGTTTATGTATGTTGTGATGTCTTTCTTCATGTTTTTCCAAAAGAATTGCGTTTGGATTCTGTGAAGGGTGCCCCGGATCCCTGTGTGGCCACCTAGCAAGCTCGAGTGGGATTCGACGAGGATTTTATGTTTGATGTTGGATTGTTCTGGAATGTAAATTCTGTTATGGTGCGTGATGTATTTTCCGTTGTTTTTCCAATTCGGGAACTTGTGTGGTTCCTTGATTACTTGCTGGGCTAGTGTATCCTTGCTGTAGTCGTGCTCCAGCCCTTCCAGGAGTGAGGAGGTGGTGGCGGTGAGGATATTGAGGCTTGCTGAGGTTGGGTCAGTTGGAATTTCGGGCATCCTGGACAATGTATCGGCTGCTTGGTTAATCTTCCCTGCTTTATATTTAATTATGAAGTCGTATCCCAACAATTTAGATAGGAAAATTTCTTGCTCCGGAGTTTGGATTTGCTGTGTTAGCAAATGGTGCAAACTTTGGTGGTCCGTGAGAATGGTAAATGAGTGTCCTAGCAGATATTGGCGCCATTTGCTAACTGCGGCTGTAACGGCATACATCTCTCGTGTATATGTTGACTTTTTTTGCATGGCTGGGGATAATTTTTTGCTAAAATAAGCTATGGTTTTGTTACCTTGTTTAAGTACTGCTCCGACACCGGTTCCTGAAGCATCAGTCTCTACAATAAAAGGTTCTCGGAAGTTAGGTAGGGCTAAAATTGGATAAGATGTTAGGTGTGCTTTAAGTAGGGTGAAAGCCTCCTGAGCCTTGTTGTGCCATGAGAAGGCGTTGCGTTTGAGCATTTCTGTGAGCTGAAACGCAATCTTAGCGTAATCCTGGATGAATTTCCTATAATACCCGGTGAGCCCCAAAAAGGCTCTTATATCTTTTTGGTTTTTTGGTTGCGGAAATCCTTCGACACTTTTAATGTTGTCCTTAGTAGGGAGGACCCTTCCTTCCCTAATGGTGTGGCCTAGAAATTCGATTTCTGGAGCGGCGAAAGAACATTTTGATAATTTGATGTACAGGTGATTTTTTTTGAGGATGTCGAATGTTTTTTTTAAGTGTTCTATGTGGTCGGTCTCGGTTGGACTGAATATTAGTATGTCGTCGAAAAAGATAACAATGAATTTTCTGAGATAGGGCTGGAAGAGGGTGTTCATAAGGGCCTGAAAAGTGGAGGGCGCGTTGGTTAAGCCGAAGGGCATTACGACGAATTCGTAGTGCCCGTGATGGGTCCGAAAGGCGGTTTTTTTTATATCATCCGCAGCCACTCTGATCTGGTGATAACCGGATCTAAGATCAACTTTAGAGAAATATCGTGCAGTGTTGAGTTCGTCAAGGAGCTCCTCTATCGTCGGGATTGGAAATTTGTCTTTGATGGTGATTTTATTCAGGGCTCTATAGTCGACACAAAACCGCCACGTCCCGTCCTTTTTCTTAACTAATATGACGGGGGAGCTAAAGGCGGAGGTGGAGGGTCGGATTTGCCCCTGCATGAGCATTTCTGCCACCATGTTCTCAATTTCGTTTTTTTGATGATATGGGTAACGGAAAGGTCGTAAATTGGGGGCGGGGGCATTTGGTAGGAGGGTAATTTTGTGATCGATATCTCTGGTAGGTGGGAGTCCATCTGGTTCGCTGAATACGGTGCGGTAGGCTTTAAGTAGCTGGAAGAAAGGAGGTGAAAGGGTGTGTTTTAAATCTTCCAGTGTCGGGTTCTTGGGGGGTGGCGTGGCTCGAGCTAGAAGCAAGCATATTGCTGCGGGTTTGACGGCAATCATTCTAAGAAGTTGCGATGATGAGACCGAGCCAACCTGGGTTCCTTGTTGGTGTCCCACTAATGTCACCTGTCCTCTATTTCCGTGGTAAGAAAGGGTGAGCTCTTTATAGTCCGTTGTGACTGGGCCTAGTGTCCTGAGCCACCTTTGTCCCAAAATAAGATCTGTGCCTTCTATCTCGAGGACATATAGGTGAACTTTATATAGGTTGGTCTGTATGAGCAACTGGGTATCCTTGCATTTGCCTTTGCATGTTTCGGTCGAGCCATTGCCCATGAATACTGGGAATTCCTGGATCTTGAGGATGGGTAGTTTGAGGAACTCGGCCATTCGAAGGGAGATAAAGTTATGGGTACTTCCCCCATCTACAAACAGTTCTAAGGGCTGATTGTTGATGTGTCCTGTCATTCGCAACCCGTGATTAGGAATAGTTCCTGTGAGGGCTTGGAGGCAAATAGGGAAGGTAGGATCGCCTTCCTCGCCTAGTTCGTCTGGGG
Organism: Platanthera guangdongensis; assembly: GCA_039583875.1. Classification (NCBI taxonomy): domain Eukaryota; kingdom Viridiplantae; phylum Streptophyta; class Magnoliopsida; order Asparagales; family Orchidaceae; genus Platanthera; species Platanthera guangdongensis. Next base: position 194,030,117 of record CM077159.1, read on the forward strand.
GTTCTTCTTCCTCATCGTCAGATTCTTCTGTGCCACCTAAATATAGGAGGGCTCCTCGCCCTTTGCATTTATGTCCCGCGTGGTAGCGTTCGTCGCAATTGTAGCACAATCCCTTATCCCTGCGGGCTTGAAGCTCGGCGGGGGACAATCGTTTAATTGGCTGGGAGTTTTGGTTTGTTGTTGTATGTATGGATCGTTTATTTGTCCCATAATGGTTTGAGGTAGTGATTTGTTGGCGTTGTTTGTAATTAAATTCTGCTGATCTTCGTGCATTCGCGCGAGGGCAAAGGCATCGTGGATCTCAACCGGTCGGGCCAGCATTACCGGCCCCTAATATTGTCCCTAAGCCCTGAGACAAACATATCTGATATAAATTCGGGTGACAGGCGGGTACCTTCGTATGAGTTCCTCGAAGGCCTGTTTATAAGCTAACACTGTGGTAGTTGTTGTAGTTTGGTGAGCAGTCCGCGGTTTTATGTATAATGATGGTCCGAATCTTTTTTGAATTGCGTCGACAAACATTTGGAATGTTAATGCGGGATGGTCCTTGAGGGTTGCTTGATACCATTTCGATGGGGTTATCTAGGTGAAAAGAGGCAATTAAAAGGTAGTCTTGGGGTCTATATCGTTTACTCAAAATATGTTTCAGTTCGTACAGCCAATCGGTGGGGTCTCCCTCAGAATAACGTGGACAAGTTATATCTAAATTACCAGGGCGATGGGAATTGACCTGATTTTGTGGAGGTTCGGGCTGG